>CM021104.1:428571986-429005922 GCA_007115665.2 Sequoiadendron giganteum
AATTGATGCTGCAGGATCTCTGGCAGGTGACCCTTCCACTTCCCATCGCACCCGGTCTCATATTGCGGGTTCTAGCCTTCTGAGTCATGCTATTTGTGGTGATCCTCAGACATTTGGGGCAGCAATAGGACATACTGAGTGGGCCAGTGCTATGGAGGAGGAGTATTCTTCTTTGATGAAGAATCATACTTGGGATTTTTGTTCTCTTCCTAAGGGAAGAAAGTTAGTGCGATGCAAGTGGTTGTATCGTACTAAGTTTGCTGCTAATGGTTCTATTGATAAGTACAAGGCACATCTTGTTGCGAAGGGTTTTTCATAGGTTGAGGGTATTGATTACACTGAGACATTTGCCCCTGTCGCCAAGATGAACTCTATTCACCTTGTCTTATCCCTCGCGGCTTCTCAGGGATGGCCCATTTTTCAGATGGATGTGAAGAGTGCTTTTTTGCATGGTGATCTTAGTGAGGAGATTTACATGGAGCAGCCTCAAGGATTTGTGCAGGATTCCTCCTTGGTTTGCAGACTTCGGCATTCTTTGTATGGTCTCAAACAGGCCCATCAGGCTTGGTATGAGAAGATGGACTCCTTTATGCTTTCTACAGGATTCACACGCTGTCATTCTGATCCTACAGTCTACATTCAGCGTCTTGAGGATGAGGTTTTGATCCTTGTGCTATATGTCGATGATCTTCTCATCACAGGTAGCTCATCTTCTATGATTCAGGATGTTCAGCGCACATTGATGGAGCAGTTTGAGATGACAGACCTGGGTCTATTACACTTCTTTCTGGGTCTACAGATTGTTTAGTCACCTGTTGGGATCATTGTTTACCAACAGAAGTATGCTCTTGACATGCTTCAGTGCTTTGATATGCTTGATTGCAAGCCTGCTCCCACACCTTTTCAGTCGGGTGTTACTTTGTCTACCTCTTGCACTTCGCCTTCAGTGGATCTTGCATTGTATCAGCAGTTGGTTGGCAGTTTGTTGTACCTGACACACACTTGTCCTGATCTCTCCTTTGTAGTTGGTCTAGTCTCTCGGTTCTCACACAAGCCTCATGAGAGTCATTGGTAAGCTGCCAAACGAATTTTGAGATACATTCAAGGCACACTTATGTATGGCATTCATTACACATCAGGGGCTCCTCACATTGTTGGCTACACTGACTCAGATTGGGCTAGTGATGTTGATGATCGGAAGTCTACTTCTGGCTTTATCTTTTGTCTTGGCTCTGGTCCTATCACATGGTCATGCAAGAAGCAGAATGCTCGCGCACTTTCATCTACAGAGGCTGAATATAGAGCAGCAGTGCATGCTAGTCAGGAGATTCTATGGCTTCGACAGTTGATGACTGAGTTTGGTTTTCCTCCTGATCATCCCACTGTTCTGTGGTGCGATAATCAGAGTGCTATTCACATTTCCCGCAACCCGGTGGAGCATCAGCGCACTAAACACATTGAGCTTCATATGCATTTCATCCGTCAGCAAATTCAGGATGGTGTTCTCTCTTTGGAGTACATCCCCACTGACGCGCAGGTTGTTGACATCTTCACCAAACCTTTTGCATCTCCGTGCTATCTTCAGTTGCGTTCTATGCTTGGGGTGACGGAAGTTGTCCTTGGGGGGTCTTGTTGAGGCCTTCCTTCCTTCATGTTTTTTGTCAGCATGTTGTTGTATCTCTTTTTGGGGTAGAGTTTTTCCCTCTGGGTTTTCTCTATTTCCCTGTTTTACAGAGATTTCTTTGTTGTTGGGTACCTGATCAGGCCTTGTTGTCGGGACCCATTTTTCTTGCTTTCTTAGCTGTGCTAGGTTTGCTTCCTCCTAAGCTTCGCTTAAGGGGGGGTGTTAGAGTAATAGTTCATTTGCCTTTATAATTAAATCACTTCGGTTTAATTATTAATGCTAACTATTATTCTATTCACTTAAACTTGTCATTTGTAGGTGCATAATAATTAATATGTTTATTAATTATTAAATGCACAAACCTAGCTTTCTCTGGCTTTAGGGTTTCTCACCTTATATGCCACTTTTGTAATTATTGTAATTCACCTTTTGGGAAATAATAATTTTGCTCTCAATCTGCTGAGATTTTCCAAACCCTTGCTTCTGTCTCTTTGGTTTCTATTCAGCATCAGGTATTTGCATGCAGGTGTTCTTGGCGAGCTGTGGATTTGCATTTGTCAAATCCTACAGTGGTGGCTATGGGATCCTGACCATATTACCCAAAAAATGACTTTGAGAATCCACAGGGCTTGCCTAGCCAACCATGTTGGGGAAATGGGAGTTGTGAAGATGCAAAATGTACTTATCCTCTTTGAGAACTAGAGTCATGCAGAAGATGAGGGGTAGTAAATCTGCTCCCACCTTCTGTACGTAGCTTCCATGCACTAGGATAGCACACAGTGAGTTTGAAAGTACACGGATCCTCTTTAAGGGCCTCTGTCAAAATGAAGTATGAGAAGTTACTGTCTTTGAATGTAAACAAGATTAAAATAATTATGTGGGTGTACTCTCTATGAAAACACTTATCTCCATTAGAGCTCCTCATCCTGGTTCAAAACCTGTCTCAGAAGTCAAGTGAATTAGATCAACTTCTTTCCAATTCCACCCATTCTGAACTTGAAGTAAATTGGTCTTTTACTCTATAACTACATAACTGGAGGCAGGAGTATTTAGATTATCCCCAATAATACCACATCATCTTCTTCCTTATTAACCTTACAAAATGAAAACCCTTATGACAATTCAAAACATTGCACTCAATAGTAAAGCCTTTAGCCTTCTACGAATGATTTCAGTTGTGCTCACTATCCCTATTTATGGGCCACCAGTACCACTACCATCTTGATCCCTATTTACTTGTGAGTCATGTGAGGTTGGGTATAATGATTATCGGGAAAACCAAAAAACCAACTTAATCGTGTAACTTAAGTCTTACATTTGCAATCACGATGTTTATTTTGATTGACGTCTAGATACATGCAAACTATACCTCAAGCTGACAAGCTATCAAAATCACCACTCAAACGATATGAAATTATTACAAATCTTGTTTCAATTGATCACTAGATTAATGAAATCATCATCTACAGTACGTCATGCAATTTTTAATATCAAGCTATCCAATCAATCGCTTTGGATGTACATATGGCATTAATTCACAATATCACAACCACACTTTCTTCAAAGAAATAAAATCTCGTTCCCATTGAGGACAAATGTCAAAATCATGAACATAATAAGCATATCGAAGGGAGGTGTAAATATCGGCGGGAACATAAAAGAAGTCCTTTCAAAATCCCGAAAGATAAAGAAAAGCATAGTGTTCAAGAATTTTTCGGGGAGAGTGATAAATATCAACAGGAGTACAATGTTGGTCACTTCGATGCAGTGAAAGAACCAACTTGTCTAGGTGACAAGGCAATGATAACTCAAGGAAATAAATTCGTAGAAATGGAAAACAAATCAACGGTTGATATTCAACAAAAAATCAAACAAGGTTACCCCTGAAAAAATTTAACCCTGAGCCAATAATAAAACACATCTTACCATTATCCCATTAGAGACTTATTGAATCAAAAGTATAAAATAGCTCAAGTCGAGGAGACTACACTATGTCGAAGAGAGTTATTTCATGGTCCCTTCGATAATCCGACAAGACATCATCGAGGACATAATAAAATGTAGGGAGAAAATATTTTGGAGCCCCTTTGATGGGACGATGTGCATTAAAACAATAGCATTCATGACCTTGGCTTTGAAAGTATCAATATGATGGGCTTGTAAGTATGTTGAAGTGACAACGAAATGTCGGAGAGACAGTTTCTTGAGTCCCTTCGAAAACCTAACAAATAGAAAATGCATATATCATGAGGAAAGACATATATCAGTGAGAGATAATTAAGGGTCTCTTCAATGGAGTGATATATGTTGGAGGCATGAAATTTATTGAAAATGAACCGAGGACAGATGTCACAATCTTGCATTACCATGAAAAAATGATGACATCACCTTCTCAATAGTGCGGGTGCACAGGAGTCGCTCGATCATTAATCTTCGATCTCAACCATTGATTTTTGTGAGAAAATATTTGTCACCTGACTTTGATACTCCACAAAACCAGTAATCACCTAGGTCGAGGGATTGGTCACCACAATGACTCAAAAGGCTTAAGTCATAACTTAAGCGACCTTCAACTACCGGTAGCCAGTCAACGATAAAATATTATTTTGGTTGTCATGACTTTAAGTGATTTAATAAGTAATAAAATGTCAACCATTGATTTTTGGAAATCTAACGATTCTAGTGTTATTCCGGAGGTTTGAATTCACAAGTCTATTGCTTCATACATTTGCTTCTGGAATGCAACTACATATTCATCAAACGGTCGTGGGTTATATTGATTTGCACTAACATCTGGATTTAGACATAATGAATATGTTGAAACTTGTCCCCATTCTAGACACTTTATGAAGGAATTTGGATGTGTGGAAAATTTGTCATTTGATATTTTCGCCACTCACGCTATGATTTATTATTGGCATACTATTTTATTTCGCCAATGAATTTTTTTATTGGTTTGAGATTACGTTTAATTCGCCAATGGATTTTTTTATTCATTTGAAAAAAGCTTTAATTTTCCAATGAAAATAAATTTTTTGGTTTGGAAAAAAATTTCAATCGCCAACAAAAAAAAATTATTTGTTTGAGCACAGCTTTAATTCACCAATAGAAATGTCTTGTTGGTTTGAAAACATGTGTAATTAACCAATAGAAATATTTTATTGGTTTGAAAATAGGTTTTAATCACCAATGAAAATATTTTATTGGTTTTAAAAAAATTGCAATTCGCCAGGATTTCCCACAAACTTCTAGCGATTACAAAAGATTCGCCAATTGAGATTTTTTTTCCCCAAAAAATGGAAAAATTTGCCAATAAAATTAATATTTTTATCGAGAAGTATACAAAATTCGCAAAGATTTTACACCTTCGCTGAGGAGGGTTCTTAAAGTTATCCTTGGATTTATTTTATAATATTTTGAAATAAAAGGGGTACTACAAGGATGTAATTTAAGAATTGAATCTTGGGTAGTACCTTGGCAACATTGGAATGGAGCTTGATCTACATAAATGGTTAAGATTTATTTTTGTGCATAGGATTTAGATACCTATATAGGGTAGAGGGAACCAAATGTATTGCATGCAACCAAGGTCATCTTATTAGTGAGTTATAGGCAAGTCTTTTCTGTAATAACATAGAAGAAAGTGTAGGAACTAAAAATTAGCTCTATCCTTGGACCACCTGCAAAAACAATGAAAACCTTCTAAAAGAGAGTATGCAAGAAAATGATCTTGCTTGATATTAAGATCTACCAAATATGATGATGAGGTATATTACAAAGTGTACAATGACCTTGCTTATATAGACAAGGTGTGATGTAGTACCAATATTAAATGACTGTATCATAATTAAATGGCATGAGCCAACATCAAATGACCTAGGACTCTAATATTTCACAAAATGTAAAAAGATAAAAGCTTATCTAAATATTCAATATGGCTAGGACCTAAGTGGACTTAATATATAAATAGGACCCTACTAAGTAACTAGATAGGAAATGTACCTATTTACACTAACAACCCCCCTTAAGTGCAACTTAGGGAAAATAAATTATTATGCAAATGATGCAAGGATGGGTCCCAACTACGAGGCCATTTTATGTACCCATGTATAAATGTATTCTCACAAATGGAGAAAAGGAGAAAATTCACATGGGAAAAAAAACCCTCTCCAAAAGAGAGAAAATATGCAATCAAGTGATGAAAGATGGAGAACTACATGATACCCCCAAGTACAACATTCATCACATATATAAATTACAAATTTTTCCCCCCATAAGAGGGAAAAAAAGAGACCCATAATCAAGTAGCTTGACAATCACTAAAGAAATTTTGAATACAAAAGAGAATCCAATACCAAAAAATAACATGTCTCCCCTTGGCAAGAAATAAATCCAATGGTCAATGTTGAAGAAACCTCATCTCCATGACAAAGCAAGAGGGAAGAAGCCTCATGAATGATATCTTTGAAGATGCATCAAGGTCTCTGAAGATGTCTCAACAAAATCAGGTGTGACCCCAATCAAGGAAGAAGACAAAGGATATGGAAACACAAGAGAAACCTCCAAAGATGTATGATCAAAGAGGAGAATGACCCCCTCAAATATGTCCTCCAAATTTGCAAAAGAGGAATCACTAACTAAATCTGATATACCTGTCATGAAACCATCCTGCAGAGGAAAATATGGAAAACAAAATGTATCATGCTCATCTATAGTCTTGGAAACCAAGTCAACACTCAAATCTAAAGAAGAGGGAGATGATAGAACCTCATCAAAAGGGCTGATGAATAGCGAGGTTTAGAAAACCACCAAAACCACCATTTGAACAACTACCCATATTTTATCTAGGAGAGTGGTCACCGTCAAGAATAAAATAATAAAAGGTGTAGATATTTGCATTATGGTCGGCCCTACCCATTGCAACAAGTTATCTAGTATGAAAATCATGAATGAAAACTGAATCTAGAGTGAACTCAATGGATTTACCTGTTATACCCCATCTCATAGTTACCAATTTACTTTTACCTCCATGAGTGAAAATGATGATAAATATAAATCATGACTTTAATATGTTTGATAGGTGAATGAAATACTAAAATATGCATCAAGATTTTATTTCTTTTGAAGGAATGATTATGTTTTATGCTAATGGATAATGCAATGAATGAATATGTATTGCAATATGAATACTTTAATGCTTTGATGATACAAATGATTTATAATGTAAATATATTTCATGTGAACGGATAACTACCTTTGTGATGCACTAAGTTGGATGGAGGAAGGAGTCAAACCCTCAGGTACGAGAGGGGGAGTATCACTCAGGATAGGAACTTGGTTTGGTAACCCTTAATGAGCCTAACTAAGCATGCACACACTCACACCCTAGTTGGTCAAGTAGAGTCGAGTTAGTCTGGGAAATGGTAAGTAACCTTTTTTCAGGGTTTGACTATGTTTTGTATTGGTATGTGGTTTTAGTATTTGAATATTCTTGTTTGGGGTTGTATGATTAAGTCTCTCTGTTAAGTGAAAGTTCTTCATGTGTATACATATACATTGATTGATGGATATACAAATATACATGTTTATGTAAGGATATTGAAATGATGTTATATATATGTAATATATATTAATATATATGTGTATAATTATATTAATGTGAATGTATATACATATATATTAATATACGTATATATGTATGCATATATATAATTATTTCGATATATGTTTATATATAAATATTTGATTGACAAATAATACATTTAATAATTTTGTCAATATAAATATATATATATATACATTATAAAAGATATAATATATATTAATAGTATATATATACTATATATTGTTTTATATATATTAAAAATGTTTTGTATTAAACCTAACACATATAAAAGTGTTGCCTTATATAATGAAATGGATTAGTTATAATCTGCAGCACATAAAACATATATGTGCAGATTTTAAGACTATCGTATAATGTGCAAAAGAGGGGTAGTGATTGCATATTGTAATGTTTACCATGCAAGCTAGAAAATAGGCGATGAGACATGCAATAATTATAGCATATTGAATGCCATAAATTTTGGACATGGAAATAGGAATACATTTTATATGTTGCAAGAGGAATAAAGGTAGATTTAACAATGTGGAAATGGTCTTTGACTGTGCTATTATATAGGGTGCTAAAACATGGAAATGTGGCACCAAATATGTGGAATGTGAAACAAATAAAAAGTCTTAAACCTGCACCAAATTATGGAAAAGCAATATGATAACCATAAAATTCAGTCAAAGCATAGATGACAAAGATTTGAGAGGGTAGTCAACTTGTAAATCAATATATGTTTATATATATATATGATGTTATATATATGTAAAATATATTAATATATATGTATAATTATATTAATGTAAATGTATATACATATATATTAATATGCATATATATATATATATATATATATATATTTTATATATAAATATTTGATTGATAAATAATTGTGAATATAAATATATATATATATATAATAAAAGATATAATATATATTAATAGTATATATACTATATATTGTTTTATATATATTAAAAATGCTTTGTATTAAACCTAACGCATATAAAAGTGTTGTCTTACATAATGAAATGGATTAGTTATAATCTACAGCACATAAAATATATATGTGCAGATTTTAAGACTATCGTATAATGTGCAAAAGAGGGGTAGTGATTGCATATTGTAATGTTTACCATGCAAGTTGGAAAATAGGAAATGAGACATGCAATAATTATAGCATATTGAATCTCATAAAGTTTGGACATGGAAATAGGAATGCATTTTATATGTTGCAAGAGGAATAAAGGTAGATTTAACAATGTGGAAATGGTCTTCGATTGTGCTATTATATTATGGAAGAGCAATATGATAACCATAAAACTCAGTCAAAGCATAGATGAAAAAGATTTGAGAGGGTAGTCGACTTGCAAATCAAATTGGAAACTTGTAAAAAGGTGGTGTTGTCCCTTGACTCAGTAAAAGATCATGTTGTCTCATGGATTAAGTCGACTTAGCCATTGGAAATGTAAGGACTAACATGTATTGCAATCTTAGAGTTAAACCAGCTGAGTCGATGCATGTGAATAAGAAGGTGGTAGATTTGTTAGCTTGTTTATAGCCTTTGGTTGCTCAAGTTTTAGTATATATAGAGCTTCTCTCTCTATCATTTGATACATGCACTGTTCATTCTAATTTCTATGTTGCTATTTTGCTGCATTTTCTATGTTAGAGTATTTGTGAGAGCTTTGTGAAAAATAAAATATGTTGAGCATTTGCAAGTATTGATATTTTTGTTGTGAGAAGCTAGAGATTGGTGTTAAGTTGAGACTTGAAAGAGTTGCAAGCGAATTTGTGGAGGTTGAGCTAGGAAACTAGATTTGTTAGTTCAGCTATATATTTCCACGCATGTTGTTTTCTATCACTCTATTCTTTAAGTTTAATGATTTTTATTTGAGAATGTATTTGTTTGGAAAAGAGTGAATTCAATGCATGTTATATTGTTTTATTATGAACTTGGCTATTTCCTTTCTTTGGATATGCATGAATGATTCTTGAAGAGTATAGTTTTGGTAAATCCTCATTATTGGGATATACAAATATACCCTATATATTGGATTATGAGTTTTATGTTGTTACTAAGTATTATATAAGTTAAGATTATATAGATATTGCTTAGCTTGTGAAGACTATATTTATATTACATTGAAGTACTATCTGGAAATTTGTTAGCTTATGATGCTAGGTAAGCCTTTGTAGATAATGAGGTTAGTAATACAATGGGGATGATGGCATGATGGACATGTCATCATTGATAGGTTGCGATGTTGTGCAAACCATGTTGATACTCTATACTTGACTGATTACTCATTTCTCCTTGAAAGTAGGAAGAGAGACTTTCCTAAGGGTTAGGGTATAAACTTGACGATTATATCAATATTCAACAATAGGATTGATAAAATGTATTTTATGTCTATGCTATTTTCTTATATCTGATTAAGATTCTATTCCTATTCGCGGAATTCTAGAAGAGGACTCATGTACTGGCAACCCAAAGTCGTAATGAGAAGAGGACTTGTAGGTGCAGAAGCACAAACTCTTCTCAGGCTATTGTCCTCCAGATTGTATACAAATGTAGTGAACATTGTAAACATGTGAATATTTGAGGTATATTGAAAAAGAAATTTTATGATTTATTTATGATCACTTGATCATTACATAACTTTTTATTGAAACCCTAGGTTGGAAATAACCTATTTGGTATGGATTGTTTATTTGATTATTGATTGAAGCAAATAGGTTGGGATTAACCTATATGATTTGATTGATTATTGATTATTCTTTTGATTGAGGTCATTTATTGATGAGATTATACTTTTGATTAAGGTCACTTATTGTTGAGATCATACTTTTGAATTGAAGTCATTTATTGTTGAGATCATACCTTTTGAAATGGATTCATTTAAATTTTGTGACGTTATGAATACTCGTATGGTTAATTGGGTTATTCTTGGGGTTAGGATAATCCATGGGAAAGGGTATAACCTAGTTAGTCAAGTTGTTATGTCAACACTTCCATTTTAGATAGAATGTGTATAAAGAGTATGATTGGTCATAAACCAAATCAAGCTAGAAAGGTGGGTGAGCATGTGACCTCTACTTGAAGTACTGGGTGATGAATACTTTGGCCAAAATAGTGTAAGTTGCCACTGTTTACATTGTCAATTCACTGTGATTCAGGTTTGCATACTAGGTAGGGATTGTCATACATGTAGGTTGTAACCATTGTATGGAAGCTTTAGATATATAGGACACAACACTATGCTCAGAGAAGGCTAGGATTATGAGGTTACCAAACCAATCTCTTCATAAAAGGGTAGGGCCATATTACTAGTTTGGTAGATGTGCAGGGGACTGCAGTAAGTCCATGGTTGGTGGAAAAGCGCTTAAGTGATGCTTCTCCTCATGTAGTTGGTAGCCAAGATTTGAGGATGTATGCACCAGTATTGGGGACAAGTAGAATGTATGCACCAAGGAATGGGGACATCTAGAATGTATGCACCAATGGTGGGACATCTAGACCATTTGTATCTCTATAATAGCAAGCCCTTAGAAGCTATGTATTCACATCCATCTTTATGGAATTTGTAAATAAGAAATGTTATCTTTACATGGAATTATGTAATAAGGAATTGTTACTTGGGTTTTTGTAATGTTTCAATGTAATGCAATGGGAAACCTTAGAATGGGGTTATTTCAAATGTGCATATTGTTATTAAATTAGAAAAGAATTTTTTTATTGCTATATGTTGGCAAACATAAATTGTTCACAAGTGGGTTAAACATAGGTAAAAATCAATGGGTAGAACAATGGGCATGTTACATTACCAGTATGTGTTATTTGATATATTGAAAGAAGATTATGCCAAACATCAAGAATGCAAAGAAAATCATTAATACTACCATTGGTCACATCAACAACTCCTTTAACAAATACATCCAAATAAACACCATTAGCCATCAATATCTTCATGATTGAAGTATGCTTCAAGGATGAAAACCTATCAGATTGTCCTAATATATGATGCGATGCTTTTGAGTCAAGAATCCAATCTCTAGAATGTTCAACATGTGTTACAACAAGATCATGACCCTTCATCTTAGTATCTTTTACTTTATCACCCCCATTAGCAATGCCTATGATACTTGTGTGTAGAAGATGAAGGTTGTGAAGAAGAAGAAGAAGGTGAGCTTATAGATTTAGAGGACAAAGAAATTTTATGTTCTTTTAGAATTTCCCTCATTTAATCTAACTCTCTTATAGCAAGTTTGTTCACCATGTCCAAGTATGTTATAATAACCACACTTGGCTTTCTCCCTTAGTTTTGTTCTCTCTAGGAGAGGTGGGTGTATCACAAGATTCTATTTTAGGTTTTGACTTCCTATTTCCTTTAAATTTAGGTGATGATGTAATTAAAGCATGAATTTTAGAGTGTTTATCATGTTGACTAAGGTTAGCTTGTTCCCTAGTCAACCTATCAAAAAATGTCTCAAAAGAAGGCATGACAAATGAATAACCTAAGCCATCCATTATAGAATAAAATTAAGTAGAGAAGTATGCAAATGAACCTTTCAACTTAGAAAAAATAAAGAATATGCATTCCTTATCAATTTTATCTTTACCACAACTAACCAATTGTGACCTTAATGATTTAAATTTTACCAAATAGTCTTCAATGGTGTTAAAAAAATATGGAAATTGATGTCAATTCTACCTCTAATTGCCTAGCATGAATCTCACTAACTGAATCAAATAATTCTTTGTACCTATCCCAAACCTGCTTATGAGTAGTGCATTCCTCAATATTGAAGAACAAATTGTCAGAAACATGCATAGCAATCAAACCCATAACCTCATATCATTTTTTTCTATGAGAAAATATTTCATATTCTCTGGAAAAATTAGGTTGTTCATCATCCAAGGTGGACCATAAACCCCCAAAACAAAGTAATTTCCTCATTGTTTCCTTCCTTGTATGATAATTATGAGGATTTAGGACCTCATACCCTGATACAACCAATAGAACAACAAGTTCCAAAAGTGAAAAATAGACAAATATCTAATACAAACTAATTTGATATCACCCAAATCTAAAATACAACTAAAAATGAAGCCCCCCCACAAATAGAACTTCTTTAAGAGACAATATGTCCAAGTAATCAGTGAATATGCCAAATATGAAAAAACTAAATAATTTATACCTAGGGCTAAATCTAGAAAAGTGCATGAAACAAATAATAGAGATCCTAGATACCTTTTAATTTCTATTGGAATCATGAAAATTAGATAAACTGGTGAAAATTTATGAGCTTAGAGGTCCAAAAGGGAAAAGACACTTCAATTGGAAATAAAAAGTACATGAAGAAAAAAATTGCAAAATGACCTGCACCACTGTGAAGTACACATAACCAACTTTTCCTTGATATCTCATTTGTAAAATTTTGATACTTGGGTGAAAAGTTATGCTTCGACAAAAAAGGCCCAATTTGGGCACATAGGGGACCAAAAAAGGGAAAAATAAGCCCCTATCAAGCTTGGCTCATGGTCATCAATGTGACCACTATTAGCTCTGGAAGAAAAATATCTAACACTCACGAAGTGGTGAGTGGGTGGTAGGTTGGGTGATGCCACCTACATTTGGGCAGTGATTTCCCACACCGTCAAAAATCCTCAGTGCTCGATGCTTTAAACAAGATAATGCATTGAAAACCATGAGAAATTGATAATTCAACGATTTGTAACTTCCTTAGAATGCAAGATATTCTTGTGAATTTCTTTGAGTTGCACCACAATTGTAACCTAGTTTGCTTTTTTTTACGAGAGAATATTATTTTGGCATTCAATCTGTATGCAAAAATCCTCAGCCTCCTCTACATTGCTTGGAGCCTTCATTTTTTTTTCAAACTTTTTAACTTCAGCAAGTAACATAGATAATGAAGCAAGTATCACATTAAATGCTTCTCTTAATTGACCAAACTACTTCTTTATTTGTTCTTCGGTCCCGAAGCAGTGCCAGTTGTAGGTGAAGATTTTCAACTTGATTTCTAGTTGCCCCATACTTATCTTTTGACTGATCATATATTTTGGCCACTTGAGAAATATGTGACTCAATGGAGTCTCTAATCCTTGATGCTTTTAGTGGAACAAGGCCATTTTAAACAAAATTGATATAGAGTAGTAACTTCATCCACACATTATTTAAACATCTTTATATTATCTTGCAAATTGTTGTGTGCATTGGCACATCGATCAGATGCATCTACCATCCTTTTGTCTTTTATCTTTCTCAGTGCCTCTTGCTCTACATTTTTCACCAAGTGAGAGGAATGATCTTTAAAGGAATCTATTAACAGTTTTAACTTTTATTCCTGAGGCAAGGAAGTATCAATTTTTACCTTTGGTAAACCCTCCTAAATGGTCTTCAAACCATCTTCAATCAATTCACTCTTCTTTACATTCTCTTGTAGAATTTCCTTCCTTGCAAAAGCATGCAGAATGTCTCCAAGTTGTAGCTTGTGGAGGGGATAAATGTTAGACAAATCAACCTTTCCCTCAAGGGTGGGAGTTTGTAGAAGCTGAGGTGTTACCACAGGTTGAAACTACATTTGCATTCCAAGTAAATCCTTAAAAGAGTCTAAAAAGGAAGGAATTTGACCTATGTCCACAGAATCATCTTGCTTCTCAACTATCTTATCTTTCGCATCCTAAACTATTTCAATATTATATTTATCATTATTCCCTAAATTCTCTGGAGGATCAACATTATGTTCTAGAGGAGGGACACCAACTTCACCTTGGCTTTCTACAACTTATCCATTAGTATTCACTGGAGGAGCGGTCTCCCCATTTTACTTATCATCCTTTTCTTTTTCATCACCATCTATCACATTGCCTTCAAAAACTAATAGATCTATGTCTTGAGTAGATACATTAGGTATATCTTCCAAAATATGCTCATTTGAAGGAACTTGATCCTTAGAAGTCACCTCAGCCATATTCATTTCTTCAATGATCTCAGATGTCTTTTCATCTGACTCTTTCTCTTCTTCTTTCTCTATCTCCATACCAGAGATACCATCTCCTTCTTGCAATCTAGAGGGTCCTTGTACTTCTTTCTGACTAAATATATTTTTCCAATTTGTGCTTTCTAGATTAGGTACTTGTGGATCAATATTAACTTCATTATGCAAATCATTGATCATTTTATTTGTGGCCTCTTTAGTCTCATTTTGGATTTTCCTTTTGACACTTTCATCCAAGCTCATTAGCAGATCTATTCTCTTTTTAGTGCAGAGATCCTTGAATTGTCTACAGACAATATTTTGCTTTTCTTCCTGGGAGATAGAGACCCTAGACTTGTTAATTTCTTGTTGTTTCATTTCTTCATCCACCTTGATAGCTTCTTCTCTTCTCTATCTCAAAGCCTCAACAAGGCTATCTGGAGCTTTGTCAACAATATCATTGAAGGTAATATTCTACATGAGCATATATTCAATGTCTTCCTTCTCAATTATTTTCGTATCTTCAAGAGGGGCATCTGGATACAACTCCATTGTATCATCCAGAAGGCTATACTCAATAATTCTATTTTAAGATGGCCCCAAAATCAAGTGGTTCATGTGTAATCGAAGGGGTTTGCTCAACATCCTCTTTTACAATCTTCTTCCCTTTCTTCTTTTGTAGGGAGATGTCTTCTTTTTCAACTTCTTGAACATCATGTGATTCTTCCTCATTTATCTTTTCTCTTTTTGCCTTTTTTTTAGGCCTGGCATGTCCAGTTTTAGAGGCCTTTTTCTCTAGAGGAGTTATAGATGTAGCTTTCCTTTTACTGCCAGATGTTTGTATAAACTCAAAGGTTTGTGAAGCAAATGTAACAATAGAGGAAGATCTATTTGATCTTATTGGACCTTGACTAATTGGAAACCTCTGTGGGGATATCAAATGTAGTCATTGAAGAAGTACCCAATAACTTGTGGAGCCCATCTTTATCTTTTATCTTTGAATATCGTGGAGAAAAAATCTCCTAAAGCACTTTTTCCACTTTCTTTTCACTGGATTCTTCTCTCTAATTTTGGTATATCTCATCCTTAATTTCTCTATATGTACCAAATATTTTTACTTTGGGATCCTTAGGTTTAGATAGAAGAATATCTACATAACCTTGTACAAATTCATTCTCAACCTCATAAGGTAGCTCAGATATCCATGAGGCTCTAGTTTCCAATGCTTTCATAAAATAATGGTCCTTTTTTACCATAAATTATCTCATTTTCATACTTTTGGACCAAACAAGATGGTATCCTATATCTGCTTTGCATCTCATTTTGTAAATTATTGAAAAATCCCTAATAAAAAGTAGTGAAAGCTTGCTCATTTTGAAAAAATTCATATGTTGTCTAATTTGTGTTGCTATCGAAGTGAATTTGTCTCACATTTTACCCTTAAAACTAGGCAACTCATTCAAGAAGAAGAAATTAAGGCAATTAATCAAAGAAAAAAACTTGAAATTATAATTGGTTTCTTTTTTTTCTTAGTTTCTTCACTAGTTGCTCTCTTAACAGGTCACATAGAACAAAGTCGGCACCTTCTTTTACCATTTGATGTGCAATGCGAATTTCAGTGATGGTGGATGACCCCTCTCTATTTGTGAAGTAGATCGTGTATGAAATTCCCATTGATGTATACCGGACACTAGGATTAACAATATCATTAACTGCTAGGGATCTCTTATCAAATTTAACATTGGTGAGTTCCATAACCATTTCATTTTTCACAGATTTTAGCATCAGGACTGGTCTAGAGGTAAAAAGACCAGTAATTGCCCTAATTGCATCCTTTGTGATCATGTAGGGTTTTTCAATCCAAATGAAGTCCCCATGAATGCGGATCAAGACAATTCTTACCCATTCCTTGCATTCACAAAAGTCTAAAAAATCTTTCCAAATGTGCAACCCTTTTGTAGCAATATTCGCATACTCTAGCTTGTATACTCCATTCTCATTCAACAACTCATACCAGACCATTTCAAAAGAAGAGGTATGCTTAATTTCATTCAATTGGGCATGGATTTAAATCCTTATATCCTCGCAATACATGACATCCATTGGAACTTTTGAAAATGCACCTTTTGTCCACCTACATTGCTTTGAATGGAAACTTCTTATATTTGGGCCTTGGCCTCTCAACAACATCAACGAAAATTGGTGTATCCATGATAACACTTTTTGCTACTAGGGTTTTACAAGAAAAACCAAAGAAATGCCTGTGAAAACTATCGTTAGGGTTTGCACACAACGCACTAAAATTGTTCTTCTCTTCCTCAGCACTTTCATACAATTGATATCCTTTGAATGAGATAAATTTTGATCAAATAGAAACTAAATATGCCTCACACCAACCCTAGTTTCTCCATATTAAATGTATTTATTAATATTAGCTTTTATTGTCTATGATATTATAGAGATCCATAATCATCTAGCAAGCTTCCACAAAGAGTTTTATTTTCTTTGGAACTTTGAGAAAACAAATTCATATCACCATTAAACATTACACTGAAGAATTCAATATTTCATGCTTTACGAGGGTTTGAAAAGATTTGCAATTGCAACTCCCCTTAAGCCAATACTTTATTTTCAGTTACTATAGGACTCATTTGCACCATATTGAGGTATAGATTCATTCTTTACTTCACTTTCGTCCTTCTTCTACCATACTTTCTTCATTTCCTTATTTTGCTAACCAATGTCAGACATCTTTTGGGGAACAAAAGATCTTGCATTCTTTCCTTTACAGAATCTTACAATGTGTCCTAGTTTATTGCAATTTTAGCAGATGATACTAGCTTTAAGAGCAAAGTTACTTTTTCTTACATTAGATCTACAATCAACATCCCTATGACCAAACTTTTTGCATGTGTAACAATATCCATAGAAGGATTGAGAAGTCATAGCATTACTATTCCTTATTATTTTACTTTTACATTCATTAGCCTTATGACCAAATATATTGCAAGCATAACACTGACCATGAAATTATTGAGAGTTCATAGCATTGTACCTTGGAGGCCTGACTGAATTTTGACTCATCTTGCTTCTACACTCAGCTACCTTATCACCAAACTTATTACAAGCACAGAAGTTACCATTGAACCTGATAGGAGCAATCTGTTTAGGGGTAGGCTTTCTGAAATTCTTCTTGTTCCAGACAGGAATGAATCCACCTTCTCTCTTGTTATCTTGATTTATCTTTGCATCTTTGAAGGATGTTTCCTTTGGATTTTCAATGTAGTTTTCCTCCTCCCTTGTTTCAAACTTCCCTTATGCTTTGAAGTTATCATACAGTTTTGTAGATATGTTGGATATAGGAATTTTCCCTTTTTCAAAACCAAGTTTGGACTTCTCTTTAGATTGCTTTTAAGAGTTAATCAACTCATCAAGAATTGCATAACCTCCTCTCAATTTCAGGCCCTTGTCAATTTTCTCTTTTTCTTTTTCAAGTTCTTTTCTCAGAGATACAATCTCTTCCTCAAGATTTAAACACTCAACAGTTTTATCATTGAGCTTGGTATTCAATCAATCCTCAATCTCTTGCCTTATTCAACTTTGAATTTTAAATTTGATATCACATCTTCAGCTTCTTTGATTTTAGTCTCACATCCATTTCCTCCTTCTATTTGGGCTTTCAGTTTGCCAATCTCTTCTTTTGATTTTTTGGCTTTTGGTTTCAATTTGTTAATTGTCTCATTTTATTTTTCCAACATGCACTCATATTTTATATTTTATAATCTTGCTTCGTCCAGATCTTCAAGAGCAGACAAGAGTTCTCCTTCATAATCATCTAGATTGATGTCCCAACCTTTGGGTTCCATCACTTTTAGATCTAGTTTTGGAATTTATCATTAATCTTTGCTACAAACCCCATGTGTTCAAGTACAAGATCTACCTCAAGTTTGAAGCTTCTCAAAGGTACTTGGCTCTAATATGAATTGTAAAACATAATGCAATGTTGAGAGGGGGGTGAATCAACACATATTAAAACTTAACCATTCCCATTTTTAGATTAAACATCACATCACATAAACTAAAAGAAAAGAAAAAAAGAAAACATGCACCACACAAGGACACCAATATTTTTACATGGAAAACCCAATGAGGGAAAAACCACAGTGAGAATTATCGAATAATATATTAAGCTCACTTCTTACAAAGATTACAATTCTATTTAAGGCTCACTGCCTATGGACTTGTAGACTAAGGCGTACAACCTTAGGGAAAGATACAAAGGACCTAATGAGACTCACTATCTTAGAGAAAGATTCATGAAATTTTTAATGCGAAATATGAATATGAAATTCTATGAAGAAGCATCCAACATATGATAATGTTGCAATCCCTTTTTCGCACAATTATCCCTTCACACTAACTTTGCACACTTCATATAAAACATACTGCTCAGTCACAATTCCTTCACATTTGACACATTCACAAATGAATTTAATCTTCTATATATATCCTCTGTAATAGTACAAAACCTTCATTAGGTCAGTTTCAAGATAACCTTTTAGAAGAAACATTTGATATCATATTGGTTGGCTCCAAACATATATAATATTACAAGAAAAATAATTGCATATCAACACATAGCATTATAGGATCCAAACACATCATAACACATTCGCCAAAACAAGATTGATTAATCAAGATCAACTGCAAGTGAAGGAAACAAGTCTATTGGTCCAAATAATGACAACACCACCAAAATTGTCATCTATTCATCTTTACACCACCAAGGAGAGATCAAAAAAATCATGTGGACTAAGGAGTGAACAATTTAATTCATGTAAAATATATCCTCAACCTTTTACCGAAATTTTTGATCATCATATGCTAGTGCAACTAAAGAAACCCACTGAAAACACAAGAATAGAGCGATCTAGACAAACTGTAGCAACTCTCATTTGAAATATGATCTTGTGGACCACCAAAACACTTGAGACTTGCAAGGACGAATCCATATACCTTTGTGAACATATTCCTAAGTCTATACAGTCATGTCTATCTTTCCAAAGGAATGCGAAGCATTCCAATAGTCCCACATCAACTCTTTATACTGCCAGAGCACAAACCGAAACACTGTTACTTGTAACTTTCACTATAGAAGGTGTGATGACTTGAAACCTTGGATATAAAACCTTCACATCTCGACCATTTCATCTTTTGAACTAAAATAAAAATTCTTGGACTACAAAGGGATGCAAACCAAAATACTATGACTTGACCTCAGAGTATACACTGTAAATGCCTTAAAAGGATTTTTGCAACTTATCTCAATATGTGGTACATTCGATGGGAATGATGTCAATGTAGGCATATTGTAAACATATCAAACTTGTGTAACTACCTCCAAAACATAATTAGACACAAATTTAATACCATTTCAACCTTATACAACATTACTAACATATACTCTACATACCAACAATCTCCAAAGTATGTGCATCCTTCATCATACACTTTTGGCATCAATGACAACACATCCTATGTTGACATCAATGACAACACATATTTCCAACAAGTGAAACTACTATTGATGCATGGATGTTGGACTCTAGTGCTTCTTTTCATGCAACTTCATGTCGAGGGAAGGTTTCAAAAATTATTAAGAAGGAAAACTTGGTAAGGTCTATCTTGGTGATAATAAACCATGTGATATTATTGGTAAAGGTGATTCATTTTTTAGATTAAAAAATGGAAATAAGTGGTTGTTGTAGGATGTGAGACATGTTCCTAAGCTCAAGAGGAAACTAATTTCTATGGGAAAACTTGATGCTCAAGGATGTAGCATCATCTTTTCTTCAAATACTTGGAAGGTAACCAAAGGAGCCTTAGTAATTGCAAGAGGCAATGAATTGGGCACTTTGTATGTACTAGAGAGTCATGTTAAAGCGGGAGCTATGATGGTAGTTGTGGAAAATGGGATGGAGCTTTCGCATAGGAGGATCAAGCATATGAGCAAGAAGGGACTTGAAATTTTTCTCAAAAAGGATCAACTCCTAGGTTTGAAATATGTTAATTTGGAGTTGTGTGAGCGTTGTATTTGTGGAAAACAAAGGCGGATCAATTTTTCTAAAATTGAACATGAAAAGAAGACAAGGCCATTGGAGCTTGTACACTCAAATGTATTATATCCTATGAAAGTAACATCTATTGGTGGGTCAAATTACTTTTTAAATTTTCTTGATTATCGCAATCACAAGGTTTGGATTTATATGCTAAATAGAAAGTCTAAAGTATTTAGCAAATTTAAAATTCTCAAAGCAATTGTTGAAAATCAAAATAACGATAAAATCGAGTGCTTGAAAATGGATAATGGTTCCAAAGAATTTATCTTTGGATTTTGATAACTTTTATGTAGATAATGGCATACAACACATCAAAATTGTACCTTTCACCCCTCAAGAAAATGGTGCAACTGAGAGGTTGGATCAAACAATCTTGGAGAGAGCTTGGAGCATGCTATATAATGTAGGTTTGGGTAAATATTTTTGGGTAGAGGCAGTTAATATGGTGGTATACCTGATTAACCAAGGTCCATCTTCTTAGTTGGATTTTGAGATTCTGGAGAAGTGGCTAGGAAAGAGATTTTCATATGACCACTTGTGAGTGTTCGGTTGTGAGGCCTTCATTCACATCCCACTGAAAAATGAACGAAGCTTGAAATGAAGTCTAAAAGGTGTATCTTTATTGGATATGGAGAGGTGACATATGGTTATAGGCTATCGGATCCCATCACCAAATAAGTTACTTGTGGTTGGGATGTAATTTTCAATGAGAAAATAATGTTGGGTTTGCTAGAATAGGGGAAATTAGTAAAGGAGTTTGTGTCTATAGAAGAAATCTCAAGTGGGAGTGATGTGTTAAATCATCAACACCAAGTTTATTCCCAACAAGCTCTCCAATCATAGGATTTATCTTTTTGTATGTCATAACATACACATGAGTGACCAATTTTAGAAGGAGATATGGTACCAAATCTACCGCTCAACCACTCACAAAATTTGTAGCCTAATGTGATTTCTTTACCACATATTCAGTCGTTCTTGTAGCCAAATGAAAATAATAATTTAATGATGATGCACAAGATTTTTCACATGTGTAATTTCCTCAATTAAGGAGGTCTACTAAGGAGCGTAGAGCACTGTCAAAATTTGATGATTTTATTCATCATATATGAATCTCTAATCAAGTTGGATGTGCAACATCTGAACAAGCTTATACAAAGATTGTACAAAATGTATGGAGGCTATGAGTGAAGAGATGGATTCGTTGATGAAAAATCATACTTGGGATTTTGGTTCCTCTTCCACCTAATTGGAAAGCTTTGGAAAATAGGTGGGTATACAAGTTGAAATAAGAGGATGGTGGTAATAAGTGATACCTAGCCAGATTAGCAATAAAAGGATATGACCAACAAAAGGGTGTTGATTTCACTAAAAAAAATCACTCGTGGTGATTTAATGACTACTATTCGGGCAGTGCTAGGATTAGTTGTTATGTATGACCTTTAATTGGAGAAAATTTATGTAAAGACCATATTTCTACATGGTGATATGGATGAAGAGTTATATATGCAACAACTGGGAGGCTTTGAGAAAGAAGGACAAGAGAATCTAGTTTGTAGATTGAAATGAAGCTTCTATGGGCTAAAAAACATTCTACGATAATGGTACTGATGGGCCTCGCTAATAGCTAGTTTTCTTCCATTTAGTTCATATCTTTTAACATTTCAAGCTACTTATTTCACAGACATTCTTGAAACTTATATATCTTTTATATCTTTTGTGCAACCTAAACCAAAATTTGATATGTGGAAATATAATTATGATATGATGATGTTTGCATGGATAAATGTGTGAATGTGTATGAAATTCAATATTATTATGTGTTTAATTCATGGTTGTTAATGGTGTGTATACTTTATATGAAACTAATCTCTTGCAGCCAGAAGAATTATAACCTGCAACAATTGAAGAGCTCAACTTGCAGCCAAAGGATTCCAGACAGATTGTAGGGTAGATTCTAGAACACTGAGAACATGATAGTTACAAAAAATGATGGAAGCAATCATTGAAGTGGTCAATCATGAGTCACCAAATCATCTAATAAGATGACAGGAGGAAGAAGTCTATATTGATAAGGAAACTAGCATGACAATTTTCACAAAGCACGTATCTATCAAACCGTTAGGGTAGAGTTTCAATTCTATTTGTCTTCTTTTATCTTTTTCAATTATGGTTTCAGTTGCAAAGACTAGTCCTCTCCCTATTTTGAAGGAGAGTGGACATCTACATTTAGTTTTATATTTTTACTCCTTATGCAAATAAAACTCCTCCCAAGCCTATATATTTGGATCAATGGTTGAGGAACAGATCTAGTTAGAGGATATATGTTTTGATAGTTCCAATTTTGTTTCATAGACAATACTTCATTGTTAGTTTTTTGTTATTTAGTTGTAATGGATATGCACTCATGAATGAGAGATTTGTGAAGATTATTGTCATGTTGTAAGAGTTTATTTATATGCAATAAAGATATTCCAGTTTACTCTTATGCTTAGTTGATTCAAGTAGCATCCATTTGACTTTCTCTTGCGGATACAACTCAAGCAAGGGCCACTTGTGGTACTGTTCATCCACCTTAATTTATGTTATTAGATTAGAATATTATATTGTTGCGTTCATTTCAAGTAGATTCTCAATTACATGCACATGAATCATATCTTGTATTATGAATTACGCTATGTGATGTTTTCTTGACTTGTTCTCCAGAGAGGTCAAGTAGTTGGAAGTAAGAGTCAATAGTGTTAGTGAATTTCATAGCTCACAATGTTAAGCCAAAGGTACCCGTAGCATCAGTAGCAGATTAAGTTATTTCCCTTGTTTTTCAAGTTAATGATTTATTTCCTTTTCCAACCTTTACTATTTTCCTATAAATGTGTAAACCACCTATACTCACTAATATAGGTCATGAATGCACATATAATGCCAGCATCATCAAAAGCTTATGAAGCCTTGATTAATAATTAAATGAAGTATTTATGAGGGTTTAGTGAACTGTTCAGCTAGGAACTCCTCCTCTTAATTATGTGTTGAACACCAAGTTGACTAAGCATTAGAAGAGGCCTTAAATTTTGGCTTTGTTTTTAGGATGGTGCTACATTCAGGAATCTCTTGTGTAATTTCAAGCTTTCATAGTTTAAATTTTTTGGTTTCAACATTAGGATAATTAGGTTTTGATCCATCAACACAAAAACATTTTACTAACAATGTGCAAGATCATATGATCCAAAGAGTTACAACTATTGTATGTTGAGGCAACAAGACACTTTGGGAAGATTTCTCCACTCAATATATGAAGCTTTAAAGGATATTGGTGATCAAAGTGAACAAATCGAGGGTATTCCTGAAGAAGAATTTCCCCTAACACCAATATCCACATCATATACATAGGAGACTTCCCACACACAAATTCATCACCATGGGTGATGCTACGGAGGAAGAACCACTAGAGCATGTGACTTTTGAATTCCCCATTGCCAACTAGGAGAGAGCAACTGGCCTGAAGAACATACCACCTTCAGCATTACATATATTTTGTGGGTTTGTCATGGAGGATCTAGATACCTTCCTTTTTGAGTTTGATGTGTTATGTAGAAGTTATGATTATATTACAAATGCACATAGGATCAAACTATTTTCAGCAACATTGAAGGATGCTACTCTAAGATGGTTTATGGGTTTAGGAAAAGATGTTCCAAATTTGAATTTCATGAAGACAAAGTTCTTGGGAAATTTTTAGGATTATTGTAGAGGCATAGACAAAAAGAGGGATGACATCTTTAGGATGTCACAAAAGGAAGATGAATCTTTGGAAGACTATATGGAAACGTTTCAATTTTTCCTTAAGAAATCCCACCAGAACATACTCTCTAATGAGTCTTTAAAATTGATATTCTTGAGGGGGATTAATGAGGATTGCATGGATGCACTAAACCTCATTGGGGAAAGAGATATTTCTTAGGCACCATTTGAGGAAATCTACAAAGAATGCAGGAACTACTCAAGGTCTTTCGCTAAGAAGGTTAGAGGAGATAGGACATCTTCCATCAACAAACCATCTAATGGAGTCTCTAGAGTTGAATTGAGTAATCTTCTATAAAATATTAAGGAGGATATTATCAACCATCTTGCTACATAGTTAAACACCCTCCATATCAAAAATAAGCAAGAAGAGGTAGAAGCAACTCTTAAAAAATACTGCTCACATTATAGATAGAGGAGGACTAACTACAAATGCAAGAAGGTGGCAAGTATCTCTAAAGACAAGCAAGGTACATTAGACATTCATACATTGGAAGGTGAAGATGGACAATTATTCTACATAGCTCAAAGGAAACCATGGCAACTAAGACAAGGTATGCCTCAAGATCCTTTGAATTACAACATGTCATTTCCTAGTAATAATGCAAATCTTCCTAGTTGGAACCCTCAGTCTTGGGCCAATATAAAATTTTCAAGGATCTAACTATAATCATCAATGGCCACCCCAAAAAAACTAATGGCAACCTTAATGGCAAAGAGGTCAGCAATAGAAAAACCAAAACATTAATTATCAAGAGCCACATTAGCCCCTGCAACCTCAGCAACAAACCATTATGTCAAACCCAACAAATCCAACACCACATCCACCTAGAGCACCTCAGTTGCTAACCCAACCTACATAGCTTGTTCAACAAGTTATGCTAATGAAGTTGTTCAATACCCTACTCATGGGGTAGAGGTAAGTGATTCCCACCTTAGATTAGGGAAAATGTTGGTTGGGCCTTCATCTCCTTAAATCACTGAATTGGTTGATGAGGAACCCCCAACAAAGACCATAGAAAACCAACATAAGGATCCTAAGTCAAATTAGGTTAGCCCAACTAATCCAAGTCCAGAGCCTCCATTCCTTGAAAGATTATTAGTTTAAAGGCATCAAACACAAGTTGAAATTGACCTATTGGGAAAACTTAAGGATGTTTGCATCAAGATACCTTTTATTCAAGGAATTAAAGAGGTTCCTATCTATACTAAAATAGTGAGATAATTATACCTTTAAAAGATAGGAAGGGAGCAAAAAGACCCTCAAACTATACGTGTCCTAGGATAACTTGCAAAACATTATGTTGGGAAACATAACTGTCCCCAAGTATGTAGACCCTAGGCTTCTTGTAGTGGATGTAAAGATCAATGGCACTCTCATTAAGAACACCTTATTTGACTTAGGAGAAGTTATTAATGTAATGACCAAAGAGAATATGAAGTTGTTACAACTTATAGAACTTAGATCTACACCTATTGTTTTATAGCTAGCAGATAGGTCCACAGTTAAACCTGAGGGTATCATCAAAGACTTGGTAATAACATTGGATTCATGGGAGTACCTTTTTGACTTCATGGTATTGTACCTAAAGCTAATCTTGCAGGCTACCCCCTCATCTTAGGAAGACCTTGGTTGGCAATATTATATGCCTTTATAGGCTGCAGGTTTGGGAATATGATTATCTCTAATGAAAATGTGACTAAGAAATTGGTCCTTTATCCACCAGTCCAACCACATGCAAAACTAGAACAAACCGTTTGGCCTACCCTAGATGAGGAGGATCAGTACTCCTTGCAAACCCTAATGACTATTGAACACAATATTTTTTTATAAAACCAAGATGAAGATGGCTTGATAGTAAACATCATGTAAAATAACTATGGTAGGGATCCACAACATCAGGACTGTCTAACATGTCTACAAGATCCTCTGCAAAATGTGATTCCTGACAACTCATCTGAGTCAATTTCTCAAATAATCCACTCCCTGTTACCACACCAATGTGTTCCAAATATAGTAGCACTTGATATCTCATCAGTTCAAATAACAGCCAAGAGTTTAGATATAATGTTGGGTAAATCATTGAATGTTAACAGTCGATTAACTGATATACAACAAACCTCACTAATGAAATTGTTGCAAGCACACATAGCAGCCTTTGCATGGTATTATCATGACATGAAGGGGATAGACCTAGACTTTTGAATGCATGGGATTTATATTAATGATGGCTTTAAACCCATAAGGCAACCCCAAAGGAGAATGAACCTTGCAGTCAAAGACATAGTTAAATCAGAATTACAATAAATTCTTGATGCGGGCTTTATCCATCCTATCTTTGATAGTCAATGGGTATCACCTCTAGTAATTGTCCCAAAGAAAGGAGGAAATTGGAGAGTGTGTGTAGACTACTGAGAACTGAATACTGCAACTAAGAAGGACCACTTTCCACTCCCCTTTATTGACCAAGTACTTGATTCATTAGCAGACAAGAAGTACTTTTCTTTTTTGGATGGATTTAGTGGCTCTAACCAAATTCAGATTGCCCTAGAAGACTAAGACAAGAAAAATTTCGCATGCCCTTGGGAACATATGCTTATTTTTTCCTACCATTTAGGTTGTGTAATGCACCAACCACCTTCCAAAGGGAAATACTGAGTATATTCTCAGACTTTGCACATGATTCCATGGAGGTTTACATGGATAATTTCATAACTTATGGGAATACATATGATGAAGCACTTTACAATCTAGAGTAGGTGCTAAAAAGGTGTCAAGAACATAAATTATCCCTGAGTCATGAATAATACTTCATGATGATGATAGAAGGGATTGTATTAGGACATTTTGTGTCAAATGAAGGAATTAAAGTGGACCCCAACAAAATTGAGGTATCTCAACACTCCCTATTCCTCAAAGACAAAAAGATGTTAGAAGTTTCCTAGGATATGTTGTGTATTACAAAAGATTCATTTAGGAATTGAGCAAACTTGTAGCTCCACTATTTGTTTTACTATTCAAAGATGTAGAATTCAAGTGGACAGTTGCTTGTCAACACTCCTTTGAAGCACTCAAGGTCGCATTGACCAAAACCCCTATCTTGAGAGGACCAAATTGGACCTTACCTTTCCATAATCATACAAATACTTTTGATTTTACTATAGGAGATGTTCTTGGGCAGAAAGAAGGCAACAAAGACTGCCATATATTACATCAGCAAAAATTTACAAGGGGCGAAACTCAATTATACAGTGAAAAAGGAGATGTTGGTAGTAGTATATGCAATAAATGTTAAATAAACAATAAAACTAAGAGGGGGGTGAATAAATTGTAGCAAATTAAAACATCAAAACCCTCAATAGTAATCAGATCCACATGCATTCATTAAACCCTTATTCTGTTAAAGTGATTAATCATGAAATGTAAATAACAGAAACTGAAATAACAACACCATACACAAGAGAACACTAGATTTACATGGAAAATCCAATGAGGGAAAAACCACGGTGAGGATTAGATCATAATATAATTAATTGCAAAATTGGTACAAGGTCTCACTGCCAGAATAGGACACACTATCAAAAAAGGCTCATAGCCAGGGCTCACTGCCATAGAAAGAAACACAAG
This sequence comes from Sequoiadendron giganteum, assembly GCA_007115665.2. NCBI lineage: Eukaryota > Viridiplantae > Streptophyta > Pinopsida > Cupressales > Cupressaceae > Sequoiadendron > Sequoiadendron giganteum. Next base: position 428,599,769 of record CM021104.1, read on the forward strand.
AAGATAGAAGAGAAATGATACATAGAGAAAAACTTCTCAATGCAACAAGGAATCCACCATAAATGCTCCAACACTTCACAGCCTTGCATGAATGATTGCGAACACCTTCAACTCACTACATTCAGGAATCCAACACTTTGAAATTCATACTGCTCTGCTCAAATTCACATCTATACTTATGTAATTCACATCAAATTCATCACTCACATCTATCTTTCCTCTCTCTTGCATCTTTCAACAACACTCTTATTTATATAAACCTCAACCTTGAAAACTTTCTCCAAGGTTGGCAACTATTTGTTACATTTGAAATTTCAAATTAGGTCAGCACCCAAACATTCTCATGGTGGATAGGAATGAAGTTGACCCATATAAATCTTTGTTTAGGACCCAAATAAATCCTAACACACTTCAACACGCTTTCATAAACTTCACGTGTATTGTTAACACAAGATCGGTCAATACCCATGCTAAATACCATAAAAGATTAAGTACATGCTTCCTTAAATCAATCTGAAACTTCCAAACAAAAAAAATCACTTCAACACAATTTATAATAATCCACGAACCACTTGAGATCCAACAAATACTTCATCCAAAGTTGCATCATAGAAATATTTCAACCCAAAACATCTGGTAAACCTTATTCACACACTGACGCATGAAACACACACTCTACAGCACCAAATCAAGTGAAACCTTAAATAATGAAAGATACAAACATTGTAAGAAACTTCCTAGATCCACACAACCTAAATCCAAACTATGGAGAAACACAAAGCAAATACATTTCTCTTAGACCACAAAAAAATTGGTTTGCACAGTAGTGAAAATATCTCATTCTGCACAGCGATCCAGAAACCCAAATTTTGGATATAGCAACTACTAACAACCTTGAACAACATATTAGATCCTCACAAGCATAGCATCAACATAGAAGAAATGTGGAGCACATCCCAGAGCACATTCTAAACACTTGCACAAAAAATTTTTCTCTATTTATCGAATTTTCTCAAAAGCACTTGGAAACCAAGTACTAGAGAAATCATCTCAGCACATTACACATATCCAGACACTGCATCATAAAGATAGCTCCATATACTCATAACACTTCCTCAATATCTCAACTATACATGCACAATCGACAACAACGTGTTTTCCTCTTTTTCACAATTTTCTCAATATCCTCGACATCTTCATCATGCAACAAACTTCCTTAACACATAGTTGGCATCAATGACAACACTAACCTGTTGACATTCTATTGAAATCAATTATAAAACCTTCATACTTGTAAAAAACTCCCCCTTTGTCATTGATGGCAACACATAATGTGAAAAACTATCAAAGACAACACAACAACTTTGAACATACTCTCTCATGATTTCCTTTTCTCCCCTATGTAGATAAACTTTTTCACGTGATTATTTCTCCCCCTTTGACATCAATGGTAAAGGATAAAATGTTTTGTATTGTTCTCCCCCTTTGACACTAAACCAAGTTACTTGCTCTAAATACTCCCCCTTAGGAGTACACCCAGCCAAATCAACATCAGTCTAGAAAAGAGATGAATCCATAGATCCACTGGACTGATGCATCTCCATATGCATCTAGTTCAAGAAAGGAGGGGCAATAACCCCCAACTTCTCTTAAATATACTCAAAAGTATCCTTAGGAAGAGCCTTAGTAAATATGTCAGCAGTCTGATCCTTTGTAGGTACATATTTAGTCTTCACCTCATTCTCCATAACCGTCTCTCTTAGAAAGTGATACATGATTGGCAAATGCTTTGTCCTTGAATGGATCACTAAATTCTTTGAAATGTTAATTGCACTTGTATTATCACAAAAGATGTATATAGGCTCATCATACACCACTTTGATATCCTACAATATATATTTCATCCACAATACTTTAATACAATAGGATACTGCTGCAATATACTTAGCCTTTGTAGTGGATAAAGAAATTGAATCTTACTTCTTACTTAACCATGACACCAATCTACATCCAAGAAATAATGCACCACCACTTGTACTTTTCATGACATCAACACAACCAACACAATCTACATTTGTATAAGCACTCAATGTGAAATCAATATCCTTAAGATACCACAAGCCATAATCTAGAGTGCCTCTTAAATATCTGAATATCCTCTTCATAGCTGCAACATGTGTTTCTTTAGGATCTTCTAAAAATATAGCCACAAGACAAACTGCATGCATGATATCTGATCTAGTAGCAGTTAGATATAGCAATCCACTAATCATAGATCTATATTCACTATTATTAGCCTTAGGTGAATCATCATCCTTTCTCAATTTACAACCAGACACCATAGGAGTGCATACCAATTGGGAGTCTTCCATTCAAAACTTCTTCAACATCTCTTTGACATAATTTGATTGTGAAATGAAAATGCCTTTATCTGCTTGATTGATTTGTCTAGTCCAAGGAAGAAATCCATCTCCTCAAACATTAACATCTCAAACTCTTTTTGCATCTCTTCAAAAAAAATATTACACATAGCTTCATTGCCTCCAAAGATAATATCATCCACATACATAACCACTATCAAGATTTTGTCTTCCTCAATTTTGAAGTAAAGATTACTATTTTTGGTGCCTTTACTGAATCCTTGATGTATCAAATACTTATCCAATCTTGCATACCAAGCTCTGGGAGCTTGCTTCAAACCATTTAATTCCTTCTTCAATTTGCACACCATATCCAGTTGATCTAACAGTTGAAATCCTTCCAATTGTTCCATGTAAACCTCTTCTTCCAATTCACCATTCAGAAAAGTAGACTTCACATCCTCCTGATAAACCTTAAAGTCCTTGTCAGTTGCAAATGCCAAAAACATTTTGATAGCTTCTATCCTAGCCACCAGAGCAAATGTTTCCTCAAAGTCTATTCCTTCCACTTGTGAGTACCCCTTACACACAAGTCTTGCCTTGTTTCTTATTATCCATTTTCATTCAATTTGTTTCTAAATACCCACTTAGTTCCAATTATGTTCTTATTTTCCAATCTAGGAACCAATTCCCAAGTCTGATTTTTCTCAATCTACATAAGTTCTTCCATTTCCTTCATCCAATGTTCATCTTTGCATGTCTCTCTCAATTTTTTAGGTTCAACTTTAAAAATTAAACAGAGATTTACCTCAGCTTTAGCAACTCTACTTCTTATCAATACTCCTTTCCTCTTGTCTCCAATGATTTGTTCTTCAGAATGATTCTTTTGCACATACTTAGGGGTCTTAGGGGTCTTCTTCGAAGCTTCTTCCTCTTTATTTTGTACTTATTTTTCTTCTTCTTCTTCTCTGCAATCAAGTTCATCTGACACATATCCATCTACTACAATTGAATTCTACAAATTTTCATCAACCTTAACATTTTCACTTTCAACAATCTTTCTCGGCCTCTTTTTGTAACATCTATAAGCTTTGTTTTTAGTGAATATCCAAGGAATATGCCTTCATCATACCTTGCATCAAGTTTTCCTAAATTTTCTTCATCTCTTTTGATATAGCATTTGCTTCCAAATACTCTAAAGTACTTGACAGTAGGAATCCTTCCATACCACAACTCATAGGGATTCTTTATGCTATTAGCTTTTGCTTCAACTCTATTAAGTATGTAAGTAGTAGTATAAATTACTTCTCTCTAGTAGACTTTCTAATAGATTTGCTTCTTTCATCATAGTCCTAACAACCTCTTGAATAGACCAATTTTTCCTTTCAACCACTCCATTATGTTGAAGAGTTCTAGGGATAGACAAGTGCCTCTTGTTGGGAATAGGATGCCATTTAATTGCAATCCTAAAAATATTTCATGTATCTCCTAAGTCCTTGGAAAGCATTCCCCAACATTAGTATTAGAAAGAGATTAAATTTGAATGAAATGAATGTGTAAATTGACATTTGTAATTATTCCCAAAAAATAGGAACATGCGGGGGCAAAAAGGGTTCCTAAATAATAGGAGCACATGGGGCACTCACATGGAAGGTGGAACCCACCTTGTTTCAGTTAACTATTTAGAGGATTGATAACACTTCAGTAATGCATGTCTAGGTTCCTACAAAATAGGGATTGATATTTACAAGAGTGGAGTGGCAATATCAGTTCAATATCAGTTCAGTTTAGTTCAGTTCGGTTCAGTTCAGTTCAGTTTGGTTCAGTTTGGTTCAGTTTAGTTTAGTTATGGTTCAATTATCTTCAGTTGCATGTAGTTATTTTAAGTTGTATACTAGTTGAATTGACTAATGACTTCAGTTGAATGATAGATAACATGTGGATACGTTCAGTTAAGTGGGGATGATCAATCATGCATGTTGTTTGCATGAATTGATGGAGAGAGATATTTCAATTAACTAAGATTGACTTGGACCCACCTCGGGTGCCCAAGTTGGAATCTTTCAGTTAACACCTTTTGCATGACAAGATATTTACAAGGCTCTATTAAGTGGGTCCCATTCTTGGGCACCAAATTTGAGGTGGAGTTTACAAGATCTCTTTGTGACCAGAGTTCAATTAAGTGTTCAGTTTGGGGCACCTAAATTGAGGAAGACATTGGTTTGACTTTTGTTTACATGGTGGAACTCTAGTTGCCAAATCTAGGTGTAGGTTTTTTAGAGGAGCTTTAGGCTCTTGTAATTGTCAACTCTTAGGAGTTTACAATGCTCATTATTATCTATATATTGCAGCAAGTGTATAAGAGTTTTATGAGATTTTATTGCAGGTTGTGAAGAAGCATTGTTGAAAAAAAATGAAGAATATCAATCAAGGATTGATATAGTGTTATTGTAATCTTATTCTAAGGTTAAATAATACAAGCACTATTAGTTCTGGTGGAGTTTTTTCCTGAAAGGATTTCTCCACATATATGCGGTGTCGCTTCTATCTTTTGTCTGCATTCTTCTACAATCTTCTGTCTATTTCTACAAATGATAAAATTGATTTAAACAGAATAATCATATACAAAGAATTGATCTAAACAAATTAATCATGCACAAATAATTGTGACAAAGAATACTTAATTAGATCTACAATCACATAGTTTTATAAGTTCTAAGCTACAAATTTACCTTCATTTTCAACATTTGGTATTAGAGCTAATGGTTGGGCAGAGTTTGGGATGCCTTTCTCTTAAAAATTTGAAGGTTTTTTGGCTGTAGTAGGAGCTTTTACTATTGTGTTATTGCAGATTTGTAAAATAAGTGTGTTACAATGACTTCTACTTCTCATCTAGATATTGAGAGATTCAATGGATCTAGTTATGAGATGTGGAAACTAAAAATGGAGGATCTCCTTGAAGAGAGATCAATAGTTAGTTGTTTGTAATGAGACAAAGTCGCCTACATCGATGTCAGATGAGGATTGGGCTAAGCTTGATAAGAAGAGAGGGACCATAATATTATGTCTTGATGATGTTATTATCTTGAGTGTTTTAGATTAAACTACCACATATAAATTGTGGAAGAGGATAGGTGATATTTATCAAACCAAAAGTCTTACTAATAAGTTGTATCTGAAAAGACAGTTGTATTCTTTAAAGATGAAAGATGGTGATTCTGTTGCACATCATTTAAATGCTTTCAATTTGATTCTGAGTCAGTTAGCATTTGTAGATGTAAATATAGAAGATGAAGATAAATGCATTTTGTTACTTTGTTCTTTACCAGAGTCTTGGGAAAATCTAATTGTTGTTATCAGTGGTAGTGGTGCAGATCCTAAGATGGACAATATAATTCCCACTCTCCTATCAAAGAAGATGAGGAGGAAGTCTAAAACGGGATCCCAATATGCCTTGTTTGTAAGAGGTATGCCTAAGGAAAAGGAACCTAAGGGAGAAAAGAAAGGAAAGGGTAAATCTAAAGGATCGTCTAAAACTCCTAGTAAGAGTAAGGTGAAGTGTTGGAACTGTGGGAAACCAAGACATGTAAAGAAGGATTGTAAGAACAAGAAAAAGAGTTCTGATGCTTCTATAGAGAAATCCTCGGATGACGGTAATGATGCATTGATCATTTCATGTAAAAATGTTAGTGATGACTTTTGGCTTATTGATTCAAGTTGCTCCTATCATATGACTCTTAACAAGGAGTGGTTCACTAAGTATATTGAATATGATGGAGAAAATGTCTTCTTTGGAGATAATAGCACAACAAAGATTGTGGGAAAAGGAGAGGTAAAGTTGTGTTTCAGTGATGGTAGGGTTAACACCCTTAATGATGTTTTACATATTCCAGGACTTGCTATAAATATACTTTTTGTATCTAAGTTCAATGATTCTAGAATGCATGTGACATTTGACAAAGGTGGTTGCTAAAGGATCTTGGATTGGGACTTTGTTTAAGCTTAATACCTCCAACTTGAATAAATCAGCCAATTTAATTGAAGTTGAAAATACATGATTGTTGTGGCACTATAGATTAGGCCACATTGGTAAAAAAGGTCTTAGGACCATTCTTAATAATAAATTGGTTGAAGGTATTCCTGATTAGAAAATTGGCAAAAATGATTTTTGTGAGCATTGTGTGTTTGGGAAGCAATCTAGATCTTCATTTCCTAATGGAACAAATAAAGCTAAAAGATTATTAGAGATTATTCACTCAAATGTTATGGGTCTTGTGGATATTGACTCTATTGGAAAATCTAGATATTATGTCACATTTATTGATGATGTCTCAAGATACACTTGGATCTATTTTATGCATAAAAAATCTGATGTGTTCAATAAGTTTAAAGAATTTAAGGCTTTAGTCGAGAAAAAATAAAATCATAAGATAAAAGTGTTGAGATCAGATAATGGTGGTGAATATTGTTCTAAGGAATTTGATGATTATTGTAAGCATGCAAGAATTGTGAGACAAAAAAATACTCCATATACACCTCAACAAAATGGAGTAGCAGAAAGGATGAACCGAACCTTAATGGAAAGAGCTAGGAGTATGTTAAGTAGTGCTAAGCTATATTAGTGCCTTTGGGCCAAGGTGGTAATTACTTCTTGTTATTTAATCAATAGATCTCCTAGTTCATCTATTGAAGATAAAACCCCTTATGAAATGTGGTTAGGTAGGAAACCTAGTGTTGCACATTTAAGGATCTTTGGTTGTGAGGCTTTTGTTCATGTGCCTAAATAAAAGTGGTCTAAGTTGGATCCAAAAGCACATAAATGCATATTCATAGGTTATGGTGAAAATGTAAAAGGTTACAAGCTTTGGAATCCTCTAACCTAAAAAATTACTTTATCAAGAGATGTGATTTTCATGGAATTTAGAGCTTATATTGGAGAAGAACAACCAAAGGAGAAGGATACTTCTCGAACAATGCATTTTGAGACAAAAATTGAGAAGCATGAAGATGCACATGTTGAAGAACAATTGGATGGATTGGATGAGGAGATTTCACAAATTTTTGAGATAGATGTGTTGAAATGCACAAGACAACTGAGAGGGGGGGTGAATCAGTTGTATCAGATTCTTAACTTCTTAACTTATTCAATTCCACTTTATCTTCAATCTGTTATTAAGTGTGAACATGAAAATGCAGATAACAGAAACACAACACTAGAGACACCAGATTTATGTGGAAAACCCTAATGAGGGAAAAACCACAGTGAGGATTAACTCACAGTATAGTAGTAATGCAATACTGGATACAAAAGGCTCACTACCAAAGGGCTCACTGCCCAAATACAAAGGCTCACTACCCAGATCAAGGGCTCACTACCTTAGGACTCATTGTCCAAAAAGAGAGGCTCATGCCTACATAAAAATACAAAGAAATAGATAAAGATCCACCACTAGGAGTTCCACACACTTCGCAACTTGATTAGAAGATTATGAATATAATGAAGTACTGTTGCCACAATTCACTCTTCTACACTCTGCTTTTCACACTTTTTCGCACACTCTTCTCTTTCTCGGATCGAATGATGGATGGATATTAAATTTGCTATAGCTTAACTTGTATTTATACCAACTTCAACCTTAGGAACATTCTCCAAGGTCAGCTATACCATTTTATTTACAAATTCAAACTACGTCGGCTACTCAACATTCCTGCGGTGGACAAGAATGTGAGGGGAGCAAATACATATTTAATTTAGGACCCAAATAAAATCTTGAAGCTCGCACATGCTTCCTCAAGTCGATGCAAAAGCCAAATGTAACGTGTATACACCAGGTCGGCCAAACCTAATGAAAACACCAATGATCTTTGAAGTATGTGCATCTTCAGCAAGATAAACACATGTGGATTGCTCAAAATGCTTCACCAGTCATTTTACCATCTCTAAGAACAACTCAAATACATCTGCAACAACTTCAACAAACTTCATTTGCAGAGAACACTTCACCAATTCAACCGAGACAACCAACAAAAATATAGAGACTCTGGAGCAGGTCTTTCAAAGCGCCAAACCACAAAATTTTTTGTCAAAACACATAAACCATCAGAAAGAGTAATCTCCCAGATCCACAAGATCTGAAACTAAATACCAAAAGACTACGGAGCCAAACCATTTCTCCTAGTCAATAACTAGATAACTTTGATAAACCAGTTCATGCACCGGTGAACATAACTTTTACTCTCCATTGAACCAAAAGCTAAAACTCAGAATATACAATTCATTTAAGCTTATAAAAACACCTATAAATCCACATGGGCATTGGTTCAACACAGGAAAAATGCGGACCACAATACCGGAGCACACCCAAAACATACTTCAACATAGCTTTCATTATTTCTCAAATTTTCTCAAAAGCAGTTGGCAAAATCCAACTTACTCAACCTGTATGGTGTTGACATCAATGAAAGATTAATGACAACACCACCAAACACATCCAAAATTGCAACAAGATGCTCATGATGAGCATATTAAGGAACAAGAAGGACCTTCTTTGAGAAGATCCACAAGACAACAAAATCTCGTTGATAGGTATAACCCACCTGATTTCTGTTGTATATTTGCTTTGATGAGTACTAATGATGAACCTAGATATTACAGGGAAGCTTTGTCTTCAAATGAGAACAAGCTTTGGTCACAAGCTATGCATGAGTAAATGGATTCCTTGGATGCTTGTGACACATGGGATCTTGAGAGTTTTCCCAAAGGATCTTTAAAAAGAAAATTGGAGCAAATGGTAATCTTGAAAGGTACAAGGCTAGATTAGTAGTCAAGGGCTACTCCTAGAGAGAGGGAGTTGACTTTAATGAAATCTTCTCTCTTGTTGCTAAATTAACTTCTATTAGATTATTTTTATCTATTATTGTTGCTCATGATTTTGAGATAGAGCAGATGGATGTGAAAACTGCTTTCTTGCATGGGGATCTTGATGAGGAGATTTATATGAGGCAAGCTAATGGTTATTTTATAAAAGGAAAAGAATCTTTGGTTTGCAGGTTAAAGAGATCTTTATATGGATTGAAACAGTCACCTAGAATGTGGTACCAAAAGTTTGATGCTTTTGCATTAAAAATTGGTTATGTTAGGAGTGAGAAAGATCATTGTGTTTACATAAAGTTTATAGATTATCAACTTTTAATTATTATCTTGTATGTTGATGGAATGTTGTTTATTGGTAACAGCAAGGCAATGATCAAATAATTGAAAGCAAAACTCTCTAGCACATTTGAGATGAAAGATCTAGGGGCTAAAAAATATATTCTTCGTATGGAGATCGGTAGAGATAGAGGTAACAGAAAGCTTTGCTTAAGTCAAAGCAACTATGTTGATACTATTTTGAAACAGTTTAACATGCAGGATAGTAAACCAATTAATATTCTTTTACCAGTTGGCACGAAGTTAAGTTTAGACATGAGTCATAAATGTGATTTTGATCATGAGGAAATGTCTAAAATTATGTATGCTAGTGCAATTGGTAGTTGATGTATGCAATGGTATGTACAAGACCAAATATAGCCCAAGCAGTGGGAGTTCTAAGTAGGTTTATGTCTAACCCTGGTAAAGAACATTGGACTTATGTTACGAGGGTGTTTAGATATTTACAAGGTACTTTTGATTACTATTTGGTTTATCATGGTGCTAATGATATTGATATTATGCACAAATCATTGGACATACAAGGTTTTGTTGATTAGATTGGGCAGGAGACCTGGACAGTCAGAGGTCGACAAGTGGCTATGTGTTTACTTTGTTTGGAGTTGCAATTAGTTGGATGAGTAAGAGGCAACCCATGGTTACTTTTTCCACCATAGAAGAATATTACATGGATGCTACACATGCCTCTAAAGAAGTAGTTTGGTTACAAAGACTTGGGAAAGGTATTGGTTTTAATTGCAATAAAAATAGACTTGAATGTGATTGTCGGAGTGCTATTTGTTTAGCCAAAAATCCTATGTATCATGCTCATACTAAGCATGTTGATTTTCAATATCACTTTGTGCGAGAAATGGTTGAGAGTGGGAAGGTATTGATTAAGAAAGTTGACACTTTGATCAATGTTGCAGATTATCTTACAAAACTAGTTCCTATAGATAAGTTTTCTTGGTGCAGGAAGGCCATTGGCCTTGAGTCCTGTACTTGATTTATAATAATGATTCCTTGTTTAGAATAATTGCAAGGTATAATGTCAAGTGGGAGAATTTTGGGAATAGGATGTCATTTAATTGCAATCCTAAACATATTTCATGTATCTCCTAAGTCCTTGGAAAGTATTCCCCAACACTAGGATTAGAAAGATATTAAATTCGAATGAAATAAACATGTAAATTGATATTTGTAATTATTCATAAATAATAGAAACATGTGGGGGTGTCCAATAAGAGTTCCTAATTAATAGGAGCACATGGGGCACTCACATGGAAGGTGAAACCCACCTTGTTTCAATTAACTATTTGGAGGATTGATAACACTTTAGTAATGCATGTCTAGGTTCCTACAAAATAGGGATTGATATTTACAAGCATGGATGGGGTAGTATCAGTTCAGTTCAATTTAGTTTAGTTCAGTTCGGTTATGGTTCAGTTATCTTCAGTTGCATGTAGTTATTTTGAGTTGTATACTAGCTGACTTGACTAATTACTTTAGTTGCATGAAAAATAATAGTTGGATACTTTTAGTTAAGCGGGGATGATAAATCATGCATGTTGTTTGCATGAATTGATGGAGAGATATTTTTCAGTTAACTAAGTTTGACTTGGACCCACCTTGGGCGCCCAAGTTGGAATCTTTCAGTTAACACCTTTTGCATGACAAGATATTTACAAGGCTCTATTAAGTGGGGCCCATTCTTGGGCATCAACTTTGAGGTGGATTTTACAAGATATCTTCAAGACCAAAGTTCAGTTAAGTGTTTAGTTTGGGGCACCTAAATTGAGGAATACTTTGGTTTGACTTATGTTTACATGGTGGAACTCTACTTGCCAAATCTAGACATAGGTTTTTGGGAGGAGCTTTATGCTCTTGTAATTGTCAACTCTTAGGAGTTTACAATGCTCATTATTATCTATATATTGCAGCAAGTGCATAAGAGTGTTATGAGAGTTTATTTTAGGTTTTGAAGAAGCATTGTTGAAGAAAAAGGAAGCATATCAATCAAGGATTGATATAGTGTTATTGTAATCTTATTCTAAGGTTAAATAATACAAGCACTATTAGTTTTGGTGGAGTTTTTATTGAAAGGATTTCTCCATGTATATGTTGTGTCACTTCTATCTTCTATCTACATTCTTCTACAATCTTTTGTATATTTCTACAAATGATAAAATTGATTTAAACAGAATAATCATATACAAAGAATTGATCTAAATAGATTAATCATGCATAAATAATTGTGACAAAGAATACTTATTTAGATCTACAATCACATAGTTTTACAAGTTTTAAGCTGCAAATTTACCTTCATTTTCAACACCTCTTTATTCCATGAACTTCAAAAAACATGTTAAACTCATTGGAGGTGAATTTTCCACCTCTTTCAGACCTCAAACATTTGATTTTCAAATTCATTTCATTCGCAACCATAGTTATAAATGCCTTGAATCTATCTAGTGCATCATATTTCTCTCTAAGAAAAGTAACCCATGTTATTCTAGAGTAAACATCAATCAAAAGAATGAAATACCTGTCACCTTGAAGACTTCTCACCCTTGTAGGACCACATAGATTTGTATGTATTAATTCTAGTAATCTAGTAGTAGATTGTTCCTTCCCTTTGAAACTACTCCTTATTTTCTTCCCAAATTGACAATTCTTGCAAACAACATTGATAGGCTTTATAATTCTTGGTAGGTCTCTCATTGCATGAATTGAACTGATTTTGACTAAGTTATCAAAGTTCATGTGACACATTCTCCAATACTATAACCAACTATCATTATTCTAAGACATAAAGCAATGACCTTCAATTCCCTTAAGTTGATAAATGTTTCCATTTGTCCTCTTACCAGCAATAATCATAGTTCTGAACCATTTTTCTAATCACATATTTCATCCTAAAACACAAGATTATATCCTTTGCTACACATTTGTCTAACACTCAAAAGATTATGCCTTAAAATTTAATATAGTAAACATCTTCAGTATTATGCTTGACATCAAAATTGATTGAACCTATTCCATAAATCTTAGCTCCTAAATCATCTCCAAATTTAACCAATCTTCCATCATACTTTTCAAGTTTAACAAACTTACTTTTGTCCCTGGTCATGTGATTAGAGCAACCACTATCAACAGCCCAGTAGTTCTTATCCTATTTAACATGAAAAGCAAAAACCAAAGTGCCTTCAACCTTTTTCAAAACACTTTCCTTCACACAAATTTCAAAGTTAGCATAAGTAAATTCATCTTTTAAAGCCAAGAACAAGCATTCATTGTCATCAACATCTCCATAATTAGATTCATTATCAGAAATATCAGCATCTTCTTTGACATAGTAACTTATTTTAATCATCTTTCCTTTAATTCTCCTTATTCTTATTGTTCACATCTCTATTTAGACATCTTGAAGCATAATGACCTATATTTCCATAGCTAAAACATTTGAAAGGTAGTTTACCTTTGTACTTATTGATGCCCTTTTTCATCCTTCTTACAAAGTTAGCTTCCACATCATCAAGATCTTCTCCATCTGAATCTTCAGCCTTTTCTGATTTTCCTACCTTGAAAGAAGTCTCCACTTTTGTACCATTTTTCAAACCAATTTTTCTCATTTCAAATCAAGTTAGAGTACCAATCAATTGATCTCTAGAATAAGTATTAAAATTTTCAACTTCCTCAATAGCAGATACCTTTTCACTGTATGAATCGGGAAGAGTTCTAAGAACTTTCTTTACCACCCTAGGTTCTTTGACTTGTGCACCAAGACCTCTCATAGCACTTACCAACTCATCAAATCTCTGCATGTAGGTTATAATTGTTTTATCTTCAAACATTCACAGTCTCAAATTGTGCCTTCAAATTCTGCAACTTTTCTTGTTTAACCTTGTCATCTCCTTCATAAATACTCTCTAGCTTATCCTAAACTTCTTTAGCGGTCTTAAGATTCATAACTTTAACCAATTCAAAATTTGAAAGACTTTACCAGAATAAATTTTTCCTTAGCATTTACCTAGTGTGCCTTGATCTCATTACTTGTGCTTGGACCATTTGAATGTGAAACATATTGAGTCTTTATTTCCTTTTCAATCTTAAATCTGTGAGATGCCAGATATCCTTCCATCTTTGTCTTTCAAAATGCATAGTCTGTTCCATCAAATCTAGGATAATCTATCTATTTCACCATCCCGAATCTACCTCAAGCAGTTAATATTTTCTCCAAGGAACCTTGCTCTGATACCAATTGTTGAATGAACAAGACAACTGCAAGAGGGGTGAATCAATTGTAGTAAATTAAAACATCAAAACCCTCAATAGTAATCAGATCCATGTGCATTCATTAAACCCTTATTCTATTAAAGTGATTAATCATGAAATGCAAATAATATAAACTGAAATAACAACACCATACATAAGAGAAAACCAAATTTATGTAGAAAAACCAATGAGGGAAAACCATGGTGAGGATTAGCTCACAATATAAGTAATTGAAAAATTGGTACAAAGGATCACTACCAAAATAGGACACATTGTCCAAAAGGGCTCACTGCCATAATAGGACACATTGTCCAAAAAGGCCCACTTCTAGGGCTCACTGTCACAGAAAGAAACACAAGAAGATAGAAGAGAAATGTTACACATAGAACAAATTATCAATGCAATAAAGAATCCACCACAAATTCTCCAACACTTTTGCATCCTTGCATGAATGATTGTAGACACCTTCAACTCACTACATTCAAGAATACAACACTTTGAAATTTGTATTGCTTTGCTCAAATTTGTGTCTATACTTTTATAATTCACATCAAATTCATCACTCGCATCTATCTTTCCTCTCTCTTGCATCTTACAACAACATCGCTCTTATTTTATCAACCTCAACCTTGAAAAAATTCTCTAAGGTTGGCAAATATCTGTTTTTTATGAAATTTCAAATTAGGTTGGCACCCAAACATTCCCGCGGTGGATAGGAATGAAGATTGTTAGGAATAAGGTGTCTCAACCTTGGATAATTCCTATTCTTATTATTTGTTTTGTAAAATGTATTTCTTGCAAATAATGTAATTAAGTGTGAGTGTACATGTCTAGTTTGCATGTTGATGTGTCACTCCACTTAATGTGTCGGCATCTTGAATTGTGTGTAAGGAGATCATGGCTGAAACGGTTATGACGGATTCCTATGACACGTAAGAGCTATGTCTGGAAGATTCAATGACAGGTGAAGACATGTGGCAATTGATAAAGTTGAGTACTGTACACTCTTCCACGATAGTGGGGTTCGGGGCATCGCCCCGAAAAAAAATTTCGAGTTCCTATTTTCTCGGAGAATGGTAAAACCCTAATACAGTTATCTTCGGAAGTTGCCCTAAAAGGGAAGCGCATGATATAAGCGTTTTTTAGGGTTGCGAAGATTTGTGATGTGAGTGTATTGTTGGAACGTTTTTTCATGCTGCCGCATTTTGTCTTCAAGAGTTGGAAATCTCCTGAAAGAACTTGCATTGCAAGTGTGTTGTAACCGTTGTGTTGAAGATAATACATTGTGCAGGTTTTGGAGTGCTGGGGTTTTTTACCGAAAGGTTTTCCCCAGGGTAAATCATTGTGTCATTCTTCATTTTCTGTATGTATGGTATATTGCTGCAATATCTTTGTTAAGTAGATTAACGAATCTGAAATTGTAAGGGTTTAAAACGAATTTGCACCATACTTTCCTTAAGAGATTAGTGTAGGAAGCTGTTTCCGCACCTGAGTTTCCTTACAAAGATGACCCATTTAAATCCTTAATTAGGACCCAAATAAATCCTAACACACCTCAACACGCTTTCATAAACTTCACATGTAGTGTTAACATAAGGTCAACCAATACCCGTGCTAAACACCATAAAACATTAAGTACATGCTTCCTTAAATAAATCTGAAACTTCCAAACAACAAAATTCACTTGAACACAATATATAGAATAATCCACGAACCACCTGAGATCCAATAAACACTTAATCCAAACTTGTGTCATAGAAATATTTCAACCCAAAACATCTAATAAACCGTATTCGCACACTAGCTCATGAAACACACAATGTACTGCACTAATTCAAGTGAAACCTTGAATTTTGAAAGATATAAACATTGTAAGAAACTTCCCAGATCTGCACAACTTGAAGCCAAACTGTAGAGAAACGTGAAGCAAATACATTTCTCCCTAAACACATAAAATACCATTAAAAAACTAGTTTACATACTAGTGAAAATATCTCATTCTACATAGCGATCCAAAAATCAAAATTCTAGATATATCAACTACTAACAACCTTGAACAACATATCAAATCAACACAGGCATAGCATCAACATAGAAGAAACTTAGAGCACATCTCAGAGCACATTCTAAACAATTGCACAACACTGTTTTCTCTGTTTATCAAATTTTATCAAAAGCACTTGGATACCAAGTACCAGAGTCATCATCTCAACACTTACTCAACATCTCAACTATACATGCACACCTTGCAACAACCTATTTTTCTCTTTTTCACAATTTTCTCAATATCATTGACATCTTCACCATGCAACAAACTTCCTTAACACATAATTGACATCAATGGCAACACCAACCTATTGACATCAATTACAACACCTTCATACTTGCAACAATAAACAAATTCAAGAATTATATTACATGATATCCAATGTTCATACATACTGATCATACAATAATAAGGATCTAATAAAAAAACCAATGGTTGGTGGCATGCTTGTTAGGTGGTTACTATTACTTCAAGAATTTGACATTACCATTGTGGATAAGTCAGGTAAAACAAATGTAGTGGCAAATTTTCTATTCAAAATACCAACCAAATCAAAAGAAAATATTGATGATTCTTTCCCTGATGAGCATTTATTTTCTCTATCTCTACATACACCTTGGTATGTAGATATTTCCAGCTATCTTGTAGCAAGACAGATGCCACCACCTTTCTCACCAAGAGAAAATAGGCAATTGGTTCATAAGAGTTTTCCTTACTCCTAGATAGTTGGATACTTATTCTATAGAGGCCCATACAACATAATGAGGATATGTATCAGAGAAGATGAAGTATATGACATCCTCAGAGCATGCTATGGTGAACCTTGTGGGGGACACTTTTTAGCAAAGAGGACATCTCTTAATATTATCAATGTTGGCCACTATTTGCCAACTCGTCATAAAAATGTAGTTTTTAACCCCATGTAAAATGCAAGAAATAAACTCAAGCAAAATGATAAAAAATAAAACAAAACACTCAGATGGGGCTATAAATGAAAATCAAACAAGAAAATGAAAATAAACTACTAGTTTTACCTTGTTGAGCTTGATTGCTTTGCTTTTCCCTTGTTGATGGTAGATTTTTGTGCTCTTAGACCAATTTTGACAGCATAACGACTTGTTTTTGCTTGATTTGGATCATCAAATGACAAGGATGCAAGGATTTGGCTATGGAGGTTGGATGTATGCTTGAGAGATTGAGATTATGAGTGATATGGTTGAATGTTCTAGATTGGTTGTGTTAGAATGTGGTAATCAGAGTGATCGATGTAGGATGGAGAAGGTCCTCATCACTAATGATCGTACATGATAGTGGGGTGACATGGCTCTATGAATTCAAGATGTGGAGTTAGGGATGCCTTTTTTATAATGAGTCCTTAAATGACATCTGGAATGAGATACTTACGTATTCTAGGCTTAGATTAGGTGATGGGAATATAGGAAGGATTGTGAATGGGTGGAGGACTAGGATTATGGATTGGTGGATTAGGATTAGATGGAGGAAAATGGGATTGGATGGAGGGCTAAGCATGGTTGGAGGATTAGGATTGGTGGGGGACCAAGATTATATGGAAGATAAAGATATGATAGATTGGAGGGAGGATTAAGATATGATGGAGTGGAAAATGGAGTGATATAGGAGGATGTGGATGATGGATAGAGATAGGAGGTTCTGGATTGTTGATTAAAGTAGGAGGGTGTGGATGGTGAAGTGAGATAGGAAGATGTGGATGATGGATTAAGATAGGAGGATGTGGATGGTGGATTAAGATAGGAGGATGGGGATGGTGGATTTAGATAGGACATGGATGGGGGATCAAAATAATTGGGATCATGGATAGTAGTAGGATTATGGATTGGGATATGGGTTGGAGGATAATGTGATGGTGAATTTGGACTAGGGATGGAGATGATGGTATTATTTTGTGAAGATGGATGTTGAGATATGGATAGAGGAGAAGATGGAGCTATGGATATGGAGTGAGGGATATGTGGGGGATAAATAAGAGAGATGTGGATGAAGTATCAATAGGATGGATATGTGGATGGGGAAGATAATGGATATCCCTTATCAAAGGTAGCATAAGGATTGCTATTAGGTGTAGATGAAGGCATGATGGGATAGCTTGGAGGAGTGATTGGATTTTAGAAGACGGTCAGGGAATGATTACTAGTGATGATAGAATCAAGGAGATCTATTTCATACTCATCTTGGTCAGCAAGACTTTCATTTTCATCTTTAATGTAATTGAGATCTCCTTTGACTACTATTTTTGGTTGTGATGGAGGATAAGGGTTCATTATATTGGATTGGATGGATATGGATTGAAAATATGGGAATAGATGATTAGAAGAAAAGGAGAGATGATGAAAAGATAAATAGAATGGATTAGAAGAACATGGAAGAATGGGTCTTAAGATTTTTTTTTTTATCAGAAGATCTTGGATGCAGATGGACTAAAGCTCAAATTGGGATGTAGATTAAGCTCAAATTGGGATTTGATTTAAGCTCATATTAGGATTAGATTTAAGCTTTGATTAGGATGGGATTTAAGCTTTGATTAGGATGATTGGAAGATATGGTGTGAGGGGATTCTAAGTTCAAGGATGTAGCTAAAATGATGGGATGATTGTTGGATGGATGAAGGATAGGTTTAGTTGACTCCTTTCTCAAAGGGGATGATGTTGTGGACAAGATTGATAGTGGTTGATAAGATGAAAGTGATCATTTGGAGATGGATATGAAGAGGAAAAATGAATGGATTATATTTTTGGACTCGGGAAGGTATAGGCTAATCGTGACATGAAGGATTGACTCTTTGGATTTTGTATGGGAAGTGGATTCACCCAAGAATAGAGCATAATCACTTCCGTAGGTAGCCAAAATTCCTATCAGAGTAATAGATTCGCTTATGTGTGATCACAGTACATAAATGGATAATAAAACCGCCTATGACAGGTTTGACTAGACGGATATCAAGCAGAATCACCTGTCGAATTCGCAAAAATGCCTATTAGACTGTATGGACATGGTGATATAATTGCCTATCTATGGATATGTATAGATGGTATGATGACAAGATCACCCCTGTGTGAACTAGAATCACCTATCCAAGGGTAATGTACAGACGAGGAGTTGTGGACTTAGACACATAATCGCCTTTGCGAGAGGCAGATTCACCCAACCAAAGTGACAGTATGAACAAGGGATAAGAACATAGAAGTGAAATTGCCTCTGTGAAAGGTGGATTTGCCTGTTTAGTGATGAGGGTGTATAGATGACTCGAGAAGATTCACCCTTTTTGGGAGTGAATCGCTTAAGGGATGGATAGACAAGATAAGTGTATACACCTCTATAGGAGGCAGAATCACCTATCGAGGATAACTAGACAATGATGCAGAATCACCCCTTAGAGGGTAGGTTTGCCTATCCATAGTGCAGATTCACCTCTATGAGGAGGCAGATTCACCCTTGTGAAATGAATCGACTATGGCAAAAGATAGACAACAACAAACGAAAAGATAGTGGGCAAAGACTGACTCTAGACTAAAGACACTCATCAGTATCGCACAAGAAGATAGTTCAAGCAACACAATCCTAGAATTAGTTAAAAGGGTTTACAAACTTGATCTAGGCCCACCACTCTGAGGGGTTAATACTCCATGATAATTGAGTGGAAACACCCTTTCTTGCGAAGGCGGATAGGTAGAGATCCAATGGCACAGGGTCATCAACAAATGCCATGAGCTCACCTTCTCTCTCTCCTCGAGAACTATCATAGTTCACCATGAGGATTTCTATCTCAACCTAAGGGAGTACATGGTGAGTAGCTTTGGTGTGTTGTTTGCAATCCTTGAACTACACCAAGTCGTGTCTAAAACACGGGTCTTAAAATATGTTGAACAAGCAACTAGGGGAGTCCTTGATACACCAAGAGGGTATGTGAGGCACGTCCGTGAACACCATATTGTCACAAGTATGGATCGAGATCCCCAACAAGATATTGGAAACTTAGACCAACCCTTCACCTATAATTAGGAATCACCCTAGTATCAATGTTCTGCCAAACACAACGCGATTGGATTTGGGTACAACTTTAGTTCTCCCCCCTTTATATACCTTGCTAGTTTGCATGGTTAAGATTGTCTCTTAGGGTGATTAAATCCCCAAGTGGGTCTCCTAAAGGGAAGGGTATGTTATGAATTTCTAATCCCCAAGCTTGCACATAACTCAAGGGGAGAGCATACGCTCAACTAATACCCCTAGGTAACACAATGGACTTGAGTTAGCTATGATTTCTAATCCCTAGGCTCACCATATGGTGCAAGGGGAGAGCATACGTCAATAGATAACTCCAAACACACAAAAAAAAATTTAATTGACCCTTTAGAAAATTGAAATATACCTAGATTAGTTTGGGAAATAACTAAACTGGTGTCTTCAACCGCTCGTCCTGCATAAAATATATTAGTGGTTTTTCCCAGTAATCTTGGACAACTGAAGAAAAGTTGTGCAAACATTATTAAAACCTCAAAAACACCGACAAACGAGTTAGCCGATTAGTATCTAAACCCAAAATGAAATAACAGTTTGAATAGAAAAAAATTGGTCTCAAGTTTACCTCAGGATCACCCCTCGGGAGAGTAGGATCGCCTTTGTAAGCAGAGGCAGAATCACCTCTAAATGTCATAGAATCACTTATATGTAGGATTGTCTATTCACAGAATCACCTATCCACAAGATCGCCTATGTAGGTCACAAGATTGGCTATGTAGGTCATAAAATTGCCTATTCGCAAGATTGGCTATGTAGTTCGTGGGATCACCTATCCATAGGATCGACTATCTGTAGGATCGGCTATCTGCACGATCACCCTTCCACAGGATCACCTATTTGTCTACAAAATCACCTTTATGGAGCCAAAAGGTCTGCCAGCCTAGATACTAGAGCACATTTTTTGTCTAGAATTGCAAGTTCACCCCTATAGGGAGCAAGTTCACCTGTGTGGCGTATTCACCTTTTTAAGCAAAAAATCCAAACCTGCAAAAAATAAAACAACAAAAAACAACCAAGGGACCCGTGATGTGGGTCCCATCGAGCGTGCTATAAATGTGTGCAATGTTTTTACCCCATCTAAAATGCAAGAAATAAACTCAAGCAAAAGGATAAAAACAAAACAAAACACTCATATAGGGCTATAAATGAAACTCAAAAAAGAACATGAAAATAAACTACTACTTTTACCTTGTTGAGCTTGATTGCTTTGCTTTGCCCTTGTTGATGGTAGATTTGTGTGCTCTTAGACTAGGTAGCATAATGGCTTGTTTTTGGTTGATTTGGATCACCGAATGACAAGGATGCAAGGATTTGGCTATGGAGGTTGGATTTATGCTTGAGAGATTGGGATGATGAATGAGATGGTTGAATGTTCTAGATTGGTTGTGTTAGAATGTGGTTTAATGAGTTAGAAGTTAAAAATGACTAAGTGTTAGTCATTAGCAAAAGGGGGAAGGGAATGGGTGGTGGAGATTGAAAGAGGACAAAAGATCATGGGTTGAGATGCCTTGAGGCATATCAACCCACAAGATGGTGACACTTTTCATCATGTGGATGCATGATACAAGAGGGTTGACCAAAGGAATTAAAAATTCCTTTTAATGTGCATGGGAAGGATAAAAGAAATTGAATATTCCTTGGGGAAAGATAAAAGAAATCTAAAATTCCTTAGGATATGTGGGGAGGAATTAAAAATTCCTCTAAAGACATTGGATACATAAATGGAATTTAAAATTCTATTAGAAAGGACATGGGGATTGTAAAACGGAATTAAAAATTCCATGAGAGGTGTTCGAGGAATTAAATGGAATTAAAAAAATTATTGGGGTATGGGTAGTATTTATTAGGGGGTTGACCATGGGTTAGACTAGGCTAATTAATCAAGGATTAAGATGTGCAAGCGAGATGTTAGTGGGGGAATTAAGCTAATGGAGAAAGATTAGGGACAACTTACATTTTATGGAGGATGGGACATGAAAGTAATTAAATAAATGTATTATTTATTTTATTTTTGGAGGAAAGGGATAAGTGATGGGAGTAAATAATCAAAGGTAATTATTTACTTTAGAATAGGAGTTAAAGATAATAGAAGAAATAGATTAGGATGAAGAGATAAGGGATATGAATATGAATTAAATAATAGGGTATTATTTAATTAATATAAAAGATATAAAATTGATCGAATTAGGGGTAAATTGACCAAACAAAAGTGGTCAATTTTTAGTGTCTACACATTTCATTCTCAACCATAGCTATAAATGCCTTGAATCTATCTAGTGCATCATATTTCTCTCTGAGAAAAGTAACCCATGTCAATCTAGAGTAATCATCAATCAAAAGCATGAAATGCCTATCAGCTTGAAGACTTCTCACCCTTATAGGAACACATAGATCTATATGTATTAATTCCCAATATTTTGGTAGTATATTGTTCCTTTCCTTTGAAACTACTCCTTATTTGCTTCCCAAACTGATAATTCTTGTAAAGAACATTGATAGGCTTTGTAATTCTTGGTAGGTCTCTCACTGCATGAACTGAACTAATCTGACTAAGTTATCAAAATTCATGTGACACATCCTCCGATGCCATAACCAACTGTCATTAATCTGATACATAAATCAATCACCATCAATGCCCTTAAGCTAATAGATGTTTCCATATGTCCTCTTACTAGCAGCAATCACAATTCTAGACCCTTTTTTGATCTCACATTGTTCATCCTTAAACACAAAACTATATCCTTTTCTACACATTTGTCCAACACTCAAAATATTATGCCTTAAACCTTTAACATAGTAAACATCTTTAGTATTATGCTTGCCATCAAAACTGATTGAACCTATTCCAAAAATCTTAGCTCCTGAATCATCTCCAATTTTAACTAATCCTCCATCATACTTTTCAAGTGTAACAAACTTACTTTTGTCTTTGGTCATTTGATTAGAGCAACCACTGTCAACAACCCAATAGTTCTTATCCTATTTAACATGAAAAGCAAAAACCAAAGTACCTTCAACCTTTTCTAAAACAATTTCCTCCACACTACTTTCAAAGTTATTAGAAGTAGATTCATCTTTTAAAGCCAAGAACAAGCATTCATTTTCATCAGCATCTCCATAATTAGATTTATCATCAAAAATACTAGCATCTTCTTTGAGTAACTTATTTTAATCATCTTTCCTTTATTCTCCTTATTCTTATTATTCACAACTCTTTTTGGACATCTTGAAGCATAATGACCTATATTTCCATAACTAAAACATTTGAAATTTAGTTTACCTTTGTACTTACCGATGCCCTTTTTCATCCTTCTTACAAAGCTATCTTCCACATCATCAAGATATTCTCCATCTGAATCTTCAACCTTTTCTGATTTTCCTACCTTCAACTGATCTCTAGAATAAGTATTAAAATTTTCAACTTCCTCAATAGCAAATACCTTTTCATTGTATGAATTAGGAAGAGTTTTGAGAACTTTCTTTACCACCCTAGGTTCTTTGACTTGTGCACCAAGACCTCTCATAGCACTTACCAGCTCATCAACTCTCTGCATGTAGGTTGTAATTGTTTCATCTTCAAACATCCATAGACTCTCAAATTATGCCTTCAAATTCAACAACTTTGCATGTTTAACCTTGTCATCTCCTTCATAAATACTCTCTAGCTTATCCGAAAATTCTTTAGCAATATTAAGACACATAACTTTAACCAATTTAGAATTTGAAAGACTATTCACCATAATAAATCTTGCCTTAACATTTACCTCATGTGCCTTGATCTCATTCCTTGTTCTTGGACCATTCAGAGGTACATCATATTGAGTCTTCATTGCCTTTTCAATCTCAAATCTGTGAGATGCCAGATATCCTTCCACCTTTGTCTTCCAGAATGCATAGTTTGTTCCATCAAATCTAGGGCAATCTATTTCTTTCACCATCCCAGATCTACCTCAAGCGGTTAAGCTCTTCTCCAAGGAACCTTGATTTGAAACCAATTTTTGAATGAACAATACAACTAAGAGGAGGGTGAATCAATTGTAGAAAATTAAAACATCAAAACCCTCAACAGTAATCATATCCACATGCATTCATTAAGCCCTTATTCTATTAAAGTGATTAATCATGAAAGGCAGATAACATAAACTGAAATAACAACGCCATACATAAGAGAACACCATATTTACTTGGAAAACCCAATGAGGGAAAAACCACGATGAGGATTATCTCACAATATAAGTAATTGCAAAATCAGTACAAGGGCTCACTGCCAAAATAGGACATGTTGTCCAAAAAGGCTCATGGTCAGGACTCACTGCCATAGAAAGAAACACAAGAAGATAGAAGATAAATGTTACATAAAGAAAAAATTCTTAATGCAACAAGGAATCCACCACAAATTCTCCAACACTTTCGTATCCTTGCATGAATAATTGCAGACACCTTCATCTCACTACATTCAAGAATCCAACACTTTGAAATTTGCACTACTCTACTCAAATTCACATCTATACTTCTATAATTCACATCACATTCATCACTTGCATCTATCTTACCTCTCTCTTGCATCTTACAACAACACAACTCTTATTTATATCAACCTCAACCTTGAAAACATTCTCCAAGGTCGGAAACTATCCATTACATTTGAAATTTAAAATTAAGTTAGCACCCAAACATTCTCGTGATGGATAGGAATGAAGGCAACCTTAATTAATTCTTAATTAGGACCCAAATAAATCCTAGCACACCTCAACACGCTTTCATAAACTTCACATGTAGTGTTAACACAATGTCAACCAATACTCGTGCTAAACACCATAAAACATTAAGTACACGCTTCCTTAAATTAATCTGAAACTTTCAGACAACAAAATTCACTTGAACACAATCTAGAATAATCCACGAACCACTTGAGATCCAACAAAACTTCATCCAAACTTGCATCATAGAAACATTTCAACCCAAAACATTTGGTAAACCTTATTCGCACACTGATGCATGAAACACACACTATACTGCACCAAATCAAGTGAAACCTTGATTTCTAAAAGATACAAACATTGTAAGAAACTTCCCAGATCTGCATAACTTGAAGCCAAACTATGGAGAAACGCAGAGCAAATACACTTCTCCCAGACCACAGAAAATACCACTAAAAAACTGGTTCACACATTGGTGAAAATATATCATTCTGCACAACGATCCACAAACTAAAGTTTTGGATATAGAAACTACTAACAACCTTGAACAACATATCAGATCTACGCAAGCATAGCATGAACACAAAAAAGAAACACATAGCACATCCCAGAGCACATTCTAAA
Organism: Sequoiadendron giganteum; assembly: GCA_007115665.2. Taxonomy (NCBI): domain Eukaryota; kingdom Viridiplantae; phylum Streptophyta; class Pinopsida; order Cupressales; family Cupressaceae; genus Sequoiadendron; species Sequoiadendron giganteum. The sequence continues at coordinate 428,625,020 of CM021104.1, forward strand.
CACTTGCACAACACTATTTTCTTTGTTTATCATATTTTCTCAAAAGCACTTGGAAACCAATTACCGAAGACATCATCTTAGCACATTACACATCTCTAGACACTGCAACATAAAGATATCTCCATGTACTCACAACACTTCCACAATATCTCAACTATACATGCACAACCTACAACAACCTGTTTTACTCTTTTTCACAATTTTCTCAATATCCTCGACATCTTCATCATGCAACAAACTTCCTTAACACATAGTTAACATCAATGATAACACCAACATGTTGACATACTATTGACATCAATTATAACACCTTCATACTTGCAAAAATAAAAAAATTCAAGAATTATATTACATGATATCCAATGTTCATACATACTAACCATACAATAATAAGGTATCTAATGAACAAACCAATGGTTGGTGGCATGCTTGTCAGGTGGTTATTGTTACTTCAAGAATTTTACATTACCATTGTGGATAAGTTAAGTAAAGCAAATGTAGTGGAAAATTTTCTACTCAAAATACTAACCAAATTAAAAGAAAGTGTTGATGATTTTTTCCTAGATGAGCGTTTATTTTCTCTGTATGAGTGTGAATTTGCACCCCTAATGCAAATTCCCCTTTTACCCTTTACACTTTAGAAAACTAAAAGTGGAGGTTTAATTCCACTTAAGCCCACTCCTTGCATTCCACTTGGCACCTTGTTTGTGTGTTGGTGGGGGTGTTTGTCAATGATGCACGCGCGGTGCGCAAACGTCCGTGCAGTGCGCTTACTTCTCTGGTAGATTCCTGTGGCTGGAGACTACAAAGACATTACACTTTCGATTGGAAGTCAATTTGTAACTCCCCTCTTCAGCTGGTCAACCTGAATATGGCCGTTTTTCACCTTCTCCTTCATATTCTCACTCCATTCTTCTATTCTCAAGTTTTTAGAAGTCTTGAACAATTTGGCACACTCTCTCCATACTTTGAGCATACACTTTCAAGCTTTGTAGCAACATTCTACACTCCAATGCAGAAAGCTACCACTCCATCACTCTAATAGTGCGAGTGTAGGAAAAACACCATGATAGCAGAGGCTTGAGCTCCTCTCATTCACTCCTCCACAAGCCTTGAGCGCTTTGGACAGAGGTGGTAAGTTCCTCTCATCTCCTCTATTGTATTCGGCTGAGTAAGCACATATTGTTTTGTAGTGTTTCTTGCATACGTAGCTTGTATTTCCCTTCTTTATCGTTATTTCTATCATTCCAAACTTGGTTGTCCGTGGAGGTGGAAACACCTAGACGGGGGTCTAACTGAGGCAGGCCCCTATACAGCCCCAATAATTTCTCCCTTTATTGTGTGCAGGTGGAGAGAGCTTGAAGCAAGCTGGCAAGGAGGATATTCTACGAGATCATCTTCGTCACCCTCTCGGTAATATACCTCTTTTATCACTTTCGTATTTACTTTTCTCTCTTCTTAGTCTCATTCTTTGCTTCCTGAAATTGTTAGACTCGACTATTAGTCCTTTCTTAGGATTCCAACCTCATCTTTTTAGTTCTCTGGTCGTACAGACACCAACGCACCTATGAGATATCAGCGCGTTGCGCTGTCATCCCAAAACCGCGCTTCTGTCCTCAAACAAAGAACTGCCTAAGACATAGAGTTGACTCCAGAGAAGCAACTCATTTGGTCCTCCTGCAACTCCCAGGATCATAGAGTGATCGAAGGGCATACAATCCTCATCATTCTCATCCTTTTCATCCTAATCTTCCTTTGAATTGAGGTAAGTTAGGGCAGCCTTTCCGCTCTTGGCCTTTTGTGACCTAGGGCCTTGCAGTGGTTGGTCCCCCTCTCTTACATTTTGGTGAACCCGACATGAACCAACATCTATCCATTTGTCGACATCCTAAACTTTTTCTCATATACCTCTTGGTCATTGTACCCTGGTGTTGTGAAAGTTTATGAGCTTCACGACCCAGTCTATGACCTCTAGGCATATTGTTAGAAGAATTATGTGACACCTTCCAATGGACAAGACGAAGGTCTCCTCTAGCTACACTACCAACCTTTTCTCTGATTCTGTGATGGGTCTATCCGCACAGAAGCATGTATCGCGAGGCGAACCTAGGTTTCTTGATGAAATCGATTGCATCCCTACTCCTCCTGCGTCGCCGACCTCTTCATTCGTAGACGAGCATGAGGTCATCTGTATCCATTTTGAGTATGTCGTTAGTCTTGGTAAAGGGTTAGGTGCATTGGAAAATCACCTAGAAGGCAACCCAAAGTTGGCTAGGGTGGCTAAGGTGATCAGTGAAATAAGATACGTGATGGAAAAAGACCAGACAGGTGCAGAAATCTTGGCTAGTCTCGCTGGTCTAGCCGAAGCATGTGCCCCCTTGAGCCTTGGTCGCATGATACGAGGTGGCCTCTTCAAGGAACGCAAGAGGCAACTGGAGATGTCAATGCCTCTTATATCTGTGTATATGGCTGACACGATCCCCTCAGTTAATATACCCTCTACTTCCAAATTTTTTGAGACTATCAAAGTAAACAAGAACCCTTTAGGTTTCCACTTCACCCCTTATGTCACCTCCGGTGATGGAGGGTTTGGTGGAGTAATGGGTGGAGGCTTTGGCGGCAAGAACTTTGGAAGTGGGGGTGGCATTGGCGGAGGTGGTGCTAGTGCTGGTGGAAGTCATGGTGGTGGCTTCGGCTTTGGCGGTGGCTCCGACAAAAGTCACACTGGTGGTGGGGGCATTGGTGGTGGCTCTGGCAGTATTCATGCTGGTGGCACTGGCGTAGGTCACAGTATTGGTGGCAGTACTAGCGGTAGTCATGGCGGTGGCTTTGGCGGTGGTCCTATGTCTTCTAATGACCCTATTCTGAATACCCTTCTTCAAAATATGGGGAAGATGTAGAACTAGCTGGCGAACCTTTCCCAGGCCTCAACCCAACCTATCTTCCAACCCTTCTTTCGACACATCCCATTGTCGGTTGCAACCCTAAACACTCCTTTCCCACAAGGGATGGAGATTCCAAAATTTGAGAAATAAGGTGGTAAAGGGGACCTGCAAACACACGTGTCAGCCTTTAATGCCCTATGCACAAATTTCTTCCATCATGATGCATTGATGGCTAAATTGTTTCCCTGATCCCTCAAAGATACAACACTGGATTGATATTGTTCTTTGCCCGATAATTCCATCTTCACATTTGATCAGCGTGTGAACCAATTCTTGCGTCAGTTCCAAGCCAATATCAGACTGAAGATGACCTTCTCAGACCTTGTTTGGTGCAAACAAGGGGACAGTGAAAATAGTACAGACTTTATAGCACAGTACCAAGCGCTTTTCTCACAAATATCATATTCGTTACCCGATTATGATGTACAAAAGGTCTTCATAGGGAACTTACAAAGGTCTTGGCAAGAGAAGTTTTCCCTCATGAAGTATCCTTCTTTTGCACACTTGTGTGCGGCTCTATGAGAATACCAGCAAATGGTGGTTTAGTTTGGGGGTCCTCCCTCGCGCTCTTGTTCTAAAGGAAGATCTATCGTATCGATATCGGGAAGAGGTAAAGATGTTGCAAATTTAGTAGCCGTTGTGGATAACAACGACCTCAAACGCGACCGAAAGTTCATAAAGCTATTGAAATCTTATTCTTCCATCTTGCAGAAGTTGGTGAAGGATAAGATCCTTACCCTACCACCTCCTAAACCAGTTAGAGAACCATACCCTAGTTGGTATGAATAAAATACTTATTGTCAGTGCCATTGAGTTAACGAACACGATACCGAACATTGTATGTGTTTGCGTCATGAGATACAAGATCACGTCGAGGACGGTAGTATCTGTCTTGATGGAGGAAAACAAAACACGAACAAATCAGTGGCGAAAGCTAATAGTGAATTGCAGATATACACGAACCCGTTTCTGTCACATGATGCTAACATGATTATCGATCCCATTTATTCTACTTCTCACCCTGAGGCATATGTCAACATGGTTACTGTTACTCCCTCTCCTCATCTTGCGACCGACTCGTCGGATGTGACATTTACCTTGCAAGACATTTCATCAAATAGCAAGATTTCTCCGCTTTATATTCTCGCTCGCCTTAATGGTAACATTGTGACAGGGATCTTGGTTGACCCTGCGAGTAGAGTGAATGTCATCATGGAGGAGATGTTACTCTTAAACTCCCAATAGAGGGAGCAATATGACAAAACAAAATCCATCATCCGCACACATGATGTACTTTCTCTTAAACCCTATGGATCGATAACATTGTTCATCCTAGTTGGACCTAGGAGTGTAGACACGGTTCGATGTCATCCCCAAGTCGGACCTATTCAGAGTGAAGCTAGCCATACATTGGCTAGGTTCCATGAATGGGATTGCCTCCCTGATTCATAAGTGCCTTAAGTTTTCCCATGAAGGTGTCGTGCATGTGGTGCATGACACTGGATATTAGCCTGTGGTATCCCATGGGGGATATTTGTTAGATCACTTTTGGCCCACTCCAGTTGGTCCACTCCCACAGAGAATGAACCTACTTTACAAGAACTATGTGAAGTATAAAATTGGGGACAAGAGACAATCGAAGTTGACCCTTCCTATAGCCGAACAACCAGCTACCTCCTCCTCCTGAAAAGGAAAGGAGAAGCTCACTCCCTCTCGAATTAACTCGTCCACTCCCCTCTCTTGGGAAGAGTATTGGATGAACTAGCTCGGGTTCTACCCGCTAAGTCTAATGATGCCTCCTTGGTGAAAGCCCAAAGTCAGGATATCAGATCTCCCTAACGGGTCCCCAAGACCCTGGTACTATTTATACGGTAGAAAGAAAGGCTCACGAAGAGATTTTTCCCCTCGACCTATTCTTGGTCCCCCGAACATGAAAGGATCCACCTCTAATGTGGTAGAGTCAACTCCTCCTATCGTTTCCAAACCTATCCCTCCTTCTCCCATTCATGAGTCTTCCCTTCCACTGGAGAGAGTCGTGGAGGACACTCCCATGGCTGAGTAGGATCCTTCTATCCCTTCACAGACCTTGACTTCCAATGCAAAGAGTCGTAGAAACCGCCTTTCGCGCAAGTGTAAACGTCAGCAAAAAGCTCTCCTAGTCGAGCAAGCCTCCTTACAGAAGAAGGAGGAGGAGAAGACCGTATCTCCTGTTGTGTCCTCCTCTTTCCCTCCTTTTGTCTTTAAATCTCTTTTGGCTCCCGTTGTGAGTGCACATGTACCCAAAAAGGTACAGGTGTTCATCGCACCTTCGGTGGAGCCACCATTGTTGACTTCCATCCTAGATGTCTTGCCTTTCCCAAAGCCCATGGACATGGTGAACACTTCAATTGTGTCCACTGCAGTTCTTTCCTCTTATCCCTCGACCCTCCTTGTTTCATCTGTGGGGAGTTCACCTCCTCCGATGAAGAAGAAGGTAGAGCGTGGCCCCTCCAACAATGGAGGACATAAGAAGATCCCACCTTCTCCAAAAGGTGGCCCCAAGTTGACTTGTTCTATCCTAGTGACGAAACCGATCCCAGCCTCCCCTAAGTTTGTCATCGCACCCAAGTCCCTCGGTGAGCCCAGCGGTGAACCTCGGGTGCAAACTCCTTCATCCGCTGAGGTGAAACATGGCACTCTCGTTAAATGCATGTTTAACTCGATAGACAAAGTTTCGACCCTGTCAGCAATCTTCGCTAGGTCGTTGACCCTAGACCCACAAGAGCTAAGCGACGGAGGCCTTGTAGGTCCCTCTGCCTTGGCCCTTGTTGTAGGAGGATTAGAAGCTCCTCCCCTTAACATTACACCATTGCAGGCTTGTCATCCTTCCTACAATAATCTAGAGTGGGAAGTTGACAACCTCTTGGTTGACCAGTGTTAGGGGGAGACCCTCTTCTTAATCTTTAGATTAGATATGTGTGTGTTTCATAACATGTGTTCCCCCATGATTGTGCTACATGTTCCTGGATGACCCTCATCACCCTTATTGGCGTGTGGGTATAGGTGTGGTGTCTAGATTGTAAACCTTCCTCTATATGTGTCATCATTCTTCCATGTTTATGATTAACTTTCAATAAATTAGGGACGATGCAAAGCGTCAAGAGCATTTAGGCCTCCTTCCATGTTGACCCAATTTTTTATTTTACTTTGTCTTCCGTACATTCTTCTTGATTTGTTTGGGGATTGATGATCTTTCACCTCTTACCGCGGTTACCTAATATATATAAATAAAGGCAGATCTGACCCCGCGAAACTAGATCCCCTTGTGCCCTATGTGTGTGATCTGCTTTCCTTACTTTTCTCTTTATCCTTCTCTCTTCTTTGCTTGAGTTATCCCTTTCATGTGTGACAACGCCTCTTCTACATTGCATGATCTTTAGAAAATGCATTTGTTGTCGAACGAATCTTTTCTCAAAGACCCATTCACACACTTCTTTGTTAGAATTGTATTCTCAACTTGAAACCATAATGAAATGAGTTTCCTTCATCATGAGTTCATAAAGAAAGGACTTGGAAACCCTCCACCGAAGCGGGAACAATCTTAGTCTTCCCCTCGCATGAGCACATCTCATTCCTTTCAAATTCCTTGATGAAGTGAACATCTTTCAAAAGGATTCCTTGGTGATGAATCGATTCGAGAAGGAGGACTTTAAGTTTTTGAATAGTGTATCCCTTGAGTGGACCCCTTATTTTCACGTTGGGTTCTTGAGGGACCCCTTCAAGAGATTTCAACAAGTGTTATGGTGTCTAACTTGGGGGCAGCCCGACTAGATCGACTTCATACCTCAACGTCTAGTCCAGGGGCAGCCCGACTAGACCATCCTCACATCCTTACGTCTAGCTTGGGGGTAGCCCGACTAGACTTCACCTTTCAAACAATGTTTCCCTTGAGTGGACCCTCCTTCCTTTTCAAGGGTTCCTGAGGCAGCCCTTTGAAATTCTTACAACTTAGCGATGGTCTTCGTGACTGTTTGTTCACTGGCTTGTGCGACCACTTCCTGATGTGTTCTATCTATAGGTAAAAATGTCGCCATCTCTGACTTTGTGAAGTCCCCTTTTCTCGGTCTCCCTCATGGGAGAGTTCTTGGGGGATACCTTCCTTGTAGGTCTGCGGGTTTGTAAGGTGCTTTTTTTGGTTTCCTTCATGTGAGAGTTCTTGAAGGATACCCACCTTACAAGACAGTGAGCCTGTGAGGCATTTTCGTACTTCAACTTTGTGGTTTTGTGGAACTATGCAGTCCTCTCCTGCACTTTCGAGTTTGCCAGACCGTGCTCTGCTTTCTCATCAGTTCAGGTATACATCTTTTACTTTGTTACTTCCTTACTAATCTACTTTATTGAAGCACTCATCAATACTCGTGCTCGCTAAAGTGGGGGAAAAATGTATGAGCATGAATTTGCACCCCTAACGCAGATTCCCTTTTCACCCTTTACACTTTAGAAAACCAAAGGTGAAGGTTTAATTCCACTTAAGCCCACTCCTTGCATTCCACTTGGCGCCTTGTTTGTGTGTCAATGGGGGCATTTATGTCGGGGATGCTCGCATGGCATACAGACGTTCACACGATGTACTTACGTCCCTAGTAGATTCCTACGGCTAGAGACTGCAAAGACGTTACACTTTCAATTGGAAGTTGAAGTGTAACACCCCTCTTCGACTGGTTGACCCGAATATGGCCATTTTTCACCTTCTCCTTCATATTCTCACTCTATCCTTCCATTCTCAATTTTTTAGAAGTCTTCAACAAGTTGGCACACTCTCTCCATGCTTTGAGCATACACTTTCAAGCTTTGTAGCAACATTCTTCACTCTATTGCAACAATCTACCATTCCATCACTCTGATAGTGCGAGCATAGGAAAAACACCATGGAAACAGAGGCTTCAGCTCCTCTCATTCACCCTCCACAAGACTTGAGCACTTTGGATAGAGGTGGTAAGCTCCTCTCATCTCCTCTATCATATTCAGTTGAGTAAGCACATACTATTTTGTAGTGTTTCTTGCATACGTAGCTTGTATTTCCCTTCTTTATTGTTATTTCTATCATTCAAAACTTGGTTGTCTGTGGAGGTGGAAACACCAAGACGGGGGTCTGACTAAGGCAGGCCCCTATATAGCCCCAACAATTTCTCCCTTTATTGTGTGTAGGTGGAGAGAGTTTGAAGCAAGCTGGTGAGGAGGATATTCTACGAGATCATCTTCGTCACCCTCTCGATAATATACCTCTTTTATCACTTTCGTATTTACTTTTCTCTCTTCTTAGTCTTGTTCTTTGCTTCCTGAAATAGTTAGACTCGATTATCAGTCCTTTCTCTGGATTCCAACCTTGTGTTTCTGGTTCTCTAGCCGTACGGATGCCAGCACACCTGTGAGACGTCAGCGCGCCGCACTGTTGTCCCATAACCGTGCTTCTGTCCTCAAATAGAGAACTGCCTGAGACCCAGAGTTGACTCTAGAGAAGTGACTCATCTCATCTTCCTGCAACTCCCAGGATTGCAGAGTGATCAAAGGGCATACAATCCTCATCATTCTCATCCTTTTCATCCTAATCTTCTTTTGAATTGAGGTAAGTTAGGGCAGCCTTTTCGCTGTTGGCCTTTTGTGACCTGGGGCCTTGCAGTGGTTGGTCCCCCTCTCTTACATTCTCTATCTCTGCATACACCTTGGTATGCAGATATTGCTAGCTATCTTGTAGCAAGATAGACACCACCCCATTTCTCACCAAGAGAAAAGAGGCAATTAGTCCATAAGAGTTTTCCTTACTCCTAGATAGCAACAAGGACATGTAGCATCACAGTTGAAGGTGACAAAATTTCAGAAGGGGCCTATTACTACAAGCGTCTATAGCACCTATTTGACAATCATTTCACATTACCACTTGCATTCACTATATATCTATCATTTCATGTCCTATTCCTCCATATATACAACCATGCACATTTCATTTCATCACATGTCACTTCTTACATCCATTCACATGTAGCATTTCCACCACCTTTCTCGATTACCACCTACCATGCAATTCATTTCACCTCACCTATTTCATCCACTCCATAGCCTTTCTCCTTTCATCATTCACCATGCATCGTGTATACATTTTCATTCATTTCAAATTGCATCTGCATGAAATTTATTGAAATTGTATCAAGTCATTTCACATCTCGCTACACGTAGTCATCAATCACTTTGCACAAGTTAAGTTTCATTTCAACAACATTCTATAGGTACACACATTAACTTATCGTAATTTACATAGATGATAATTGATTTTATGAATATTTATACATAAATTTGTGCATGCTTCATATCTTAATTGATATTCCACTACATTTCATTTAACCCTCCACCAAAACCATACCACTAAGTGAGGACACTTAGTATATTTAGTTGGGGGGAGTGGTATTCTTTATTTTCTTCATTTTCAAAAACCACAAACTCTTTACAACCTTTTTTCCATTTTATTTTCCTCCATCTTCAAACAATACAAGCTTAGAGGATGGAAAAGGGTTAAAGGTGGGTGAATTGAGAGGTTACAACATACATATATAGTGGAAGCGGTGAAGTTGGAGTGACAAACAAAAATTGAACAAGAAGAATTGAGAATTAAGGAACCGAAGAACAACACAACATCATTATGGGTGGTGACATTATTCATAGGGAACTAGCAAAACACACCTGACTATTAGAAGACAGGCTGGTATTTCCCATTTTTCAACACATTGGTTGGTTGGAGTGTTTCTTGAAACGCATAATTCAATGAGGTCATGACACAACAATTTTTACCACATTACAAAATGATAAATTGTGAGCAGCTTAAGGGTAGATGCTTCAAAGGCTACCATTGTTGAGGTATCAGGACTTCCATGGGAAGGAGAAGAGTTTCTAGTGAGAGTAGACACTATTGTTGCCAAAAATGAATTTAGATAGCCAGGAGAAAACTTGGACTCATCTTCTCGAGGTAAAAAAATATTATCTTTACCCTGGGTCTAGGCTTCAATTGCTTCTTACATAGTCAACTAATTAACCTGTGATGGTAGACAATCCTTGTTGTATATAATTCATTTTAAACTATTGAGTCTTCTTCACCATGATAGGCATGTGAATGTCCCGAATTTATTATATAATTTGTTGAAAAGAATGACATCTGAGTATAAAAGTAAAAATGAATAATTCAACACTATCTCATTTTTGGTTGGTCACATTACTGATAAGAAGGAGTTTGAGGACTCAATTTCTACAGGTTTGCTAGGAGTTTTACCTTAATTGTAACAATATTAACAGTATCCTTGAGGAACATGTTATCCCAGAAATAGTAGAGGAACCTTCTATATTAGAAAGGGAAGTTCCCTCTGACTCCCTTGTTGTGTCACCTACCTATAGCACAAGGGATCTAGAGGAGCAAGGCTTGCAAGATACTTAGCCTGCAACCTTTGTTGAGCAACCTGCAATAGAGGATAAGGAAGAAACCCCTATTTCTGTAAAAAAATAGAGACAAGAAAAAGGAAAGGTGGATCTTCTTCTACACCTACAGAGGGTAGAAGTGACCCACACAACCTAAAAGGTGATCACACCGCTTGAAGATAAAGGGGGACATGAGAGGGTTAGTTAAAAAGTAGGAAGAGGATGTTGTGATGGTTGAGAAAGGCTTAGAATTGAAGGGGGATTCCCTTGGAAATGTAAATACATTGGTTAAACAAATATGGTACTTTACAACTACCTCTAAATCTGATTCAGAGGATGCATTTATAGAAAAGAAAATGAGAAAAAGATCCCCAAAATGTCCTAATTCAAAGGGTTGTAAATATACCAGCACAATGGGGGATAGTGATTAGTTCTTGGAAAAGGATGAAGAAATGTTTACAGAAGAAAGAAACATTGGTGAAGAATTACAAGAAGCCCTAGAGAGAATAAAGAAATTGGAACAATTGGTAAGGTCACACTAGCAAAGGGACAATGAAAGGGATACAAAGATCAAAAAATTAGAGGAAAAACTATATAATTTGAGCATGGATCCAAATTGGAGATCCTTTCACAACTTGTTATGGTTGAGGCAAGAAATAAAAAAATTGTGTCTCCAAAACCAATTCCTCATGATAGAACCCCCATTGGTCCTACAATAGTGTCTTTGGGTATGGAATTGTGGAAGAGAACCCAAGAGTTCTCTTAGAAAAAGAAATATTGGGAAAAAGAAAAAGATGAGATGATAACTAATGACACTGGGACACTAGAACAAGAGAGAGAAGTGAAAAGACTGATAGTAAGAATTGAAGAGATAGCTTTGTCAAATAATTCTACAAATATGACTAATGAGGATTGGGAGGATCTAGATACAAGATCTCTTAGCACAATTCGTGTATGTTTAGAAGATGATGTTCTTTTCAATGTTATTGAAGAGGAAAGAGTAGTAGGCTTATGGAGTAAAATGAAGAGTCTTTATATGACAAAATCTTTGACAAATTGAATCTACTTGAAGAGGCAATTGTATAGTTTGTGAATGAAAGAAGGTATAAAAATTGTTGATCATTTAAATATTTTAAATACTCTTATATGTAAATTAGCTAGTATGGTTGTAAAAGTCAAAGATGAAGACAAGGCAATTACGTTATTGTGTTCATTGCCTGAATATTGGAATCACCTTCCATTAGCTTTAGCACAACTAACACCCTTGAATTTGATTATGTTGTGTAATACTGTAAAGCTGCTCAATTGCTCAAATACATACCACCTGCCAGGTTCTATGCATTATTTTTATAGGAAAAGTATTTGTGTTTTCAATTCAATCAGTTAATTAGTGATTTACCAATCTTCATGAATAAGAAATTTGTGTTTTTAGAAACTTTCTTTGCTTCTACACAAGACATGCAAGACCAGTTATGTGAGTTTTACTTGCATAACTTTATTCTCTCAAATGAAACAAAATGGAATCCACTGACAAATTAGAGCATTGGCCTCTTACATCAGGAATGAATAGCAAAGGTGTGAGATCTTACAAGAATAAAATGAGAAGGAAAAATCCATTGCTTTGTAGCTCTAGAAAGAATCAAAGGATCCCAATGCAGTTATAAAACAATGGTCAGATCTCCTAGATTATAAAGGTGTAGGAAGAAAGATAATGAGCATCACAAAAAGTGATTATATCAAAATGAAGCAACTAGCTACACGACCTATCCATCAATCCTTTAATTTTGTTCGTAAAATATGGGAAGATTTAGCCCCCGAATTGAAGAAAAAGGAACCACGATCCCTGTATAATTTTGTAGCTATTATCAAAAGGTCTCGCAGATACATAAATATTGCTAGGGATAATAGGCTTAAATAGTTTCCAATTACCTTTCATCCACCCATTCTCCTTTATCCAGTGTCACATTGGAAAAGGAAGAAGTGTGTGGAAGAGGAAGAGATAGAGACTATTAGATTGGAAAATCTTTCATGCTATCAAGGCTACTATTTGGGGTAGGTAAAAGGAGTTGATTTTGTAGCAGATTTTAGGGAAATAACTCTGCAATATAACCTCCATCCTTAAAAGTTGCTTGAGGATAAGAAAATACTCTAGTTGGGGGGAATGATGGGCCTGGTTAATAGCTAGTTTTCTTCCATTTAGTTCATATCTTTTAATATTTCAAGCTGCTTATTTCACAGGCATTCCTGAAACTTATATATCTTTTATGCAACCTAAACCAGACCTTGATATGTGGAAGTATAATTATGATATGATGATGTTTACATGGTTAAATGTGTGAATGTGTATGAAATTCAATATGATTTTATGTTTAATTCATGGCTAATGGTGTGTATACTTTAGATGAAACTAATCTCTTGCAATCAGAAGAACTATAACCCGCAACAATTGAAGAGCTCAACCCATAGCCAAAGGATTCCAAGCAGATTGCAAGGGAGAGTCTAGAACGTTGAGAATATGATAATTACAAAAAATGATGGAAGCAATCATTGAAGTGGTCAATCACGAGTCACCAGATCATATAATAAAATGACAAGAGGAAGAAGTCTATATTGACAAGGAAGGCAACGTGACAGTTTTCATAGAGCACGTCTCTATCAAACCATTAGGGTAGAGTTTCAATTCTATTTGTCTTCTTATGTCTTTTTCAATTATGGTTTCAGTCGCAAAGATTAGTCCTCTCCCTATTTTGAAGGAGAGTGAGCATCTACATTTAATTTTCTATTTTTAGTCCTTATGCAAATAATACTCCTTCTAAGCCTATATATTTGGATCGGTGCTTGAGGAGTAGATCTAGTTAGAGGATATACGTTTTGATAGTTCCAATTTTGTTTCGTAGATAATACTTCATTGTTAATTTTATGTTATTTTGTTGTAATGGATATGCACTCATGAATGAGAGATTTATGGAGATTCTTTTTATGTTGTGACAATTCAGTTATATGCAATAAAGGTATTCTAGTTTACTCTTATGATTAGTTGATTCAAGCAATGTACATTCGATTTTCTCTTTGTGGGTACAACCAATCGAGCTACTATTAACCCACCTTAATTTTTATTATTAGATTAGAAGATTACATTGTTGCATTCATTTCATGTAGATTCTCAATTACATGCACATGAATCATATTTTGTATTATGAATTGCACTATGTGATGTTTCCTTGAGTTGTTCTCCGGAGAGGTCAAGTAGTTGGAAGTAAGAGTTAGTAGTGTTGTTGAATTGCAAAGCTCAGGTTTAGCAATTAACAATTACAATGTTAAGCTAAAGGTACCCATAGCATTAGTAGTAGATTAAGTTATTTCACCTATTTTTCAAGTTAACGCTTTATTGCCTTTTCCAGTTTTTAGTATTTTCATGTAGATGTGTAAACCACCTATACTCACTGATATAGGCCATGTAGAGTCCATGAATGGACATATAGTGTCAACATCATCAAAAGCTAATGAAGCCCTGACTGATAATTAAATGAAGTCTTACGAGGGTTTGGTGAAATGTTCAGCCAAAAACTCCTCTGAATTGTGTGTCTAACGCCAAGTTGATTGAGCATTAGAAGAGGCCTTATAGGTACCTAAAGTTTGATTCATTCATGGCTAAGAAACACTTCATCGGTGTGAATCTGATCTGTGTGTCTATTACAAAGTATTAAACAATGGTGAGTTCATTTTATTGTTGTTATATGCTGATGATATGCTAGTAACCAACACTAGTATGAGTGTTGTTAGTAATTTGAAATAACAATTAGCTCACAAGTTTATAATGAAGGATTTTGGGCCAACAAAGAGCATTCTTGGTATGACAATAATTAGGTATAGGCAGAAGAGGGAGACCGGATTGTCACAAGAAAAATACATTAATAAGGTCTTGGATAGGTTTAAGGTGAAGGGTGCAAAGGTTGTATGCACACCACTTGTTGATCATTTCCACTTGTCCTTTGAGATGTGTCCCAAGACACAAGAAGACCAAGAGTATATGAAAGGATTTCCCTATCCATCTGTTGTTGAAAGCCTCGTGTGCATGATGGTATGCACTAGACCCAACATTGCCCATACAGTGGAAGTTGTCAGAAGATATATGAGTAATCTGGGTAAAATTCATTGGCAAGCTATTAAATATATTTTGTGATATTTGGAAGGAACTTCTGACTATGTTTTGTGCTTTGGAGGAAAAGATGCACAACTGCAAGGTTTCATTGATTCTGATATGACTGATGATTTGGACAAACAAAGATCAACTATTGGATATGTTCTTACATTTTCTAGGTGATGGGCAAGAAATGTGTTCTATTTTAGCCTTTTATGTTCCTTCCATATCCATTTTATTGCCTTTTTCTTGTCTTTATGCCACTAATTATGTTAGAACACTACAAAATGTTTAATATGATAAAAGGATAGAAAGATGCCTTGATTTATCAAACCGTTGAGTAATTAGTTCAATTTGGATGGTTTTTAGCAGGATCTAATTAGGGAGGATCTTGGTTTGACAATTGTGCGATGGAGGAGTTGGTGATCTTTCTATTTCCAAGTCATATATTTTGTTTTCTAAAATGTCAAATGACTGTTATAACTATTATTATGCATCTATAAATATGCTATAGTTTCATCCATCGATATAATGTATGACTCTGTATTAAACTTTTGATATATGAATCAAGATTTCGCTTAAGTAGATCAACATAATTGAGTTATCTCATTCACCTCATGCACTAGAGGAAGGGCCCACTCCTAGAGCGCTTGGTGAAGTTTTTATCATGTTTTTTTTGTTATGAATATTGTTATTATTGTGATTTAAATATTGGCTTGATATTGCTATCGTTAAGATATAAATTACGAATTGATTATTTGTGAAATTGTAGGTTTGGTGTTGTTCAACTTATATGTTTAAAGAATTGTTGTTAATTACCTATAATGCATTATTCTCAATGTTTAATGATTTGTGAAGTGTGTGTGTGTATAAAACTTCGATTTTATTTTGTAGCTTTATCTTAGACTATTGATAACAACATAAAAACTCTGGTATGTTCCCATCACATTCATATCGCATTGTTTTTGTTATCTTCCTATTACTCTAAGTCTCTATAATATAATACTTAAATTTGATAGTAGATTATACAACTTTATGTGTGTTGAGTAATATAGGATCTATTTGTTCTACATTTTTCATTTCATTTATCTTTCTAGCAACAACCCTTAGGTAAATAGCCACTACACCTTTCAAAATATTATGTTCTCTAGATTAACACTTAGGAATAAACTAAGGAAACTAGCACAAAATTCCCAAGGATTAATTCAATTGTATTAAGCCAAATTGATAGAATTACAAGGATAGTTTATCTCCAATATTGATCCACAATTTTGTCCTAACATTTTGGCATCATTGTTGGGGAAAGGTGTCAAAGGCCTGTCAATCTAGTGAATTGTATTAGGACCAGTGCGCCAAGGCAAAATTCCACGCGATTGTCAACCTCGCCTAGGTAATTAACCTAGATCATATAGATGCATGAATCACATTAGAGATAGTAGAGGAAGGTTTGTTAAGAAAGATATAGGAAATAGTTCAAAACAAGAAAATACACAAAAAGAATTAAAGCCATTAATTGTGAATACACCATCCAAGAAGGAATTAGTTGAACTTGATATTGAAAAATGTGTTATTAGTTCACTAATATCTATTTTGATTTTGAGTCTCCTTCTAGTACCCAACAAGAGTCACTTGAAGACTCATTTAAGAGGGTTGCTAAATTATTTCAAGAATCAAAGTGGTAAAGCTCTAATACATAAAGACCCCAAGCTATTTTCATCCTTTTACACACCTTGGGGATTTGAAGCCATGGTTGATAACAACAAAAACAATGGTGAAAGAGCATTGGCCAATAAAAATCTTGTTACCTTTAAATTTCCCATTGCCCATCCAGAGGAGGATGCCCCCATGAAGAACACACCTCATTCTGCTTTGCCTATTTTTTGAGGTCTTCCTATGAAAGATCCCAACATGTTTCTCTTTGAATTTGATGTTTTATGTCATAGTTATGATTACATAATGATGCACAAAAACTTAAATTATTTCTAGCTACTTTGAAAGATGCAACATTGCGATGGTTCAAGGGCTTAATATGTGAAACTATTCACAGTTGGGATAACATGAAGATAAAGTTCTTGGAGAAATACCAAGAAAATCAGAGATGATATCTTTCACATAATGCAACATGAAGAGGAGACCTTAGAAGACTACCTTGAGTGATTCTTATTTAGTCTTCAAAGGACTAGGAAAACAAGGTTGGACAATGATACTGTAAAAATGCTCTTTCTTAGGGGGATTAGGGATGAATGCTTGGATATTTTGAATCTTATAGGGGGTGGAAATATTTCCAAATTGAGATTTGATGATTTATGATGTTTGCAAGAACTACTCAAGGTCCACTCGATCGATAAGAGGGTATACTGGGAAGCATGTCTCTTCTAGAGGAACATCAAGTATCACGAAAAGAGAACTAGGTACATTGCTAGAAGATCTCAAAATTGATCTTCTGAGTCACATGGATAAGCAAATCGACACCTTATACACACGTAAGAAACAAGAAGAGGTCGAAAAAGCCTTTTTTGTATTTTTTCCTAATTGTCATAAAAACATATTAATGAGGAGTGTCCTTATATCAAAACAAAATTTATTCTTTAGAAGATGCTAGTAAGTCTACTACATTACGACCTCTTCCAACAAATATAGTGGATGTGGAATTTAGTGAAGAACCTATTTACTATATGGCCCCAGAGAGGCCTTGGCATCCACAAACTATGCCCCCAATGATGAATGAACTTTTTACACCTCCTAATGTAGGGCCTAGTGCACAACATAATTCCTTTCCAACTCAACCAAGATGGTATGGAGGGTGGAAACAACCTCCACCTGATTCACAATGGAAAAACCAATACCTATATGCCCCTTAACCTTGGTAGCAAGCATGGAGGATGCCACCATCACAACTTCCACAATGTCTGCCCTATCTTCCACCACCTATGATTACTCCATACCAACAAACACCAAAATTCTTGACACCAATACCACCCTCATCCACTAGTCCACCATCCAACCCATCACAACCACCTAAGGAAACACTCATGCTTGCACAACCAACTCCAAACCTAAATAACAAGGTGGTACAACCAATTTACAATAATGAGGTGGTGGGTTACCCAACCTATCCTATCAACACACTGGACATTAACAAAGTTCAGTTACAATCGGGTAAAGCCCTCCAAGGGCCCACTATTACTAAAATAAATGATGAACATGAGGAACATTCAGAAAAACTAGATGAATCATCTAGGCCACCTCCATATCTTGATAAGTTCTAATCTTAGCCAAAATAAAAGGAAGTGGTTGAGCCAAAATTTGATTTGGTAAATGAGTTAAGAAATATTAACTTTAAGATTCCTCTTTTGCAAGCCATCAAGGGAGTTCCTATGTATACAAAGACAGTTTGGGACTTGTGCATCCAAAAGCAGAAAAAGAAACAAGATCCAAAGAAGGTACAAGTTATCGGGAAACTTGTTGACCTCGTGTTGGGAAATATTTCAATTCCCAAGTATTCAGACCTAGGGAGTCCTACAATTCAGGTATGAATTGGTCACATTGTCATTTTAGATACATTAATTGACTTAGGAGCTTCCATTAACATCATGACCAATGTGACTAAGGAAAATTTGTGCCTTCAAGGACTTAGGCCCACACCTGTGGTCCTACATATGGCAGATCGCTCCCTAGTCAAACCTGAAGGTATGATAGAAGATGTTGTTTGTGTTGACTCTTGGGAATACCCTACTGATTTCATGATCTTGTAGCCCAAAATAAAGCTTGGGGGATACCCCTTGATTATGGGGATACCATGGCTAGTTTCCGCAGATGCTTATATCAACTGTAGGTCAGATAATATGGTTATTTCTAATGAGGAGCAGAAGAAGCAATTGACCTTGTACCCACTTGCACAACCACTATTAGAAACTAAAGATCCCTTGTAGGTTGACAGTGATTTAGAGGAATCTCTACCTATGCTAACCATTGATCAAGCACTTGATATGGAGGAATTATCAAAGGATACATTTTTTTCTAATTTCTTTCAGAATCAATGTGTCTAATGATGTTTTAAAAAGATTTGTTTTTCATTCTTGTATAGATAATTGTCCATTTGGGAAATTTTCGTTGTTAAGTGGTCCATAATCACTACAACATTTTATTCCATTACATCAATTGCTTTTGCATAACTATGTATATAGTCTATTCATTCTTTCTAACACTTATTCACCATCCACCTCACAAGAAAATTATATAGATTTGCTTGCAAAATCTCAAGCTATGGAAATTTTACCAGGATGTACTTTAAATATTAATCCAAATTTGAGTGATGCACAAATTAAAGATGTAATTTCCATGTTAAAAAGTCACAAAAATGCATTTACATGGGAGTATCAAGATGTGCGTAGAATACATCCTAATACATGCACACACCACATTTACATAGAGGAAGGTAGTCATCCTGTTAGGCAACCCCAAAGAAGGTTAAACCCAATTTTACGTGAAAATTGTGAAAAATGAATTACAAAAGCTATTAAATGTGGGATTTATATATCCAATTTTTGATAGTCAATGGGTTTCCCCTTTAGTGGTAGTTCCTAAGAAAAATGGTAAATAGAGGATATGTGTTGATTATAGAGCCCTTAACAAGGCTACTAAAAAGGATCATTTTTCATTACCTTTTATTAACCAAGTTTTGTATACACTTGCAGGTAATAAATTCTTCTCCTTCTTGAATGGATTCAGTGGGTACAATCAGATCCGCATTGCACTGGAGGATCAAAACAAGACCACCTTCACTTGTCCATTGGGGACATTTGCTTATAATGTTTTACCTTTTGGTCTATGTAATGCCCCTGCTACTTTCCAAAGGGTAGTGTTAAGTATTTTTGCTGATTTGATTCATGACCGTGTTGAAGTTTACATGGACAATTTAACTGTGCATGGTGATACCTATGAGGAAGCCAAAAATAATCTTGAATTTTTTTTTACAACGGTGTGAAGATACTAATTTGTCTTTGAGTCATGAAAAGTGCCACATTTTGATGACATAAGGTATAGTACTCAGACACTATATTTTTTTTATAGGTATTCAAGTTGACCCAAAGAAGGTGCAAATAATTTAGGATTTGCCTATTTCTATTTGTCAAAAGGATGTTCATAGCTTTCTAGGACATGCAGGATATTATAGGTGTTTTATTCAGAACTTTAGTAAAATTGTTGCACCTCTTTTTGTTTTGTTGAGTAAAGATAACACTTTTTCTTGGACGTAGGAATGCCAACAAGCTTTCGAGAATATCAAGGAGAAGCTCGTGACCACACCAATATTGTGAGGACCTAATTGAGAATTGCCTTTTCATATCCATACCGATGCTTCAGATTTTTTAATGGGAGTTGTCCTTGGTAAAAAAGAGGACACATTATTTTATTATATTTACTATATTAGTAAGAACTTTACAGGTGTTGAAATAAACTACATGACAACTGAAAAACAATTTCTTGTTGTTGTTTATGCAATTAATAAATTTTGACATTACATAACTGGTTATAAAGTCTTTGTTCATACAGATCACTCTGCAATAAGGTTTTTAATGAATAAACTAGAAGTTATAGGAAGAGTAATTAGATGGTTACTTTTATTGCAAGAATTTGATATAACCATACTTGATAAACCTGGTTGGGAAAATTTGGTTGCAAACTTTGTATCCAAGTTGCAATGCGAGAGTGAACATATGCCTATTGATGATGCTTTCCTTGATGAGCATCTTTTTTCCATTTCGGTTAAGATTCCATGATTTGCGGACATTGCAAATTACTTGGTCACTTGCAAGTTTCCCCCACACTTCTCTCCTGGATATTATCATAAACTTATGGGGCTAAGTGGTCAATATACATGGATTGACAAACTTTTGTTCCACACCAATATTGACAACATCATGTGACGATGTGTAGCCAAAGACAATGTCTTCGATATACTTTGTGCATGTCATTCAGAGCCGTGTGGGGGTCATTTTGCAGCTTAGAGGACAACCAATAAAATCTTAATTGTTGGATATTATTGTCTTATGCTTCATAAAGATTGTAAAAATTATGTGCAACACTATGATAAATGCCAACGTATGGGGCGACCCACACGTTCTAACGAGATACCTCTCCAACCCCAATTGTCTTTGGAACCCTTTGAAAAATGGGGTTTAGATTTTGTGGGGCCAATGAACTTCCCATCGAAGAATAAGGAGTATATATTAGTTTATACTAATTATATTACTAAATGGGTAGAGGTTGTGGCATTGAAACATGCATGAGATACCAAGGTTGATGACTTTTTGTATTTTGAAAATTTTACCAAGTTTGGCATGCCTCATAGATTGTTATTGATCAAGGACCTTAGTTTATATTTGAATTAATTGCTTCTCTGGTTTGTGAATATGAAATCCATCACCATAAGTCCTCACCGTATCACCCACAGGCAAATAGACAAGTGGAAGTGACCAATTAGGAGCTCGAGAATATTTTGACAAAGACTATGGCCCTTCACAAGAAAGATTGGGCAACAAGACTTCCAGAAGCAGTATGGGAATATCACACCACATGGAAGACCACCACTGGTCTTACACCGTATGAGCTGGTTTATGGTAAGAAAGTTGTTCTTCTCATCGAGTTTGAGATAAAGACTCTTTGAATTGATTTGCAATTAGGAATGAGTCTAATTGATGCTCAAAAAGATCAGATTGCTCAACGCCATTCTCTGGATGAACTTTGACAACAAACTCTTTTCCATGCATAGGTAGTTCAAAAACAACATGCACTTTGGAATGATCATTTTATCAAACATTGGTCATTTCAACTAGGTGATTGGGCACTATTATATGACTCTAGGTTTCATGACTTCTAAGAAAAGTTACACACTATATGGCTAGGGACCTATGAGATTGAGGTTGCCTATGACAATTGTGTGGTCAAGGTTTGCTCTGTAGATTCTGATCGTATGGCTCTTGTTGTCAATGGGCATCGCTTGAAATTGTACAAGTGACCTATTTCTAAAGAATATTTTATATCTAGTTTGATGAAGGATCTCAATGTTGTATCATGAGTTCATGTTGCCTTTTTAAGTACCCCCTAGGTACTTCTAAAAATTAGAAAAAAAATCAATAAAAGATCCAACAACAAATACCTTCAGGCGTTGTTGGCCAGTTATTACTTGAAAACTAGGTTATCAATGGTTAATAACTACCTAATAATCTTGGGGATGAAAACCAACTTTTCGACATCTCCAGGTGACATCTAATTGAAAATCGAGGTTTTGGCGGTTTGGTTTCATTATCAAGTAAAAAAAAAAAATCACAACAAAAGAAGTCACCACTTGTGTAGTAGAATCATATAGTTCATGTCACTATCCATTTTGTGGTGCGACAAGAACACTATCCTTCTTGTCACCCTTGCAGTTCCATTCGTTGGATGTCACCATCGTTCTTTCCTTATTGATTCAGCATATTGTGGCCTCCACTTCAATACTCATTTTTGCGTCCTTCACTCCATTTCAACCATTCATCATTTCAGATTTGGTACCTTGCTCGGTCTTTATGACATGGTCATTATGACCCCGTTGCTCTTCCAATCCTATTTTCACCCTTGAGTGTATCTGACTGGCATTGTCTTTTCAACCAGTCTCCACGTTGGCTCCTTTCAATGTGTAAGCAGTCATCCTCCATCTTTCATCCTCACTAGCTTTCATCACATGCTTCCCCCCTTCTCCTTGACACTATCTTGTCACACTCCTTCCAACGTCATCAATCTTTAGGATGCCTTCCTTCCATGGTCACTTCATATCTACTTGTAGATTTTCTCTTGCTCACAGGATGTGTGACATACCATCATTAGATTTTTGCAAGCCACTTCAGCGCCATATCATTTGACAGTACTTGGTAAGGGTAATCTTTTATATTCTTTTTCTTATTGAATGTTTTATGTTTTCTAATATGATTGGTGTGCATGCCCTGGGACAGGTTCATCGTTTAGCTGGGGGGAGGGAGTTTTGTCCTATGTGTTTTATGAGTTCTTTGGTATGATTAAACATTTCTATATTTGAGTTAACTTGCCACCTCACCCTCTGTTAACCATGGTAATTCTCATAACTACCATCCATATTATTTGGTCTATCTAGTACTCAATCTACCATTTGTACTATTCAAGTTGTTCTTACCATCTTAGGTTTTGCTTCATTACTACCATAGTCACTATGCACAATGATTACAAATTGCCATAACCAATATTTAGTTCGCTTGCAAACTTCTTGTCATACAATGGGAGGAAATCACACACAGAGGGAGCCTACCTTCATGAGGCAGCTCAGAGTCTTTCTAGAAGCCAATAAGATTTTTAAGTAAGCTTCCTGGATTGGTTATTTCAGGAAATTATGTGGTTTTGATGATGATGTGACTTGAGAGTTTTCTATGGGATTCCATCACAATTAGGTAACCTTGAGAGGCCAGAAATTTCCAATTATAGTGTAGACTATGGCTACAATCACTAGACTTCCTCTATCTGGTGATGCATTCTTTTCTATTGGCTCCACCAGGGTTACAGACCTTAAGTATGCACGAAAGTAGTTTTTATAGAGGGGAGAATCTCTTCAAATGGTGCAAGGTCAAGGAATAAAGTGAGACTCTCTTCCTCCACCATGGGCTAATGTTGCCAAGTTCCTCATTTAGTATGTTACGTGTGAGGGTAAGTACACATATATCTTTTTCACTATTTTAGGCTCATACTGCATCTACGTAATGGTGTTCTAATTAATGTTCCCTACTATTTACTCTCATCTCTGCAATGTTCATGCACTGAAGTTTGACATGGGCATATAAACTCTCTCGCCCATTATGGATTAATTAAATTGATTGTTATGCATGGAATGAGTTTAGCAAATCCTCCTATAGAATGGGATGCCTTTGTTTGAAAATAGTGTTTTGACAGTGAAGCTTTTGGAAACCCTGAGAATCAATTAACTGACAAAACCCTTGATGATACTTCCGAGTTCTATGCAATTAAGGATACAAGCCCTGCTAAGAAGAAAAAGGTAGTGGGTGGCAAGACTCCTCAATAAAGTGATAAACGGAGCTGTGCAAAACGTAAGAGGGGAAAAAATATCCTTAAGGACAAATAAACTAATCATGCAGACATTGCTAGCTCAATGACTAATTCAGACTTTCCCCATGAAGACATAGAAATTACAGGTTTAGATCATAATAAAGGGAAAAACAAAATAAGTAGGGAACACTACAAGCAAAAGTGACAGAAACAAAAAGAACAAACTCGATAGGAACAAATGGAATCCCTTGGTCAGGAAGCAAATGAGGGTTTTGATGAAAAGGGTTTTGATGCACAAGGTAATAGTCAATTTGAGCAAGAAAATACTTTTGAGGATATCCCCACAGAGGAGAATGAACCTATTGAGAATATCCTCGAGTAGGAGGATGATATTACTTTTGAGCATGAGGAAGAAGTTCCTTATGAGCACAAGGAAGTTCCTTCTGAGCAAGAGGTTGTCCCTAATATGGAGGATACCTACAATCAAAAAGAAATTCCCCCACAGCTAGAAAATGGTGCCTCTGGTCAAGCAGATAGAATTCCCTCTTTTGATTTCAACCTAGAGGAAGGACAAAAACAAATAGAGGTCATTGAGGGCATATGTGATTCACCACCAAAGGCAACAAAATCTCTGAATTTGAATGATTCTCTCATTCCTGATAAAGTTGATGCAATGTAGGAGGAACAAACAATCTCACTTGAATAGGAAAATCAGGAAATGTGTTTTGTGATTGAACAACTCAAAGGAGAAAATCAGGGGTTGAAGGTACAATTATAGGAGCTTATCAAAATCAATTATCAGCAAGAGGAGGAAATAGACTGAATGAAGGAAGAATTACGCGGAATAACTGAACTCCATACCCCTATTCATGAATTTGAACATAGAGTGGAGGAACTGAAGTCAGTTTGGTTCAAAGAGATTACCAACACGACACAATAGTTGTCTTTAGGAAAAAGCATGGTTTGTACCAAATGTTTGCATGAGGACATGCAAATTCATTAGCTGGGGGGAAAATGATGGGAAAGAAATGTGTTCTATTTTACGCCTTTTATGTTCCTTCCATATCCATTTATTTCCTTTTTCCTAAGTCTTTATGCCACTAATTATGTTAGAGCACTAGAAAACGTTTAATATGATAAAAGGATAGAAATATGCCTTGATTTATCAGACTATGGAGTAACTAGTTCAATTTGGATGGTTTTTAGTAGGATCTAATTAAGGAGGATCTCGGGTTGACAATTGTGCGATGGAGGAGTTGTTAATCTTTCTATTTCCAAGTCCTATCTTTTGTTTTGTAAAATGCCAAAGACTGTTATAACTATTATTTATATTTAGCAACTAAGTTTAGATTGTTAATATTATGATTTGTTGGTCGTATGCCACAACAAACATATCGTTATCTCTTTCCAAGACTTATCGGTGATATATTCTGCATCTATAAATATGCTATAGTTTTATCCATTGTTATAATATTTGACTCTATATTAAACTTTTGACATATAAATAAAGAGTTCGCTTGAGTAGATCAGCATAATCAAGTTCTTTCATTGACCTTGTGAACCAAAGGAAGGGCCCACTCTCAGAATGCTTGGTGAAGTTTTTATTATATTTGTTATGTTTTGAATATTGTTACTGTTATGATTTAAATATT
This sequence comes from Sequoiadendron giganteum, assembly GCA_007115665.2. NCBI lineage: Eukaryota > Viridiplantae > Streptophyta > Pinopsida > Cupressales > Cupressaceae > Sequoiadendron > Sequoiadendron giganteum. The sequence goes on from CM021104.1 coordinate 428,650,267, forward strand.
GGCTTGATGTTGCTATCATTAAGATTTAAATTGCGAATTGATTATTTGTGAAATTGTAGGTTTGGTGTTGTTCAACTTATATGTTTAAATCATTATTGTTAGTCACCTATTAATGCATTATTCTTAGTGTTTAATGATTTGTGAAGCATGTGTGTAAACCTTTAGTTTTAGTTTACAAATTTATCTTAGATTGTTTATAACAGTAGAACAACTCTGGTCTAATCTCGTCACATTCCTATCACTCTATTTTTGTTATCTTCTTATTGCTTCGAGTCTTTGTAATAGAATACTTAAATTTGATAGTAGATTATACAACTTTTTGTGTGTTGAGTACTATAGGATCTATTTGTTCTGTATTTAATTTTATTCATCTTGCTAGCAACAACCCTTAGGTAAATAGCCACTACACCTTTCAAAATATTATGTTATCTGGATTGACACTTAGGAACAAACTAAGGAGGCCAACACAAAATTCCCAAGGATTAATTCAATTGTATTAAGCCAAATTGATAGAATTACAAGGATAGTTTATCTCCAATATTGATAAATAGTTTAATCCAAACACTGGGGCAATGATCAGTTGGGTTTCTACATTGCAACAAGTTGTTGCACTCTCAACTCCTGAAGCCGAATACATTCCTCTCACTAAAGGTTGCAATGATAGCAGCAATGTCATTCATTTAGCCAAGAATGCAACATTTCATAGTCAAACAAAGCATATTTCACTGAGGTATCATTTCATCTGGAGTGTTCTTGAAGAGGGAAAATTGAAAGTTGAAAAGATACAAAGGTGAATCCAACTAATGCATTGACGAAGATAGTTTCAAGGTAGAAGCTTGAGTTTTGCAGGGCTTTTCTTGACATTGTCAAGATGTGACAATAAGCCTGAAAAGGTGGGGGAACATCTTTGAGCGAATTTCTTTATAGTAGTGGTCAAACTTCAAGTGAGAGATTGGTGGATAATGAAGTCCAATGGTTGTAGTCTTTTCAACTCCTCAACTGTCCCTCCATCAGTGGTCTCTTGGCATTCCTTTTTGTGGAGACTTTTCAAATACAAAACATGTGTGGATAATGTATAAAATAATTGCTTGCTTGCTATTGTAGATGTAACTAGATGAACAAAATCAATAAACAAAATCAATAAATAGAGTTTTCCCTTACTTTTCTCGTGGATGTAGCCATTACGATGAACCACGTAATCTCTATTTTTTTGTTTATATGTGTGATGTTTCATTTGCAGTTATAAATCTAGTTTTGTATTTGTTTATCTGCATTATTTATCAACATGATGGAGGATGAGAGTGTTGTGGTCAAGATTGTAGTCTCTTGATGGATGTTGTAGGTTGATTTATTGAGAATGCAAGAATAGAGGAGTCAATTGAGGTTATGAACATTTTCTCCTTAGTGATTAACTCATTTTGTTGAAACCCCTTAGACTTTTGTAATGTGAATATCAATTGGGATGATATTATGCTCAAGTGTGATATTAACCTTCTATATCATAAGTTCTACTTGTTCATAGATGATTTCTTAAATATATGCACCTCCAAATTTCATGGAGTTAACAAATGTGATGCCCATGTAAGGGTGGGAACATATATAATTATTTTATTTTTCTCTAAGGGCTTGTAGATATTGCTTTTAATGAGGCATTAAATAGGTGGTGACATAGTATACTTGTATACATTCTATTTTGGAGGACACTCTTTTGAGTGAATCATGAGAATTCTTACCATGGTATTTTTTGGACCTTGTTTAGGCCCGCGACATTACGTTTTGGTGGTTTGGTCTTTTGGGCTTCCCAAAGTCTATATATTGAGGGATTGAGATGAAGGCATTATGCTTGTGTCTTGCAAGGTTATGCTATTGGTTTTCTTCTAAGATTGAAATGTGTTGATCTCCATATAAATCATGAATCCTAATATTATATTGTAACAAGTTGTTGAGAATGCATTAGACTCATTTCTTTGGAGGTTGAGTTTTTATTGAAAGGGGTTTCTTGGGGAATATCTACATTACTCTTATTTTTAGTTTCTATTGTTTTTCTCACTTTCTTAATTTTTGCTAAGTGTTGTTTTATATGCTAGAATGTGTTGGATTTTTTGTACACCAGTTATTGTGATATTCTCCTCATAAGGTTAGTGTATAAATACCTAAATATTTAGTAGTTGAGCATGGTTTGAGTTTAATTTCTAAGGGGTTTGTAAGAATTTTTTCACAAATATCAAGGTGGGGAATAATTTATAGAAATGGGTGTAAGGATAAGAGCAATAAATGACTAAAGTATAAATATATGTGTGGATATTCATAAAAGAGGGTCAAATGTATAAGAATGACTATAAGTGGAGAGGGGTGAAAAATCAAGGAATGAGCCAAAGTTTGCAAAAGTGCACCATTTGTTTTTGATAAGGTAAGCAATGTTTTGAAAGGACCCAAAACCTTTTATAGAACTAAGAGAAGGACACTTCCAAGCAACAAAGTCACAAAATTTTCCAACGACACAGTACCAACGAAGACACCACAATAGCACAACATAAAGCTAGACAACACCTTGTTCAGTAGTGACCAGGGCAACAAAACACTCAGAACCAATAGCAGTCCTGAGTCAAAGATCGACTAGAGACCCAAACTTGGCACCATGACCAGAAGTAACCGACCACTTAGGACCAATCCCGGTCCTATTGAACCAAAAAATGACCCGCAATACATCAGGCCCAAGGGACTGCCTGGAACCACCAGGCTGCACAACACCTGCAATAGCTGGACTGCAACAGACCTTCTGCTTAATTTAGACAAAAAAGAGCCTAACAGTTTCTTACCAAAAGAGTGGTAAGAATTACACGAAGCTACAAAGATACATTCAGAGCTAAAGAGCAACCCACTACTTAGTAAGCCCTGAAAACCACCAAAATTCACTAGGCCACCAACCACCTGTAGCAGCTGGACAACAACATACCTTCTGCTCCAATTATCCAGAACTGAGCCTACCAAATTCCCACCAATAGAGGGGTAAGTGCACCATTTGTTGATATACAATTGTATTAAGCCATTCCATCAAAATAAACCCAAAATTAAATGAAAATTATCATGTGCATGCAAATTTCTCCATTATAATGATATTGTAGAGAAAATAAATTGTTTGACATAAACAATCTAGGCTAATAAATAAGTGCAAACAATTAAACACAATTAATATATATTAAGTTATAAACTTGGGAAATACATATATAATAAATATTATAAAATTAAATGAGGAGGATAGATAAACTTAACTCTAGGAACCACAATAAATGTAAGGCCCAACCTTCCCTATGACTAGTGTTGCTCCTTTCTTCTTTGATGGGTTCCATTGTTGCTAGTTAACCAAATCAAATTGATGTTGGATCAAATTGATTTAGATTAGTTGCATAAGATGATGATGATCATAATATTATTTGGCTATGTTTTTTTCTAATTGATTCTTATGTCATGGAGATATGGTTTAAATTGTACAAACTATATGTTATTCAATTAAGATTAGAAAATATTCATTTACCTAGTTCTATTATTATGATTGGAAATATCCATGTTAGAGGGAATATAACGATGAACATGTGATATGAAGTGAAATTTTATTGATGATGTGTATTGTGATGAGTAAATTGAAATTGAGTTACTATTCATATTATGGATGTTTAAATATTATGTTTATTGCATTCCAAGTTGCTTCAACTATATGTCAAACATATTAATGGGTGCAATTGAGTGTGTGGGTAATTCACATGGCTAATAAAAAAATCAGAAGCCTTTTTGAAAATCCTAATTTTCTAATTTGAATTTACTTCAACTAATTGTTGAATTAATAAGGATTTAAACCTTGGTGATGGTTCATGACACTAGGATCCTTGGTTCAAGTCATAACTTAAAGAACTCTTGAAAGTCAAATTATTCAAATAAATATAATTTCTTTAGTTATATTGTGGGATTTTTTATACATTGCTAATATTATTTCCTTTTTTATAGTGTAGGTTTAAGATTTTTTTATAATTAATTAAAAGGAGAGGAAATTAAGAATATATCTAGATTTATAGAAATATTCTAAACCCAATTCAAATGGTAAATTGAGATGATGTTTGTCTAACCTAATTATTTTAAAAAAATATTTCATTTAATGAATATCTAATTTAGTATTCAAAAACTAAATTAAATGTAAATTATTTTCAAAAATTCAATCCTTGAGGAAAGTAAACAAATATCTTATGAACAAAATTTATAATTATTCCATTTAATTTAATTAAAGGGGAAAAAGGAATAGTGTTTTTACTTATTAAATAAATTGAGAGGTAGATTTAATCTTTAATGCATCTAATTCTTAAAATAATAGATTAATTTTATGAGTGTAGTTGATTTTATTGGTTAGATATTTTAATGTATTATAAGTTAAAGTTAGTCAATTTGGAATAATTTTTATTGAATTATGCATTTAACCTAGTTGATTTAGTCTTCTTAGGAATTAGGTTTCATCTTAAAGACTTGACCATTCCATTTTCACATTGAAATATTAAAGTGGATGACCCTTGTGTGGTCCCCCTTGAGGTATCTTCTACAAAGACACCTAACCCTACTTAGGTTATTCGTCATCACAATGCGTGTGGAATGGATCTGCAACATCCACTCTTGTTATTTCCCTCCCTCATTTTCAAACAATGTGCCACTGATGACATTGTATGTGCAATTTCAATAGGTGTGCATGTTAGTATATCATGTTGAGCATGATAAGAGTTAGTAATTTAAAAAAATTGTCAATTTGTGTGAACATTGTGTTCATGTTCATATGTACAAATATGGGCAGAATAATGAGGGTGGTTGGGTGGGCGCCCTCCCCATATTTTGTGTGGGTGCACTGGAGGACATTGCTAGCTAACTCAAGTCGCTGACATACAGGATGACGTGGTGGTTGCATCGATAACTTGGCAATATAATGATGAGGGTTTAAGGCGAGTTACAAAGCCCACAATTTGGATGATTGTGCTGCCACCTCATTCCCATCTTTGGGACTTGGGGAAAGGACTAAATTTGTGCAAGGTGGTGGTTTCATGAGTTGGACAGGCTGGATCTTGGCACGATAGGCATTAACACTTGCCATTTTCATTATTTTGTGATATGACCTCGCCTCCATTACAGTTTAATAACAAGATGGAAGGGTGATGCTCTCTCCACATGACAATATTTTGAGCTCCTCTAAGGTGTTAGCGAGGGTTTGAGGCTGCGACTACAATGGGAGAATAATCCAAGTTTGTTGTGAAGATGTCTGCAGAGACATTGACAAATAGTGGTGCAGAAACTCCTATCCAATTGGATAGCTCAATTTGGGAGATGGTGTTTCATGGTGTGGTTTCAGACCAACATCTCAAGTAGTTACTGAAGAAGTATGACCCGCTTATTCTTGTTGCGATGAAAATGATTATGGGCAAAGGTTTCATTAGGAATTATGAGACCAAGCGGGTAGGCACTCACATCACCTCTAGATTCTTGGTCATTTTTTTAGAGATTAGGATGCAAAAGGATGCCGAGGCTTTGGTGAAGCAACTGTTCTATGTGGATCAGTTGGTTGGGTTGGAAGAAGTTTTCACCATTACCATTCTGAGAATGGGGATGCCAAGGCCCTGTGACATTCCTACTTTCTACAAGTCGGGCAAAGTGTTGAAATACTATCCCTTCATCTTTGACCTAAAGGGGATGGCTCTGGTCAAACACAAACAGGTCACGATAGTGGGTGCAAACTATCTGCTATAGGTTTTCAACCTCCCTCACTCCTTCAATTGCTATGGGATTAAGGATTTTCATGCATTCGCTGCTACTAATGGCTTTCTGGGTTAAGCTGGTATTGGTAATTAAATTTTGTTAATTGTAAATTATCGACATGGTTTATAGTTAGTTTTAGGCTTTGGTCTAGGTTGATGGGAATTTTGGCATATAGTTTCCCACATTTTGTAATCCCTATGATATTCAACCTTGCGTGGTTGTTATTGGGGCATTTTGGCTGGTTGGGTGGTGCTTAACATATCTTGCAATGGTGGACAATCTGCAATATTTTTGATATATTAATATAAAAATTTCTTACGAATAAAAAAAAGGGCTGAATAATGAATAATTCATGTTGACATGCTATTAGAATCATTCACCAAGGTACATAAATTTATAGCTCTTAGTTTTATGATTGTCTCAAAATCTAAAGTCATGTAAAATTGTATGTTTGAATCCAAAGCATCATGGGTTTAATATTAATCATCATGGAATTAAAATCTAATGCATGGATCTAAACTCCTCACATAAAGATTGGTGAATCCTATTAACTCTAATCATTGATATATAATACATTGTTTGAAAACACCTTGGTGGAATCTATTGAATAACTAAGGTTAAGTTCTCCCAAGTTAGGCCCTTGGATCGATCAATTTTACAACTAAGTGACTATTTAAAGACAACATGCATAAGTAAGTGTGCAAGTGGTCTATATGTAGATTGATGCAAATTTCATTCTTTGTCCAATCGAAAATCAAATTACGATATAAACATTATTTTTATAGCCCAAGTCTAGCATGCGAATTGATAACACATTGAATATTTTTAAACCAAGGTATAACAACACACTGTACAAAAATGTGTTCCAAGTTAGCTTACAACAACTAGAGAAAAGGGACAAAAAAGTTAAAATTATGATATTGAATGTTTGAATAAATGATTAAGTTATGTGTTGCTGAAGATTAAACTAGGTCAATCGCACACTGCACATAAATGTACCAACTAGGGAAAATGATTAATTCAAGGCAAGGATTTGTATGTATTGAAGTAAGTGAATGAGTTGCAATAAAAGGGATTAATGAGAAATGTGTGAGAATGAGTATAAGTGGAAGGAAATGACATATAAGGATTAGGATGTGGACCAAACCTAGCTCAAGAGTGTGCCACTTGTTGATATGTAATTGAAATAAATATATTCCCCAAGGTGGGTATATAACCAAATGAGAATCAATATCAATATACAAATTTTACCATTAAACTATAAACATCTACAATTATCATATAGAATGTCGAACTAACCAACTAACATAATCCAATTAAATGACACCCTAGAACCAAAATAAGTGTTGAATAATGAATCAATAGGTATAGTGAATGTGATAGGTGTCACAAAGTAAATGGGCCTTACTCTCCCTATGATAGTATAAATCTAATTAAATGATAAAATCTTTGCAATAATGAACCATATCGAGATAAATGACTGTGCAACTAATGTAATTGACTTAGTTACAGTTTGATTGACGATCTAACATCAAATTCTAATAAATGGACAAGTGATTGGGTAGCAAATAAGAGACTCCATATAAGACTTTGGTACCATGAACTTGATTGTTCCATGTGGCTTGGTCCTAAATTAGGTCACATTATTTGGATTATCCTAATTGGTGCAACCTTGTACTTTACTGATGTGACACTATATATTCCATTTGCCTTTGTCTTTAGGACCAATATTTGAACATGTTTGTGCCTAGAATGATAGTGCGATTTGCTTCAAGATGACAGGGGGGATCTTTGACTTGCATTAATAGTAGTAAAGCCCTTAAGGATGATAACAAGATGTTGTAGGCATGCCAAGCACACAATGTAGATACAAGTCTAATGTCTTGGTGAAGTGATATAATGCCTAGATCCAAAATTTGGTATTGAAAGCTTTTGAATCAAATGACCTCTCAAATGATTTCCTATTTTCTAGATGTACTCTAATGACTTATGAATGGCCTTAAATATACGTTGATAGTTGCTCAATTTGAAGTTTTGGTGTGTAGTCATACTAAGATAATGACTATCTTGTAAAAAAGTTGGTCTTAAAGTACGAGATTTAAAATTTAAATCCTATAGACTAAACTGCACCATACAACCTAATCCAAAATGATAAATAACCTTAAATTGTGATTTAGTTATCACTTAAATGATCAAATAATAATATATAATGAATAAATATTAAAGAATATTCAATACATATATAAAATAGATTAAATTCAAAAATATAAAAATACAATCTTTAAGCAATCCATATATTGCAATCAATACACCAACTTTGAGTTTACCCATCCTATAAGGTCTTCCGTAAAAATTCAGGGTACGCTCTTTAACCTTTGGAAGGAGATGTACGACACGCGGGTGTGTAGAGGATAATAAAATACTTGGAAGCCATCTGACGATTTAGTGAATTTCTTAAGAAAGTCAGTAAACATCTTTTTATTCGATGAACACGGTGGCATTCGGTCGAAATTAATGTCCTATATGCATCCGTTTAATAAACTGGCGCACACAAAGGATATATTTTGTACTCAATGCAAAGCAACCTGTACGCTCATTCATTCATTCATTCACATAAAGGGAATTGAGGGGGTTTTCTTCGATCTACTGTTTTTCCTTTCCACTTCCCGTGCTGCTTGCTTTCTACACTCCTCTCGCCATGGATGAGAACGATTTCAGCTATAACTGAATCGGGGGTATTATAGGTGGAAAATGTTTCCTTGGGGGGGATTCAGCTGTTGCTTAGGCGGTGCTGCCCTCTATTGGCTTGGTCACAGCAGCGGAAGGTAATGGTAATTCCTTCATTTCATTTTTATTTTTCTTACATACCCTATATCAAGACAAGTGTCTTTCTATGAATGACCAGGGATGCCGATATTCTTAAGTCTGTGAAGCGAGTCAGCCAAATCAGAGATCTTGGTATGCAATTTGAATTCTTCTTTTGTTTTTGTTGAATAACGTTTTGCAATATAAGATCTTTGGAATGAGTTGAAAATTCATATTAGGTTATTACCGTGCATGAAATGGTGGCTGAAATGTTAATAATTGTTTGGCTTACCCTCTTTTTGAATATTCATAACCATTAGATTCTGAATTAGACGAGCCCTTCACGTGTTAAAAGGGTTTTGGACTTGCTATTTGGAAAAACTCTGCCTTCTATGTTTTTTTTATTATAATAACATCAATACTGGAACATTTCTCTTTAGCCAAAGTAAAGAAATTAAGCTCTTTAATCTGCTGCAGAAAAATTAAGCTTGCTACCAAAGGAGGCGGCAGGCATGCGAAAGCAGAGGCTGAAGGCTGAATTCAGTCATAAATAACCATTATGTACTTACCCAAATTTTGAGATATTTTAGGTTTACTGCTGATCTAACAAGACCTCAACCATGGATTTCATGTGGTGCAATGATGATGTTAGTCCTTTATTTTTGCTCTTCTTCAAATCATTCTTGGTCTTTATTATCCTTATTTAATGACCTGAAGTCCTTTCATTATTCACCTTAAGTTGCCTCTTTCTTTGAAGCCTCTCCTTTGCAGGAGTTTTTCCATCACCACAGAAAGTCATTGAGTTTTTCTTTTCTTTTTTTCTTTGTTTCTTTACTCAATAATATTCCTTGTGAAAATCCTTTTGTAGCGACCATATTCATGACAATCTTTGCATGTGCATAGGACACTTTTGTAAACTATTTGATGCATGCTAAAGCAATCCAATAAACATATATACAGGTAGCTTCTAAATGCTCCCTTTCAGTTTCAAACTTGGAACATGTTTTGGAAAATAGAGGTAGTTTGTTGTCCTTTGGAACATCAAAACTTTTGATAAGCTTGTTGATCATACTTTGAAGATTTTGAATGATTGGGGACAGCCAGGTTTAGTATTCATGTTTAGAAACGTGTCATAGGCTAGGATTGTCACAGCATTTTTTTCTTCATCTCAGTGTCTGTCTTTTTCCTCATACAATGTCGACTACAGGTCCTAACATTGTCCTTGGTGCCCTATTGGTCTTTGTAGCTGATTTTATCCCTCAAGAACCCTTTTTAATCACTTTAGTGTATTGGATTGAACTTGGTTGACTTCATTGCCCACGACCAATTTTGTTGTTTGTTGCATGGGGTAGGGTAGACTTCATCTTCCATGGATGGTGGTGTTGGCTATTTGGAACTATGATAATGGTTTTACACTCATTTTGAAAACAAGAATAACAATTGCTATTGTTGCACTCACAAATAAGTAGATTCCACTAGAGGATTTTAAAGGTATTAGGGTAAAGGAACTTTATCAAAAGAAGACAAGTTGCAAGTAAAAACCTTTGGAGATTCAAGAATAGGAGATCCACCATCAAAATACACTAACTATTAAGATTTTCCTATTATATTTACTAGGGTTTCTTCTATCCTTAACTTCACCTTCAAGGATCTCTCCACATTGCTCAATTAATGTGCAAAAAGGTTGATCTAAGGTAAGTATCCCATTTTCCCATCTCCTTTAATTTTGTACTATGATTATGTATGTTATATGGTTCAATTTATCGCATGCTCATTGCACATTTACTTTACTTATTACCTTGCATATTGCAAGAATTTGTTATCTTACTTTATCACCTTGCTTATTTTCAATTGATTGTATTCCATGAAAGGCCTTCCATCCTTTACCTATTTAGAGGTTGATTTAGTAGAGTCTACATTTTAGTGCATGCAATTTGTTGAATTTGACATGAGGCTTAACCACCTTTTGGTTGGGTCATTTCTATGCTATCTCTATTTTTCATCTAGTTTTCTTCCATTCCTTTTAAAATTACAATAGTTTTTCCTTGTATTCTAATTTTCTCACCCCTTAGAGTCACCAAGGTTACTCTTCCATTCTCCTCCTTGAGCCCACAAGGTTTATAGTTCTCCTTGTGAGCCCCCAAGTTTTACTTTTCTATTCCTACAATGGAATGCTTAAATATAGAATCAATAATGATAACATTGTAAGGTTTGACTAAATTGAAGCCCGATCTAATGTTCCCCTAGAATACAATATGTTTGAAACCACATACAACAAGAAATATAAGATATCTACCAACAACAATAGACACAACACGAGATTTTGTATAAAAGTGAATAAAGACAATCAAGATCCCAATAGAATCATTGAAAATAGTTACATAGAAAATAGTAGCAACGTTGTATCCATAGTTGAAGTTGAAACATAGCATATCATTTCCTTTGTCAATAACACTCCACCCTAGACTAATAATAGTCTCAGAGTTAACTTTGCAATCAATTTTTTAGTTTTTGATTCAACTTTAACACTCATTTCTATCTCAACTATAGGCATTGATACAACCATTTGTTAGGATAGGGTACTATTAACTTGCAATCCTATGTACTAACATTTGTATTTTCAAATCTTGGGAATTAGTACGTGGTTGCCAATGCAAGTGGTTGAGAGAAAAAAATTTATTATTATTTTCTTCGATTGATTTGGAATATTGTTTGTAATGGAATTAAGGGGGAGGTTACTTATGATGTGTTGATTATGGAGTGGTTTGAATGTATTTACATCACATTCTCGTTCCTAGGTGCTAGGGGAGAGAGTGGACCATCTTCTTAGTATCAGATGGGTCTCTCATGAGTTGGTCTTCATTTTGGATTGCCATTTTGGGGAAGTGTGCCCATGATGTGTAAGAGTTAGAGATGTTATTTAGAGGTTGCTATTCATGGAGCACTAAATAATTGGTCATGGGGGCGTTGGATTTTTACCATACCATGGGTTTTTACAGTTGGTTTTGGGACACTATTTATGGTTTGCCCTCTCCATTCCTATATAAATTGAATGCCTTGAATAGTTGTTATATGGTCTTTTGTGGGTTAAGTATTGCTATGATGTTAGAATGCTGTTAGATTGAAGAGTTGGAGTTCCCTCTCCATTCCTCTATGAATTGAATGCTTTGAATAGTTGTTATATGGTCTTTTCCAGGTTGAGTATTGTTATGATGTCAAAATTCTATTAGATTGAAGAGTTGAATTTTCCTCTCCATTCCTCTATCAATTGAAGAGTTGAAGTTTCCTCTCCATTCCTCTCTTGGATAGTTGTTGTATGGTCTTTTGTAGGTTGAGTACTATTGATGTCAAAATGCTATTAGATTGAAGAGTCGGAGTTGATATATTGACGTAACATTGTTATTGCGATTAATACAAACTTGTGCTCTCTTTGGTGGTGGAGTTATTTTTGAAAGAGTTTTTTCACATACATCTAGTGTTATGTGTTAGCTATTTTTTTTGCTGATATTGTTGATTACATACTTCTCCAAGTTCTATTTCAAATTTAAATGGTTAATCACATGTTCATTTAATTGGATTTGTACACTTAATTCATCTACTTTCATTGTATATTATCTCTAGTTTCTCAACATTTAGTATTAGAGCCAATAATTTTGTTTAGAGAGGGACATCTTTCTAGAAGTGTTGTGAGGTTTTTTGTTTTAGTGAGAGTATTTAATTTAGTGGGATTTGCAGATCTATTTTGCACTTGGAGCCATGGCATCTACTTCTTGTTCAGAGATTGAGAAATTCAAAGGTATTGGGTATGTGTTGTGTGAGTTGAAAATGGAGGATCTCTTGAAAGAAAGGGATCAATGGAGAGTTGTTGCAAAGGAAAGAAATCTTGTGGGTATGTCAGGTGAAGACTTTACAAAGTTGAACAAGAAGTCACAGGGAATTGTTTGGTTGTGTCTTGCATATTGTGTTCTCTTGAATGTCTTAGAGAAAGTTACTAGACAAGATTGTGAAAAAGAATAGGTGATATTTCTCAAATGAAAAATCTTGTAATTAAGTTGTATTAAAAAAAAACTCTTGGAAAAGGAAAGATGAAGACTCTATTGTTGAACATTTGGATGCTTTCAATTTTATTTTGAGTCAGATAGGTTCCATCGTAGTTAAGATAGATGAGGAGGAAAAGTGTATTTAATTGCTTTGTTATTTGCTTGAATATTGGAAAAATTTAATCGTTGTTCTGAGTGGTTCTATGACAAATCCAAAAATGGATGCCCTTGTTGCTACTATGCTTAGTGAAGAGATGAGGAGAAAATCCATGTATGAGGGTCTGAAAGATGCATTGCATATTTCGGGAAGGCTCAAGGACAAAGGCAGATCTAAAAGGGGAACAAAATAATTTGAAAGATGGGTCCAAGTCTAAAGGATGATGTACAACCCTTGGAAGCCCAGAAGAGCAGAGGGAAGTGTTAGAATTGCGGAAAGTGGGGACATGTAAAGAAAGAATGTAGAAACAAGAAGAAAATTTATGATGATACTTTCACAGAGAAACCCTTTGGTGATGGGAATAATGATGTTTTGTTTATTTCAGCTCATGTTATTAGCGATGATTGTTGGCTCATCGATTCAAGTTGCTCCTACCATATGACTCCCCACGAGTAGTGGTTCTCGTCATACCAAGCTTATGATAGAGGAGACGTATTCCTTGGTGACAATAATTTGCATTGGATTGTTGGTAAAGGTACAATTGTGTTTTAGTGATGGGAGAGTGGAAATTTTTAATGGTGTATTGCACATTCCAAAACTTGTGAGAAATCTTCTTTCTATATCCAAGTTGAATGATTTTGGAGTGCATGTGATGTTTGATGGGTCTAATTGTAGGTTGACTAGAGGAAATTTGGTGATAGCAAGAGGCTCATGGTGTGGGACTTTGTTTAAGATTAATGCCTCCACATTTTATAATTTTGCCAATGTAAATGACACTTGTGAAAATATGTGTATGTTGTGGCAACGATGTTTGGGCCACTTTGGTGAAAAAGTTTTATGAACCATTATTAATAAAAAGATGGTCTCTTATTTTGATAAGCTTGACTTTTGAGAATTTAAACATAATAGAGTTTCTTTTCTTGCTAGAAGTACTATAGAAAAATATGTTTTAAAAGTCGTTCACTTGGACGTGAGATATATTAGTAAATCATGTTATTATGTTTCATTCATAGATGATTACTCAAGATACACCTAGGTTTATTTTTATAGATCTAAATATAATGTTTTCCTATGTTTAAAGATTTTAAGGCTTTGGTTCAAAAACAATCAAATAGGAAGATATAGGTGTTCAGATCTGATAATGGAGGTGAATATTGCTCCAAGGAATTCAATATATGTGGATATGTAAGTATTGTGAAGCAAAAGACTACTCCTACATTTTAAGGCTTTGGTTCAAAAACAATCAAATAGGAAGATATAGGTGTTCAGATCTGATAATGGAGGTGAATATTGCTCCAAGGAATTCAATATATGTGGATATGTAAGTATTGTGAAGCAAAAGACTACTCCTACATACCATAGCAGGACGTGTTTGCACAAAGGATGAACCAAACCTTAATGGAAAGAGCTAGAAGTGTGATGAGTGGTACATAGTTAGATTGGTGTTTTTGGGTTGAGGTTGTGAGTTTTTCCTACTACTTGTTTAATAGATTTTTTTGTTTGACTCTTGTTGATAAAACTTCTTATGGGGTGTGAATAGGTAAGAAACCCTTTGTTTCACATTTAAGGGTATTTGATTGTGTGGGTTTTGTTCACGTGCCTTGAGAAAAGTAATCTAAGCTAGATCCTACTTTCTAAAGCTTGAAAATGCATATTTGTTGGATATGGTGAGAATGTAAAGGGTTACAAGCTTTGAAATCCTTCAACATTGAAAAGATTTATTCAAAGGATGTGGTTTTTAGGGGACTTTGAGCATTTTTGGATCTAGGATAGCCAAAAGAAAAGGAAAGAAGGAAAAGAATGCATTTTGAAATTGAGGTCAAAGAGCAAGAAGATGCACATGTTGAAGAACAAAATGATGCATTAGAGAATGGAGATGAAGAAGAGGATTTAGGTGAGTTTTGAGCAGGCTGAGCTTGTAGAGGAACAAACAAAATTCTTTACTCAACCTTTGTGACGAAACCCAATTGATAGGAATAGTCCACCAAATTTCCATTGTTTATTTGCTTTATCATGTATTAATGATGAACCTAGATCTTTTAGGAAGCTTTCTTTTAGATAAGCACGATTCTTGGATGGAGGCCATGTAGAAGGAGATGATGGCCATGGGTAGATTTGACACTCGAGATCTTGTGAGTTTGCTCAAGGGAAGGAAGCCCATTGGCTGCATGTGGATGTTTGTTTTTGTTTTTGGAGTAGCAAGTTATAGAGATACGAAGCCAAATTGGTGGCTAATGCTCTTAGATAGAGTTGATTTTGGTGAAATTTTCTCTCTTGTTGCTGAATTGTCTTCCATTAAATTTCTACTTTTTTATTGTTGTTGTTTGTGATTTTGAAGTAGAGCAAATAGATGTAAAAATTGCTTTCTTGTATGGTGATCATGAAGAGAAAATTATATGTGATAGCTAGATAGATTTGAGGTAAAAAGGAAAGAAAATTCGGTTTATAGGTTAAAATGATCATTGTATGGTTTGAAACAATTGCCTTGTATGTGATATTAGACGTTCAATGCTTTTGCATCAAAGTTAGGTTTTGATTGAAGGGAAGATCATTGTATTTATATTAAATGTATTAATGATCAGATTCTAATTATTGTCTTGTATCTTGATGACATGTTTATTGCTAATAGTGAGTTGATAATTAGGGGGATTAAAACTCAAATTTTTGGTGTGTTTGACATGAAGGATTTGGAGATATCAAAATTTATGGGAATGGAAATTAGTAGGGTTTGAGTTCACAAACAGCTTTGGCTTAGTTAGAGTAAGTTGACACTAGTTTGCAGTGGTTTACAATGCATGATTGCAAATTAGCAAGTTTTCCTTTATTTGGAAGCATTGATCTTTCATTGGATATGTGTACTTTGTTAGATGATGATTTAGAGGATATGTATAATGTGCCTTATGCTAGTGTTGTAGGGGGGTTGATGTATGCAGTGGTATGTACTAGACTAGATATTGCCCATGTAGTGGGAGTTCTTAGTAGATTTATGTCTAACCCTAGTAAAGAGCATTGGACTTATGTTAAGTGTATATTCAAATATTTGTGAGGAACTTTTGATTATTGCTTATCTTACCATGGTTCTAATGATTTGGACAAGTTATTAAACAAATAGGGTTTTATTAATGCAAATTGGGTAGGTGACTTGAGGGAGGCTCATTAATGGCAATGTGTTTTCTATGTTTGATCCTATTGTTAATTGGATGAGTAAAAGACAACCAACAATTGCATTTCCCACTGCCAAAGTGGGGTATATGGTTGCTACACATGCTTGTAAGGAGGTGGTATGGTTACAAAGACTATGTTTAGAAGTTGGTTTTGATTGTAAAGTGTGATTTAGATCGGATGTGATAGTTAGAGTGCTATTTGTTTGGCTAGAATTCTTGGTACCATGCTCACACTAAACACATAGATGTACACTATCACTTTGTTTGCGAGATGGCAGAGAGTGGTAAGGCCATAATTCAAAAGGTTGACACTTTGAATAATGTTGTAGATTCACTTATGAAACTAGTGAGCATGGATAAGTACTCTTGGTGCAAGGAGGCTATGGGCCTTGCATTTTGTACTTGATTCATTTTATGTTTTCTATTTGTCATTGCAATGTATAATATCAAGTGGGAGAATGTTAGGATAAGGTGCTATTAGTTTTGCAATCCTACATATTGATGTTTGTATTTCCAACATCTTAGGAATGGGTGCTTGGATGCTCATATAGGGGGTTGAGAGATAGTATTTTATTATTATTTTCTTTGGTTGACTTGGAATATTAATTGTAATGGCATTTAGGGGGAAGTTACTTATGTCAATAGTGGTTATGGAGTGGTTTATGCATTTACATCACTTTCATATTCCAAGGCATTAGGGGAGAGAATGGAGTATCTTCTTATATTGGGTGGCTCCCTCATGAGTTGTGGTCTTCATTTTGGAGCACTATTTTTGGGGAGGTGTGCCCATGATGTGTAGGAGGTCAAAGATGTTGTTTAGTAGTTTCTATTCATCGAGCATTGAATAATCAGTCATAGAGGGGCGTTGGATTTGTGTTATACCATGGGAAACTATTTATGAATTTCCTTCTCCATTCCTTTATGAATTGGATGCCTTTGATAGTTGATATGTGGTCTTTTGTAGGTTAAGTATTGGTATGCTACTAGAATGTTGTTAGACTAAAGAGCTGGAGTTGATGTATTAATGTGATTAATACAGACTTGTGCTCTCTTTGGTGTTGGAGTTTTTCCCAAAAGGATTTCCCCACGTACATCCTATATTGTGCTTGATTTTATGTGTCTGATGATTTTATTGTTGATTTTGCTGATCACATACTTCTCTAAGCTCTGTTCAGATTCAAATGGCTAATCACATGTTCATTTAATTGGATTTGTTCATTATATTCATAAACCTTCATTGTATTTGTTCACTAGTTTTTCAACACCATTTGTGTCTCACCCTCTAGGTCTATTGGTGCACAAAACATTGTAAGCTTTACTTGATTCAATTCAACTAATCTGTTCATATAAGATATAGATTGAGTGGCTCAAGTACAAGCCCCAACCAATAATCAGATAGGCTACAAAAAATCTATTGGGCACTTGTTTATTCTTAATCAATATCCTAGCCTACCATTGCTATTGATGCAACAAGGAGATCTCTCCATTAGCTTCCATCAACTTTTTTCAATCGAAGCCCTAAAAAAGTGGCTTTAGTACTCTACATCATGGATGTTGATGTTAGTACAATTTCCCTAACCATTACTTTTGCTAGCTACTTAGACCCTATATATGTTAGTGTTTTGTAGTGGCGGGAGGTATTTCCCTAAGAATAATTATTCAAGGCAAGTCGGCCTTTCAATTATATAACAAATATTACATTTCCTAGGTCGGCTCAAGAGGAAAGCTCGCCTAATCTTGTATATAATGGAGATAGAGTCTCCACATAATTCAAGTGATTCATTCCATTCTCAATTCGATTTCCTTCAGAAGCAGATTAACATTCAAGAGGAGCAGATTCGCTTCAAGAAGAAGAGTTGATATTCTTTGTAACTAAGGAATTCACACTATCTTCAAGTGCTGGTTATTGTATGATATTCGGCCTTTCTAAGGTCTGATTCTGAGTGCTACTTCTGCACTATTATTTCTGATTTATAAGAGAATAATTTGCTGCTGGATTTTTCCCTCAAGTAGGAGGGTTTTCCTAGGATAAAATCTGTGTTCATTGTTTTGTGTTTACTTTTCTGTTTTTTGTTAAATCTGATCCAAAACTAATGTGGTATCAGAGCTAAGGTTCAAAAAATCTGATCAGATTTAATGCAGAAATATATGCGAAGGATTAGCAAGAAACACAATGAGAAATTAGTCCAATTAAGAGTAGACCTAGAGCAGAATAATGAAGACAATTCACATAGAGGGTTTATAGCATCATTCATATCAGCTGGGAGCATTCACCTTGAGTGAACATCATAAGGCTAAGGCGAACCTCTCTTGAGGTAATTTTGAGCATCATTGTTAGGCGAACTTGGTGAGATATCCTCGTAGCCCTAGAGCGACTCCCCTGGATGAGTGGTGAACTTCCTTAGGGCAGAGTTATATTTGCTTCTGCTGCTGCGCCTAGGTTTTCTAGAAGTTAATTCATGGAGGCATGAACAAGCCATGTGTGGGCCACATCTCTTGGAGGAGAAAATGAAGATCGAAGGAAAGGATGAGCACTTGAAAGAAGTCCTCTACCAATTTCAAGAGTTTCAAGGATTGTGCCTATGATGATGTCTACTTGCAGCCCCTTAATAAGGATATGACCAGCGACCTGTCAAGGAATAGAGAAAATGGAATGACAGGAGGAAAAGCTTGAGAATCTTGGGAGCGTATGATTCTATGTAAAATTTGCCATTCTATAATGGTGTTACAGGGTACATCATCGGGCAAAGATGATGGTTGTTGGAAGGAGAAAAATGGCTGCAACTGAAGCAATAAAGATAAGTTCTATTATGTATCATTCCTTTAATTTTTCTATCTAATAATATTTGCTAGATGACTACATGCTTCATTTGTATTGGGGTAGTTTGATGAACCATTGTTAATCTCTTTAAAATGCAGGATGGATTGAGGAGCAAAAGGATGATGGATTAATTATCAGAGATTGCATAAGGAATTCAGGGGCAGAAAGGATGGTAGATTGGTGTTCAAATGTCGATGATGGTTTAAGCATTTGAGGGAGAGTAGAAAGGGGAAGGAAGGGATCTCAGGAATCCTTTGTTCGGGGAATTCACGAAGTAAAGTTATGTTCATGCATCCTTGATCCCCTATCTCGCGAGGCTTGAAGGGAAAGACATTGTGTTTGTCCACACTTGAATGCTTGCTCTAGTTTCTCTCATTGCAGAGCGAAGGAGGAAGGTAGGCGATGCTTAATCTCGTGAAAGAGATGACAGTGATTGGGCTCCTCTACATATTGGAGCTTGTAAAGGCATTTTGTAAATGGGTGTCTCAAACAAATATCAAATACAGGATACTAGAGACTGATTCCTCCACAAGTTTAGATCTACTACGGGTATAGAGTTCACTGTTTACATGAATTGGTATGGTTAGAAGTTTGGATTTCTGGCCAGCTACAAGGGAGGGGAAATCTTAGAGTCAATTCAAAATAACTTTAGTTCATACTAGGCAAAGGTTGCAGTGGGCAAGACAATAATCCTTCTGAAGACATCTCTCGAGGGCACAAGGTGCGGTCTGATTTTCTGAGCTACAACACGAATCCTTTGTCTTCACTTCTTCATGACATGACAGCCAAGAGGATCAGCTTTGAGGCATGCACTATCCAGGTTGGATCAGCATTGGATGGAGAGTTTGCATCAACAAAGAAGATTGAGAAGGATGAAGACACTAAACAACGGTCTTTGACAAGTGTGCCAGATCAGGTAGACACAACAGATTTAAGTGGAGTTGGCAGACGTCATTGTTTATCCAGAGGAACCCTAGCAGGTACTAGTTGAGAACATATATGGGAAGAGGATTAAGGTTCTGAGATCAGACAATGTAGGGGAGTTCACTTCCAGAGGATTTTTGTAATCTTTGTATTGAGGCAGGGATCAAGAGGGAGTTCTATGTTTAGCAAGATGGAGTCCTATGTCACGAGGAACTAGAGTGACTCACTGAGAAGAAGTGAAGGTGTCAACTAAGTGGGTTGTTGTGTTGCAAGGCCAGGTGCTAAGTCTTTGGAAGGCCTCTTCAGCTGTAGAAAATGGAATTGCACAAGACAGTCAACCTTCTTTTGATATTGGTAGCACTACAAACCTATTCAGAATAGGGTGTTCTGGGATGAGGTCGAGGAGGACTAAGTCCTAGACTCTCGCAAGTCAGTTACTGGTGCTGCTGGGAGTAGTGCTGAAAGTGTGTGTTGGAAACCGTTCCTCTAAGGCAAGCATTGCAAGCAATCTTGGATGAGGAGGTCAAGAGGTTGATGCAGGTACTTGGAGGTCCAGAGGGAGTCACAACATCATTAAGATTTGCTGTAATGTATATTTATCTGAGACAGAGAAATATGAGGCGAAAGCCCTTGTAATGTATATTTCTCTGAGACGGAGAAATATGAGGTGAAAGCTCTTGCAGCATATATTTCTTTGAGATGGAGAAATATGAGGTGAAAGCCCTTGTAGCGTATATTTCTCTGAGACGGAGAAATATGAGGTGAAAGCCCTTGTAGCGTATATTTCTCGGAGACAAAGAAAGATGAGGTGAAAGCCCTTGTAGCATATATTTCTCTGAGATGGAGAAACATGAGGTGAAAGCCCTTGTCGTGTATATTTCTTTGAGATGGAGAAATATGAGGTGAAAGCCCTTGTACAAAATCACATCTTTGAGACTGAGTTGTGTTTTCCACAATTGGGTGTAGCCATTGTGGACGTCATGTTGAGAGACTCCATGACAAAGATATTTGAGAATACCTCCCTAGCTAAGAGGGAGTGTTAGTGTTTTGTAGCGGTAGGAGGTATTTCCCTAAGAGTAATTATTCAAGGCAAGTTGGCTTTTCAATTATATAACAAATATTACATTTCCTAGGTCGGCTCAAGAGGAGAGCTCGCCTAGTCTTGTATATAATGGAGATAGAGTCTCCACATAATTCAAGTGATTCATTCCATTCTCAATTCGATTTCCTTCAGAAGCAGATTCGCATTCAAGAGGAGCAGATTCGCTTCAAGAAGAAGAGTTGATATTCTTTGTAACTAAGGAATTCACACTATCTTCAAGTGCTGGTCTATTGTATGATATTTGGCCTTTCTAGGGCCTGATTCTGAGTGCTACTTCTGCACTATTATTTCTGATTTATAAGAGAAAATTTTGCTGCTGGGTTTTTCCCTTGAGTAGGAGGGTTTTCCCAAGATAAAATCTTTGTGTTCATTGTTCTGTGTTTACTTTTCTGTTTTCTGTTAAATCTGATTCAAAACTAACAATATATATATATATATATATATATATATATATATATATATATATTTATATATATATATATATTTATATATATATATCAAAGCTTTTAGTAACCTATAAAAGAATTAGGCTAGTAGCCTTTAGTATTTTGCAACTAATTTTTTGTCAAAACACTCACAGGGAATGCCTTAGAATGCCGCAACTAATTTATGTCTCATTCAATCCTAAACTTTGAAAACCTAAGCAACATCTTTATATGAAGATAATCTATTGTTAGAAATAACACTGCGCATAAGACTTGCATTATTGAAGGAAAATGGTGAAACAAACACAAATCAAAATGGATACATTGGATATCCATTACTTCATTCATTCATGGGTCATGTTTGGTGTTATTACATAGTACAATTGACCTATACTAGTGACCCATGAGGCACAACATGTGGGATAAATCCACACACTAAAGGTAGGCATATTACAGTATTATATCATGAAGTGATTGCATGTGGGATAAATTCACACAATGCAACATAAGTGTATTAACATCTATGAACCTTGGTAAATGTAAGACAACTTGACAATGATTCTACCCATGAATTTTGTCAAATGATGGAAGTCATTTGCAAACAAGGCTAGACATTACATGGATGAGCAAACTGTATTAAAACTCTTCTTCATGTCACTAGAATTTAATCTGCAATACAAAATACATTCGTCCTCATCCAATTCTAGGAGAAGCTTTTGAACAAGCCAAGTGCCACAATCATCTCATATGAACCTTCAAATGAAATCAACAACCTAAGAATACTTGAATGTTCAGTAAGCATTAAAACAAGCATGCCACTAATTGTGGAGTCTTCAACATTTTTTGATGCTAGTTTCCACTCATAATGCGCTTTAATTGTCACTAATGCAATGCAATTAAACATTCTTTGTCAATGCATATAGTAGGCTCACCTATCCCTCATAATCCCCAAGTGGATAATCTAGCCCACCCACCCTTGAACTTAGTTCCCATCAGACAACATTGTGAATGAGACACCTCTAAGCCTTTACACCAATGTTATAACTCTAATAGGTTTTGTTGGTGGCATTCCAATTGGGGCACCTGCATGGAAATTGTTGAGATCTTAGAAAACTAGCATTCTCACCATATTAAGGGAAAAATTTGATCATGAAGGAATGTTGCATGAATGAACCCAAATTTTGTCAATGCCAAACAAGCCTTTGAACTACAAAGAAAAAAATGAGAAGCCACAGACCAAGCTAATGCTCATATAGGGATTTATGATAATTCATTCCTCATCCATACTAGGAATAATCATGACCTACAACAAGTGCCTCAAGGCAATTGACCAAAAATCAAACGAAATAACAAACATCTTCCAAACCACCTTGAATTTGAATGCTTCAATCAATGGAGAAAGGATAATCTAACCATAAGGTATTTATGATAATCCATTCTCCGTCTATACGAACAATAATCATGACCCACAACAAGATCCTCAAGGCAATCAACCAAAAACCAAATGCAAAGAACAGATGCCTTAGAGGCCATCTTGAATTTGAATGCTTCAACTAAGGGAGAAAGCATGGTCCCACTCAGCAAACCACCAATGATGCTAAACCCACCTACTGAATTGTTAGAACCATCCTTCACCAAGATTTATTTTATAACCTCTTTGTGCGA
This sequence comes from Sequoiadendron giganteum, assembly GCA_007115665.2. Lineage (NCBI taxonomy): Eukaryota > Viridiplantae > Streptophyta > Pinopsida > Cupressales > Cupressaceae > Sequoiadendron > Sequoiadendron giganteum. Next base: position 428,673,154 of record CM021104.1, read on the forward strand.
CAAAACTCCTCAAGACAAGTCAAAATCAATTTCATCGACCTTGGATGTTTACATTCAAACTTCATTGTCCACAGTTGGTTTTGCTCAAAATTGACCTTGGTTGTCGACAATGAAGAGAATAAAAAAATTAAAATGATGATTCAGATCAGTCCATGGAATAGCTTGAGATCATCATGACCTCTACTCCATCTGAACAAACTAAAGCAAAATAACATAGCTTTGATGAATGGGATCCCATTGCAAAATCGATCAACTTAACCAATAAAATGCCATTCCTTGAGCTTGTGCGTACACCTTTTAAGCAGTGCAACAGACTTGGGAACTTCCTCATTGAGATGAACACTCTTGACCCTTCTTTGAGTGGCCAAGAGGCCACACTTCAGGGATTTGATGGTAATATCACACAACAATTCAAAGAACTCTCCATTAAATTGTTTTTATTACAAGTCAAACTTGTTCACTTAAATTTCTAATTCAATCCATGATCCTTGATGATATTATTTTGAATAGATGATCCACCCCTCTTTAGTCACAGAAAAATTAGAAAAATCTAATTGAAGAGAGCCCTTGTTGATGAAATAGCTAGCACTTGCATGGCTTCTCTTGACTTTATCAAGACACCAGAAAATTCAACCAAACGTATTAAAACCACTTGCCATGCTTTCCAAGGTTATAATTGAAGGCAACAACCTCCTCTAGGTTGCATATGGCTCCCTGTTACATTGTCACTCACAACTGTAAGAGTGAGTCACAATTTTCAACTTTTCACTCTCTTATAGCATCTATCTAGGTGATCCTTAGATGAAGATCCATTGTATGAGTTTCATTGTTTTGTTGCTTGTCAATGCATTTAATGCCCACATTTAAGTATGGTCTATAAAGTACAGGGTACAACAACATGGAGGCTGCAAAACTCGCACCTTGAGTCCACTACTATTTATTTTCTTTTGTGATTAATAAAACGAAAGTGTTATAGTAGAGACAGAGGTTATAGTGGTCATCTTGAGCATGTAGGACACCTACCACCCACCCTCTTATAGATTCAAATGGTGAAGAACTAGATGAATCCAACCTCAAAACCTAACCATCGACTTGCAACCGAATATAGGATGTGATGCAAATACTAATACTGATATGACAGTTTTTCACCGAACAATGAACTGTCAAGTACTTATATGTAATTATATTCATATAATTAAAGAACACCAATTTAGATTGATGTTTCAGGCACCTCTTTATTGTTCATGTATATATATATTTCTTCCAGAATTTTTGAACATTTCAGACATTTACAAAAATATGAACCATGACAAATCCCCCTCATTTTAAGTTTCTAGGATGTGATGCAAATACAGATACTGATATAAAGTTTTTCACCGAACAATGAACTGTCAAGTACTTATATACAATTGTATTCATATAATTAGAGAACACTAATTTAGATTGATGTTTTCCAGGTACCTCTTTATGGCTCATATATATATTTATTTCTTCCAGAAATTTTGAACATTTCAGACATTTAAAAAAAAATGAACTATGACAAGTCCCCAACAGTTTTTCACCGGCCAGAGGATATGATATGGCATGGATAATTTGTGCAAATATATATACATGGATTGATGGATAGAGAAAAAAATCTATTGAAAATAAGATGTCTTTCAATTTGTGCACAAATAAATTGAAACATGATATTGAGAATGTGGAAGTAGACAAAGCTGTTAAGAGTATAAGATCTGAAGTTGAAAATACCATTTACAATCTGTCGATGATCATTAAATTATCTCCTAGGAGATCATTGTCATCTCTATACTGAAGCTTTAATCATTGGTATCCTTAGCTGGTCCAGAAACATTGGAACACCGAGTATGTGGATTGTGTAACTGAAAAATTAACTTGTACGGAGCTTGGAGCAATTAAGCGTTGATGGACTTCTGCTCTTTTATATGCTATATTTATTTCTAACTAGAGTCTATGGAGTACCTACAGCCAACAAATAGAGTGCTATGTTAGGCAGCAGTCTTTTTGGGGCTGCATGTAAGTAATTATTAACCAGTGTTCGATGGGCGTTGGGGACGGGGGGATGGGGAAACGTGCGGGACGGGGGGACAAAGGGCCTAAGTTTGGGGACGGCGGGGGGACGGCGTCAGTGGTGGGGTCCTGATATAGTTATACATATACTTATAGTACTTGAAAAACTAGTTTTGAAAAGATGTATAACAATATAACAGTGTAAGAATTACATTTCAAATGAAACTATAGGAAATTACTAATTAGTAAAATTATAACATAGTAAATACTAAAATTTGAATTACTAAATCTAAATACGATGATTTCTTGAATGCTAATTGCTAAATAAAATTTGGCAAATGAAATTGTCAAATTGGAGATTTCTATTATAATTTATATCACAAAGTCTATAAAGATGATTACATGATTCATCATTACAACGAGTAGCATTACAAAAGACAAAATGCCAAAATGTCAAAACTCAAAATGTAGTGAAGGGAGGCCTCTAATCATCTGCAAGTGCAAACTCCTCATCACTGGAACTGCTGGACTCCACAAGGTCAAGATCCCTCAAGCTCACACCAACCAACCCTACATCTGAAGTGGTAGGATCATCCTCATCAATCTGTGAAGGCTCCTCTGGCTCCACATCCCATCGTGTCGTTGGACTCTCCTTGTACCCAAGTGTCTTGTGGTCTATGAGACGCAAAAGCACTGTGTAGAGCCACAAGCTTCTCTGCTCTCTTAGAGGTAAGTCTGTTCCTCTTAAGAGAGTGGATGAAGCTATATGTAGACCAGTTCCTCTCAGCAGCTGAAGAACTGGAAACCTGGGATAGCAGACGGATAGCTAGAGTGGTGGTCAAAGATTTTGTACCATGACAATTCCACCACAAAAGTGGGTCCTCCTGTGCCATAGTTTCTATATCCATCTTTGCCGCATCTGAATAGCCTCTAAGAGTGGCAAATTTGGTCCACTCAGTGCGAATTGTGCCGGTATCTCTAGAATCATACATCTTCTCTATGCACCTAAAGAAACCCGCCTTCACCTCATCATCCCGAAGCGGTGTCACTCTACCCGATCTAACCTTGTACCACTTAGGATTCAAGGCAAAGGCAGCCATATGCAAAGGAGTGTTCAACTTGTCCCATCTGCGCTGAATGATTGGCTGGATGTGCTCATTGTAGAATGCTAGAGAGGGGTCCTTCACTCGCACAGCAGCCCTCATCTGGTCAAGCATAGAGTCGATGCACTCATACACCTATCCAAGGTTAGGTGCATCCCCATCCCCATATCTAATAACTTGGAATATTGGAGAAATGATGGAGACAATGTATTTCGCATCAGTCCAAAACACATCACTCTTCACTATCTTCTTCACCCTTCTCCCCTGCGTTGTCTTGGCCTCGGCCCACCTATTCCAATCATTAGTCATAACCATGAGTTGCAATGCCTCTTGCAACTCAATCATTCTCTCCAAGAGAATGAAATATGATGCATATCGGGTCTCCACTGGTTTCAAGAACTCCTTCTTTGTGAAGGTCCTGAAGAGTGCATGTGAAGTGTGGTGGTTGCAGATAAACATCTGCACATCTCTCGCATCGGTGACCACTCCTCTAATCCAATCAATCTTACCCATGTCCTTGAGTGCATTGTTCATGGCATGCACACAACATGGGGTCCACTAAATATGCCTATAGGCTGCCTCAATGAGTTTCCCTGCTGCTCTACGCACATGGGCTGCATCTGTGACTACTTGGACCACATTTTGTGGCCCAAGCTCCTCAATAGCCTCCCTGAGGACCTGAAATTGAAAATCAACATTTTTGCAATGCCCTGTACAATCAACTGCTCTAAGGAAGTATGGGCCCTTTGCACATGTGACCATGATGTTGATGAGTGGACGATGGCTAATGTCCGTCCACCCATCCATAACTATGCTGCACCCAGATGCCACCCAACATGCCTTCATCTTCTCCATCAAAATATTGATCTTGGAATAGCACTTATCCAAGATCGAAGTCCTCATTTTCGTCTCACCTGGTGGCACATATGATGTTCCTCCCTTCGCCACCATAGCCATCATCTCCCTATAATAAGGAGACCGTGTAACATGAAATGGAATGCTATTGGCAAAAAAGAACTTGCCAATGGATTCATCTATCTCATCTCTCAGGTGCACATTAAACATATCAGCAATGGGGTTACTCTGCGATGTCTGCAACTTGCGTTTCCTTGCAGCTATCCCCCTAGCGGCACTAGTAGTGGAAGAGGATGGAGATCCAAACATCATTCCTCCCGTCTGTGAAGCATGAGGAGAAGTATGTGGCGAATCATGGATGTGCTGAAGGGCTGCTCTAGTAGACAAAGTAGTAGGGGCTGTAATATTTGTGTCATCTGGAACGCTCCAAAGCCTGTTAAACTCAATTCTATAACGTATATTTTTAGTTTCCTTCAGAAAATTACAAGGCTCCACACCTTTTCTTGTCCAAAGAAGAAAGTGTGCATTCACTCTAGTGATGCTACCAAACCATTCAACCTGACAAATGTGGCACTTCCACTTCCTTGTTCCCCCACCTGCACGTGATGTGCCTTGTATTCTTGAAGCAAACTGTTTGAGAGGAGACTTAGGATCAAAAGGACCCCTAGCATACTCTGCCAACAACTCTGAAGGGCAACTTGTACTATCTTGTGCACTCGCCATGGAACTAGAATGGGCTGCAGGATCAACCCCATGGTCATCCCCCTCATTCTTAGGTTCAAAATCTGAATCATGTTCACTATGGGAATGGATTTCCATGTCATCACCACTCATATTATTGCTCATTGTGAAAGTGACACTGCATTTCACAAAATTAAAATAAAATCAGCCTAGTTTAACAAATTGAAATACAAATTTAAAATTTTAATTTTGAAAACAAAATTTACAATTTATATTTTATAAAATTTGATGTTGAATCTTGAGGGCAAAATGATGAAGATGAATGAATCATTCATCATTTTGCCCTCAAGATTCAACATCAAATCTGATTTTGAGATGAATAAGAATTTATTTTTTTTAAAAACAAGGTTTTTTTTAAAAACAAGTTTAGTATTAAATTTTTAAAATAAAAAACTTGATGTTGAATCTTGAGGGAAAAATGATGAATGATTCAATCATCTTTATCATTTTGCCCTCAAGATTCAACATCAAATCTGATTTTGAGATGAATAAGAATTTTTTCTTTTTAAAAATTAGTATTAAATTTTTAAAATAAAAAACTCGATGTTGAATCTTGAGGGCAAAATGATGAATGATTCAATCATCTTCATCATTTTGCCCTCAAGATTCAACATCAAATCTGGTTTTGAGTCTTTGAGATGAATAAGAAAAAAAAAACAAGTTTAAATTGAGAAAATAAAACAAAAACAACAAGAAATCTGAAAAAAACTTCAAAAACCCTACCTTGTGCTTTGATAAATCTCTTCAAAATGCAATAGAATCCTCTTCCTCCTCTTTTTCTTGCTCCTTCTCACTCCTTCAATCAGAAATCTTCAAGTTTTTGAACTGTTTTTCCTCCTCTTCAGCTGGCTGCAAAAAAAAATCAGTCAATAAAAATGTGGGTGAAATGATAAAGGAACATTGTTTTGTGTTGTTTTGGAGGAAGGGGTGGGTCCCACGCCAAATTAGGGTAACCATAAAGCACTTAAAAATTCAATTTTATAATTATTTTTCAACTTTTACGCCTCCATGGACGTGGGCTCGATGGGAAACAGCTAGGCGTCTCCCCGTCTCCCGAGAAACACCTAGGCATTTCCTCAGGAGACTTGGAGACTTGGAGACGTCTCCCAAGGAAACTTGGAGATGTCTCCATGTCTCCCGTTTCCTCGTCTCCGGTAGAGTACCGGTGGCGGTGGCGGGACGGCGGGAAACGCCAAGTACCTGTTTCCCCGTTTCGGAAACTTGCCCAAAAAGGGGGGAAATGCGTCCCCGTGGAACACTGTTATTAACAGTTTATTGCAGTTAGGCAATACCTGTAACCCTTTGGAATTGGTTTAATGTTTGAAAGAATGAAAACTCTCCAAGGTTTTGCTTACTAGAGACATTCTGTTTGCCTGTATGTTTGTAACGGTTGTACATATAGAAGTTTTTTGTTCTGTTTTCCTTTTTAACATGCAAAAACACTAGTTGTATCTGCCAGTCTGCGTTTTTAATTGAGTCATATATACTTTGCACATAGGCTGAGTGAATTGCCCTATAATTCATTGTTTTTTGTAGCTAGCATAGGAAAATAAATGTCATTGCATTGTACTGCAGATCCGCTTCTCAATACAGCATGTAAAGTTGTACCATTGGTTATTTCTGTTGCGGGACGAGTTGGGTCAGAAACACCAATTGTTTGTGAGCGCAGCAGGATTAGAGGTGTTATTTTGGAGGAGATGGTATGCAGATTCTTTGTCCCTTTTAAAAATGTCTACATGGATATATTTTGTTGCATTGTAATTTGTAACATTGCTTTCTTTTGTTGGATTCTGTAAGTTTGATCTGTGTTGCACTTTCCATAATATTATAGGTTGAACAACATTTCTTAAAGCATAATGATGCTGGTTCATGGATTCCAGACTGTGCTGTGATGCCTTCAAAAAGCAAAGAGGTCCCATGGTATCTGGTAGATTTTTCTGTTCTCATCTACCTGATAATTGGTCAATGGTCTATTTAATAATGCTTTCAAGCATATTACAATAGAATAGTTTGAGTTCAGTTTCCAGAAATTTTGCTGGTAGGATTCCAACAGAAGCATCTAAAATCTGTTCTTTTTGCAAGGTACGTCGTTGTGCTCTGTATCTCATAAAGATTTTTATGTATTTTCAGGAGGATGGAACAGGCCATGTATATGTTGTTGGTGCTCGTGGTGCATCGGGCTTAGAATTGACTGTTGCAAGTGAAGTTTTTGAAGAATCTGGTCGCTCATTTGTACGTGGAACACTAGACTATTTGCAAGGCCTTAAGGTATGTATTTTACTCTTAAAATGGTTTATTATCTATTTAAGAAGTTTTTGAAATCAAGTTCTGTTTTCTGATCCAATGATTCTTGGTAGAACAGATGCTTGGAGTGAAGCGGGTTGAAAGGGTTCTTCCCACAGGCACCACTCTGACAGTTGTTGGTGAGGTAACATGAAAGAGCGCCTTTGTTGATACAAGGCAGTTTCAATAGATTCTATGAGGTTTGGGGATGTTTCATCCGTTCTGAGCTGAAAATAACTTATGATATTTTATTTTGGCAACCTGCTTGCTTTTCTTAACTGAAATTTGCCTCTGAGAATATCCTATAATATGAAGTTGAGTGTAAGTATTTAAGATTAAATCAAGCTCTAGTATATAGCATGGAATGGTTCAGTCTTTGGATGGACTTGTTGATTGCTGATGTTTATTGAACTTGCATTAATGTAAATCTACCTTGTATCCATTTAAATTTAAGTGGTTTACTGTCATGGAGGAATGCAATGAAAAGGTATACAGAAATTTGGGGTTGGATTTTTTCAACACAATTAGAAATCTCTTTCAATAAGTAGATCCAAAGGTTGCATTGTGCAGATGACCAAGTTGTTTTTGATGCAATAGCTCTTGATCTACATTGTGTTTATAGTATGTGGTGGTCATTTTTCTGATGCCTGACTTAAATTCTTCTTACATGGACATTTAGCTATTGCTGTCTTTGTTGGATGCATCTGTTTAATTTAAATTTTGGCCCAGCAGCAATACATATTGTGCTTAAAAAACAACAAATATAAGGTGGGATCTACGAATATTGTTGTCTAAGGATGTTGGATTCTCACTCTTAAAGTAGAGAAATGAAAATATAAAGGCATACATAGAGGGAACATGGGTAGGTTTTTGCCATTTTCAGCTCTTACTGATCCTCAATGAATTATTTCACAAAACAAGTATTTCAATTATTTAATAATCTTTAGGATACAATAAACTTTTCAGATCATTCAGTGATTCTCTTAGACAATCTAGAGACAGGTTCGAAAACTGGTTTTTGAAAATTAAAAATAATTCCGTTTTCTCTGAATGGTGCTTTTATACAGGCTGTGAAAGATAATAAGACAATGCGAATCCAGAGGCCTTACAAAGGTCCATTTTATGTTTCCCCAGAGAGCATTGACCAACTCATTGCAAATCTTGGCAAATGGGCAAGGTAGTATAATTGAGAATTCTGAAGATACATTTCTTGTTGAGTTTGATTATAGGTTTTGGTTCTGTAGATTGTGCTCAGAGAGAATTTCATGCACCAGGTGGTACAACTTTGCATCTATAGGCTTGACAATATTTGGTGTATACTTAATAACAAAATATGCCATCAGGCATATTCTGGAAAGGAGGAGATATCGTGCACTACAAAGAAGGTAACGTACTCTTGTTTGTATGGGGACTGGTATAAAAGAGCATGGGCAAATTTATGATTGTTGATTTTGATGTTAATGTAGTATTGCAGCAAAAGAGATACTATTAACTTTTTGTCTTGCAGGGTAATGGAAGCTGCTGCTCAGCGATTGGAACAAAAGAAGCAAGAATGTATGCCTAGATTCTGTTTACAAGATTTCAATTTTATTGTAGAACCATCCTTCATGGGATGTCCAAAAGGAAAGATTGTTAGTTTTAGGTATAACATTCATTTGATTTGTATTTTGCAGCGGACCAGAGTCAAACAGGAAGCCAACATGATTATGATGTAAAAAAGGACCATCACACACAAGATATGTGTGTAATATGTTTGGAGCAAGAATATAATGCAGTCTTTGTTCCGTATGTTTCTTCCTTTTGCTTCTTAGATTGAATTTCACTCTTGAATTTTAAGTCAGGCTGCTGTCATATTTATGGGTTCATTTTACAATCTTATGTGTACTTTTTGAAACAGGTGTGGTCATATGTGCTGCTGCACATCATGTTCATCACACTTATCAAGTTGCCCACTTTGTCGACGACACATACAACAAGTTGTCAAGACCTATCGTCACTAATATAAAAAAATATAGTTACAATGTGAATGCTACCATAGGTTATAGTTAATATATAGATGGTTTTGATGGATTTCTTAGTGATTCAAATGGTGGAACTGAGTAAGAAAAGTTTGAATTTGTTTAATATCATTAATCATCGCTGCCTTGAGCTTGTGCTAATTACTGGCTCTTGTTAAACAAAATTGTAATAGTCTATTTGATTCCTTATGAATGCATTGCTCACCAAAAGAGCCATTGTCATTGATGACAGTTCATCTGGACATTTAAGTAACAACTCCTGCGAGTGCTATTCATGTTTTCATTCCATTTTTGTATGTGGAGATGGATACGAACATGCTTCATGTCCAAAATTATTGATTTTTATGGCTTTTACTTTATGTATAATATGAAATTCAAGAAATCCCATTCTGAAGGACCAAGAATAATATAACTTCGATGGCGTCAATGTTTATTACATGTTCCTGTTATTAGCTCATGTTTTGTGTATCATAATATCATCCCGAGGGGAACTGTGTGAATAAGTGCTCAAATAACAAATTATATATGATGAGCTAATCAACAATCGACATGATATCCATCTTGAGCAACCGTGTGATAAAATCCATAGACAATTCTTTTTAAAGTGGCACGTGGGCCAGATCTGAGTTAATTTTTTATTCTTGCAAACAAGCATCAAGAATCCACTTTTGTTTCACTAGAGAATTCACTCATTTAACAATCCAATTTGCTTTAAAAGTTTGCAGTTCCTTTAGGGTTTGTTGCATGTCAGATCACCTTGCCAATTGCTTGCCATTTGTTAAGCTGTCCACTTTTGGTTCACTAGAGAATTCACTCATTTAACCATCCAATTTCCTTTAAAAGTTTGTAGTTCCTTTAGGGCTAGTGACATGTCACATCACATAGTGCAAGTGAGCAACAGCTGGGTGTAGGGGTGTTCAAAACCTCATTGTGCCATATTGCTATCGGGAACATGGGGTAGCTTGCCAATTGCTTGCCATTTGTTAAGCTGTAACCTTGGAGGTTGAACATTCAACTTCCCTGTCTGACCTTGCTTGATGATTTTGCTTTTAGTGACATTTATAACCCGATCGATGAAATTAATAGTGCCAATAGAGGTGTGTTGGCCGACCGATGAAATTAATAGTGACATCAATAGTGACAATAGAGGTGTTCGCCGACCGATGAAATTAATTGTGACATCAATAGTGACAATAGAGGTGTGTTGGCATATTCTGGGTGCCATTTGGCAATGTTGATTCATTCATATGACCTAGATGACAAAATTTAAAAAATTCCTAAATTTTTCATTGACACATGGCAATTTTTGATTGGTCTATATGGCCTACATGACAAAACTCAAACGAACTTTTAAAATTGTCTTGTGGCCAACCTGTGTTTTGAGTGCCATGGGCCAATTTTTCCCTCGATCTTTTGGAGGTCTAGATTTTTCATACAAACTTTGACCTAGATTTTTCATACAAACTTTGACCCAATTTTTGAATCTTTGGAAAGATGATTTGGAGCTTTGACTACTGGTATATATTTTTGTTTGTTAGTTTCAAAATTCTTATTTGGTCATTTTTTTTTTTTAAAGATTGAGGAGGTTGTTTTGGTGATCTTGTTAGTGTTTAGATAGAATTGTTAGTCTTGGGTTTCTTGTCTTGGGTTGGAGCCTATATTTTTGTCAAGTGGAGATTGGAGTCTCTAGTAGGTTGGAGCCTGCAAGAAGATTAATCTATAATATATAAGTAATATTGTGTCGTGATTTTTTTATTTTTTTCTGAAAGGGTTTCCACGTAAATCGTGTGTTCTCATTGTCTACTTAATTGCTAGATCTTGCATATGTGTAGTTGATATAATTAATTGAGTTTTCAAAAGTAAAAGATTGTTAGATATTGATTCAACCTCCTAATATTAATGGCAAAGATCCAATCCAAACACTAGCTCAAGGAAATGCCAATAGTTGGGTATAGGTCTTTATTCATTATGGGATGGATATTGAGAAACTTATTATGACATGGGATGGAATGAGTTTGACACTAAATATTGATGATCACAAGCCATGATAGGGATGGTAAGGTGTATGGAATGCATTTATTACGGGTGAAATGGATTGATCACTAATAGATGGTGGATAATGGTCCTTACACATGGTGTTTGTAGATAGGTTTTCACCATGGTACTTATCGAAGGCGCCACTGAAGTGGTTTTCACCATAGGGCGAATTATTTCTCTTTACTTTTGTCTTTTTTTTTAATATATTTTTTATTTTTTTTTTCTATCTTTTTGTATTTTTTGAATTGGGATACTTTGAGGATCATGCAACTAATTTCTTAAGGTGGACGTTGTTGATAGGCTCATCTAGCAGTTCCCCATTTGGTGTGGCAAGTTGGTATGTTCTTGATCAATAGGTTGTAATAACAAAGGGTCTCAACCAGTTAGGCTCAAATTTCACTTTCTTTTCTCAATCTTGTTGGTTCTTTTGATTTTCTATGAGTACTAGGTCCCTTGTATCTAACTTGCATGAGATAACCTTCTTATTATAGCTACAATGAAGGTGATTTTAATAAGAATGTAGGTGATTGAGTGCTTTGAGACACTTTTTGTCTGGCAATTTCAAGTCATGTAGTTTGGAAACTGTATATTCTTTATCATTAATGACAAGTTGTAGAGAACTCTTAGTAATGTGAGCTCAAACTCGATAGGTAAAATTTCTTCGGCTCTATAGATTAGGGAATATAGGTTGGCTCTTGTAGGTGTACGAATATTGGTTTAATAAGCCCACAAGGTAGGATTTAAATGGATATGCTAGTCACAACCAGCTTCATTGATGTCTTTTTGAGGATTTTCAATATCGTTTTATTTGATGCCTCAACTTGACCATTAGTTTGTGGATAATATGGGGTGGAGAAATGGTGTTGTATGTGAAATTTGTGGAAATGATCATAAACATCTTGGTTTATAAATGGTCGACCATTGCCAGTGATAATGGCCGAGGGAATACCATACTAACAGATGATAATAGTTTAGAATAAACTTAGCTATTTGCTTTCCAATGATGTCGGTGAGAGGAATGATTTCAATCCATTTTGTGAAATATTTTGTGGCTATGATAATGAATTTATGACCATTGGATGATGGGGGATGGATTTTACCTATGAGGTCGAGTCCCTACTATGAAAAAGGCCATAATGTGGTAATTTCTTGAAGCTCCTATGCAGGTACATGTATAAGGTCTTTGTGTTGCTAACACTTTTTGACATTTTCAAGAAAATTGGTGGGTGTCTTGTTCCATTGTAGGCCAATAATAACCAGTTCTATGAGTTTCTTTGCTATATTTGGACCACTAGAGTGTGCCCCACAAATACCATCATGTAACTCTTGTAGGGCAGTTTGGACTTCTTTCGAGTTAAGTCACCTAAGGAGAGTACCATCAAAACTCCTTTGATAGAGTGTATCGCCTAAAATAGGAAGCGAGATGAACATCTAATTAAAGTTTTTCTCTGGTTGGTGGATGAATTACGTGGAAGGATTTGTTGATAGAGGTAATTGCATGTCTTGGTACCAAGGAGAGTTGGGACCAATGATTTCGCACATAAGTTTAGACTCTGGGGCATTGAATGCAGGGATAAAGAGTTTTTCCACTAAGAAATCACAATGCTAAATATTGTGTGGCATGTCCAAGAGAGACCTAATGGTTGCCATGTCATCTGCTGCTTTGTTGTTTAACTTGGGGATCTGGTCACATACTATATCATTGAAGTATTGGTTTAAACTATCCACCATTCTTTTGTAGGGTAAAAGTTTTTCATCTTTGGTATGATATTCATCTTTCACCTATTCTACAACCAACTGGGAATCACCATATACCTGTAGTTCCTTAAGTTGTCATTGTATTGTCATCTCGAGTCCTATGGTTAATTCTTCATACTCAATGATATTGTTTGTACAAGAGAATGCCATTTGTTATGGTTTTAGTATACAGTTACCTTGTGGAGTGATGAATAGTATACTTGCTCTCGATCCATGTTGAGTATATGAACCATCAAAGTAAAGTTTCCATGTTTGAGTGGGGATTATCATGAATATACCTTCATCTAGCAAATCTGACACTAGTGGGTGATCCACAACAATGGGAGCATCCACTAACTAGTTTGCAATCACTTGCCAGTTGCCCTTTGATGGCCTTTTTATCTACATACTCGATGTCAAATTCACTCAGGATCATAACCCATTTAACCAATCTCCCTATGAGTGTTGCTTTACTCAATAGGTACTTAAGTGGATCAATCTTTGTTATGAGTTTGTTTGATGGTTTAGCATGTAACGTCTTAGTTTTTGTGAAGCACAGACAATCAATAAACAAGTACATTCAGTAGGTGTATAGTTCAGTTCATAGCCAACTAGAGTATGAATGATGTAGTAGACAACCCTTTCTTTACTAGAGGAGATGTGAGATAATCGTTCAACTATTAGAAAGCTTGTTGAAAATTTTCATCCCAATTGAAGGTAACACCCTTGAGCAAAAGGTGTGTTAAGGGACGACACTTGTCTACTAGTTGTGCAATGAATTTGATCATCCACATCTAGCACAACTAAGGATCATCCACAACTAGTTACTCATGATTATTTAAGGGATCTTTTAAAATAGCGTGGTCATTGTTGGATGTATTTAATTGGTTTTCAACAACGATATCCCCTTGTCTATGAGATCTTGGATAAGATTCTTCAATTTAAAGAAACCTTGAGTTGTATGCCCCTTTACTGTATGGTAGTCACAAAAGTCCATGTCCTTCCACCATACAAGTTTAAATTGTGGTTCATATTTTCTAATATTTGGAAGCATGATTAAGTTCGATTGAACCAATTTTTGGAGTGCTAATTCAATGGCTTCTCCCAAAGGAGTGTATTTCCATGAAGGGGCTTTGTTTTGTCTTGGTGGACCTCTTTGAAGATTCTCTTGGACAATTTGAACAACGAATGGTGCTTGTAGGCTTAATGTTGGTTGGATGTTTTGAGCCATCTTTGCGTCTACCACACCATCACTGACTGCATTCTTGTTTTTCAAAATCAAGACTTGTCATGGGAAGAACTTGCAATAATCTTGTTGTCTTTGAATAACTTAACAAGTCCTTTGGTTATAAGGGCTTTCTCAATGGTAAGCCCTTTCTCTATAACCTCATCGAAAGTATTGGAGCATTGAAAACTTTTAGGTGGAATCTTATTTCCATATTCATATTTTTAATGAATATTTAGACTAATTTTCTCTCGGGTATATGGCATGGACATTTACTAGCTAAGCTTCTCCATCTATGTAAGGAGGTGAAAGTTTCTCCACCATTTTGTTTCTTAGAGCATAGATCGGTCGAAAGTATTGGAGCATTGAACTTTTAGGTGGAATCCTATTTTCGTATTCATATTTTTAATGAATATTTAGACTAATTTTCTCTCAGGTATATGGCATGGACATTTACTAGCTAAGCTTCTCCATCTATGTAAGGAGGTGAAAGTTTCTGCACTGTTTTGTTTCTTAGAGCATAGATTGGTCATTGAGACTTTGTGTTCTATGTTATAAGAGAAATGTGAAATTTTTTAGTCAATTCGTTAGAAGTCTCGATTCTTGATGGGAGTGAAGAAAGCAATTCCATGGCCTGTCCTCCTAAGCTTCTTGGAAAGACGCGCATAAGATACGTATCATTATGAACAACCTCTAAGAAATCTACATAAAATTCTCTAATGTGTTCACGAGGGTCTCCCTTTCCTTTGTATTTATCAAATTTAGGCATCTCAAAATTATGGAAAGGGTGGCATGGGTATTGTCTTGTCAAAAGGATAAGGGCATATATCATCCAATGTGTAACTCTTCTTTATTGGTCCCATTTGTATGTTCGAAATTTATTGTTGTAGATCTTGAATTTGTAGAACCAAATCGTTTGTGTGAGTGGGTATATTGATGGTGTTATAGTTGGATATGAGGTGTTGATGATTGAACTTGGGGAAAATTCAATGATGGGTTGTTTTGGTGAATGTGTGAATAGTTTTGTGAAATATAGGTGTGAGTGGATATGTTGGAGTTAGAGAAGGGGTTTGATTTGGTGAATTGTTGTTGATGGTTTATGATGTTTTGAGTTGGGTGATGTTGATGGATGTTTTGGTTAGATGGGTTTACATTGTGGTTTTGATGAAGATAGTTTGGTGGGATGATGTGTTGTTGAGAGGTCATGATGTTTTGAGGGGGGTTATGTTGAGAGATGTTTTGGTTAATTGGATTTATGTTTTGACTAGAATTTGAGGTGATAGCATGTGAAGATTGTGATACGGGGCTGTAGTTTTGGTGGGTGATGTTATGGTTGTTGGGTATGTAGTTATGGACATCAGATGTAAATGGTTGAGAGATATGGGGTGCATGCGGAAGTGCTTGCGTATTTATCATTGGAGTAGGGATGTTAGAGTTTTTGAATGGAATGTTTGGTTGATATAATGGATTGGTGATAGTGTTTTGATTTTGGATGGTGTTTGCATTTGCATGCAAGTTGGGTGAAGGTTCTTGTGAGATATAAGATGGTAGTGACGATGTTTGTGGATTAGTTATTGAAGTAGAGGTGATAATATTACTAGATTTTTTGTTATATAATGGATTGGTTATTTTCCTGGTGTATGGGGGAACTTGAGTGTGTATAGGAGTTAACGATGCTTGCATGGAATTAGTGGGTATGATTGATTATGAGATGATGATGGAATTTTTTTGAGGTGTGATATTAGGAGAGTGAGGAATAAATGGGAGTGCGGTTAGTAGGTTGTATAAAGGAGTTGTTTCATTGTGGCATGGAAGGTGGTAAGGAGAAATTGGTTTGTGATATGATGTCATTGGAATTCATTTTCCCTAAGGTATGTGTAAGGTATGTGATGGAGTATTATTGGTGATATCTTGTATAAGTGTGGTGTCAAATGTAGAAGGTAATTTAGCTCCCTGTTATGTGAATACTAAGAAGTATTGTTCACAAGAAGTGAGTCTATTAGTTTCATGGAATTAGCATCCTGTTGTGCTTCTGCCAACTCCTCAGGTGTTATGTCTCTTACTACCCTACCAATATTAGAACTATTCTTAGGAATTAGTAGGGGTGGTGTTTCAAAAGCTCTTGGTCCAAATATGTGCGCTAATTCTCCTTGTGTTTCTTGGAAAGGGTCTATGTTTGTGGGTAATGTTGGGATCTTGTTGGTATTGCATTTTTCTCTTGATTTGGGATCTTGTTTCTATTGGAATGTAAGAGATTTTAGGAACTTTTGATTTGGATGAAATTTTTGGGTGTTTTGAATGATGAGATGAAAAGGACCAAAAAGTGTATCTAGATATTAGGATTTAATGTGCGGGCTTTTGATGGAAGTATTAAAATTTGAACTAGAATTTTGAGTTCAAAATCGATAGATTAGGAGAGGGTGGAATAGGTCACCTTAGAAGTATACAAAACTCCTAAGTTAATCTACCCATGGATAGGCTAATTTGATCTTCTACTTGGAGAAGACAAACTTCCAAGAAAAACACCAAACTAGAGATAAGGTGAATGTAAGATCTAGATAAAATTAGTGAATCAAATTTGAATAGAAAATTGATGTTTATGGATGAGTGATAGATTTTACCTAATTCTAAACCTAAGTGTGGTTGAAAGATATGAATGGTGACAAAATGAATGTGGTATGTGGTCAAATCTTAGGTTATGTCTCTGTGTATGCTAGTATATGTCAGGTTTGTTTGTAAGATTGTATGTTATGATGATAGTGGGAAATATGGATGATAGTTTGGTTTAATTGTACTAAAATATAGACCAATTGTGTCATAGGATAGGTCAATTATGCTAGGCAGAGGCTCAAATATAGGATTTTGTGTAAATTGATAATAGTCTGGTTTCTAAGATAGAATTAGTTGTACTTAAGGCATAAACAATTATGCGACAAGAAAAAACAATTGTGCCACATAATGACTCAATTGCACCACAAGAAGAGATAAACGTGTCATAGACTAAAATAATTATGCTAAAGTAAGACAGTTGCATTATAGGATTGATCAGATGTATTGTTTCAGGTTAAAACTGTGTTTTCAAGGTTTAGTGTGGAAATCAACTATGCAAAAAGATAGACAAATTCATTATAGAATAGTCAAGCAAATTTTTGCAGATTGATTGCATAATTCTATAGGATTTTGTCTGATTTGACTATTTTTTGAGAAAAGTTTGACAAGAAAACAATCACACAGTAGACACAATAGCTATTGATATTTCCAAGGTAATAGGATGAATGGTGTCAGTGATTTGATATAATAAAAACACACCAAACACGATAACAACCTCACTATTTAGATAAGGCGTGCCTTGCTAGTAGAGGCCCAATCAATAAAATACTGCAGGAACATGCAAATAAACTCATTCTGATCTCAAAGGGGGATAACTAGGTCTCTAGTGGCACAAGGGCTCACCTTCCTCCTATTGAAGGATTTTACACCCTCAAAAGAATTCTATCTCACCTTGATGGAATATGTTGGGTAACTTCATGCATGATCTTGTACACTGCACCCCATTAGCAATAACAACCATTGATCTTAGGCTACTAATAATAGGGTTTGTAGTGGAATCGATGAATAGTGAGTTCACCTGTAATGTTCAAGATTAGGGGATCTCCCCTGCTATCTTCACCTAATGAGTCTCGGTGGATCAAGGATCTCACAACTTGGCTCAAATGACACTAGGCACATCTTGGGGTACAACTTTCATTCTCCCCCCTTTTCTATACCCCAATTGAAAACATGGTTGAAGTCGCACTTGGGGTAATGAAATCCCCAAGCAAGCCTCCCGCTAAATTAAAAAGAAGGAAAATGTTATTGTTTTTGATCCCTAAGCTTGCACTTGGTGTAAGGGGATAGCATATGCAAATAACACTTCCTTGGGTAAAAGAACAAATATGTGGAATCAAAGGTATTTTTGATCCCTAGGCTTGCACTAGCCACAAGGGAAGATCACACATACCCAAGGCTCCACCAGACACAAAAAAAATCTATTTACCTTAATAAATCCAAGTGTGATTTAATCTAGAATAAAATCAAGACACAAGACCCTGCATCAAATGTCAGTAGTTTCAGAGTTTTATCTTCTACCAACAAAAGCCACAGGTGCATAGAAAATATTAGTAACCAAGAAAACCACAACCAAATACACAGAATAATTGTGCAATGTAATAAAAAAGTTATACGAAACTCTGAGTTAATTACTTAAAAGTAAATAATAGATGCTTCATATCAAACAAAATCAATCAGAAAACTAAATTATACCTGAGCAATTTGATGAATAATTACACCAAACTCTCTGACATATGTGTAGTTTATAGGGTTAGATGCACCATTATGTAGAACAAATATACCAAAACCTCTAACAATTATGCCAATCTACCAAAAAATAGTAAAATTTATAGAACACAGATGTGAAAACCCTAATTAGATAGATAAATTGGATATCTTAAGGTTAGACACTTGCAAAACCACGGTCTAAAATCAACAGAAGAACAACACAATGAAGAAAGAACATATAATAATATTTAAATGAAACCCTAATCCTTGCAACACAATAATTTATTTGTTGTGCAACTGCATTGTTTCCCAAAATAAATGAGCCGAGACCATGAACATACATGTCGAAAGGTATGAATTTTGATCATAGGTCACCAAAACGAATGCGTCAAACTACCAAACATATGTGTTGAAACCCTACACATATGCATTGAAACCCTACACATATGCATTGAATCCCTGGACAAATGTGTTATTCAAACCTATAATTGCACAAAACTCAAAAACCTCAAAAAAAAATGTTAAATTTTAGGGACTTGAGGGTCCCACTGAGCATGGTAGAATGCA
The DNA here is from genome assembly GCA_007115665.2 of Sequoiadendron giganteum. Lineage (NCBI taxonomy): Eukaryota > Viridiplantae > Streptophyta > Pinopsida > Cupressales > Cupressaceae > Sequoiadendron > Sequoiadendron giganteum. The sequence goes on from CM021104.1 coordinate 428,692,065, forward strand.
TGACCTGAAAATGAATTGTGAAAGTGAATAATAAACAACAAATAAATAAATTCACAATCAAACTCATAAATCACACCTATAGAGAGTAAGAAAGTTGCATAACAAGAAATACAACAAACCTGCACACAAAATGCCTTACACAAAAACCTCGCTTAACTCCATTGTTCTCCTATTAGCACCTTGGAGAAAGTTGCAATGGTGGTTGCTCTCAAATATTTTTAGCACAAAGCACTTAAGATAATAAGCGTATAGATTTCTTGCAATGAATGAGAGAGGAATAATAATGATATGATAGCTGAATTTATAAATTTTAGGTGATATCGATCAACAGTTGAGATTGAAAAGATCAATGACTAAGATTGTTTGAGAGGAACAGATGAGGAGTTAACTAACTTCCTGATTGGAGCTAACTGATCGTATGGGTTAGTTAAAAGAATTGATTGATAAGATAAGTGTGATTGACTATTAGTGAAACATAATTGATTGATTAGAGGACTAAATTGACTAAGGACTGAACTAAAAGTGAGTGGGAGTTGACTAGTGAGGTGGAAAGGCATGAGTAATTAATAAATAATTAAATTAATTAATTATTAATTTCATGTGCAAAAGGGGAAATAAATAAAATAGTTAATTTTATTTATTTTTGGAAGAGTTATTATAAAAAATAATTAAACAAATTAAATAATTAAAATTAATTATTTAATTTGAGAAATGGAAAATGGAAAATGAATTAATTAAATACTAATCAATTTTTTTTTTGATCCATAAGAGTATTTATTATATTAATTTAAATATCAAAATTTTCACCTGTCTACTAAGCAGGATTTTTCACCATTTGACCATATCCTTGAAGCAACCCTTCTACCCGCGACCTTCACAGAATATTTTCAAAGCGAATTTTTTATAACTTTTACAAAATTGGCATTATCACTGCCAGTACCAAAGGGAAACCCTATACCCACATACCATCGATAGATTAAAGCCGATTTTCTACAAAAAGAGGAAGCCACGCCATTCACAAGAACCCGTTGAGATTGGCGAAGGACACAAAATCCTCCACCCATTCAAATCTACTAGTCACCATTAACCCTAACAACTTCTTCAGGTATTCCATTGCTATAGCCACGATCATCTAATGTCGCATAAGAGTTGTGCCACTCAAATCCAAGAGGAAGGGATAGAATTTGATCGCCTCGTTTGTATTCTTCAGAAGCTCCATATCCATTGGATGCAGAATCCTCGTGCCAATAATTGTCGCTTTCAAAGTCTCCTCCACGCCACCAAGCAAATATTTGGGAAACAACCACACCAACAAATCCTTCGCTTCCACCTTTGGCACTTTGCTATCCGAAAAAAAGCTAAAAAGTACGAGGAAATGTGGGCATTGTCCCTCCCATACTCATTCCACTCAATGTGGCCCTTCCCCACCACCATCTTTACCGCTGCAACCACGAGAGGATTGTTATTAAGCAAGACTCTTTTTAGCCTTTGGTTCGTTGTCTCACGGAACGCGACCTACCTCTTCTTCGCCTTCAGGGAAATTGGAGTGTTGACACCGAACCATGCTAGACCCTACACCGAAATTGCAATTACAAACTTTGAGCATCCGCCTAAAGCCATCCTCAGATGACACTAGAAGCCGAGCCAAAGTTCTGTGCCAACTCTACACCTACCTCCACTCACCCACAAAGCTCACCATAAAACGAGACCAATGCCAACACTCATAAATAGAGCCTGGCGGGGCTGCTGAACGATTTAAGCTTACCATCAGCCAAGCATAATTTTGATGCATGGCAAGTTGTCCTTGCCTTAGCTAAACTGCCCTTCCTTCCATGCCTCGTATACCAAGCTTTCCTTAAAAAATGTGTGTTTGCCTCACCACCATCATTACGGGTACACTCCAAATCCAAGGAGATCGAACATCCCCTTCCACGTTGGATGCCTTGCAAGTAAGCCACCTCACCACCCAACGGTATACCCTCCACCAACTTGGAGGGCCGCCAACCCATCCACCCACGATAATAATCAATTATTTAATTAATCTAGAAAGGAAGAATAATTTGTAAATTCATTAAATAATAAAAAAATATTTAATTAACATAGAGGACAAGTGATGGAATAGGTAATTAAAATAAATCATTAAAAATCATTTAATTAAAGTAGAAGTAGAGAGAAAATTGAAAATTTAAATATTTAGAAATTATTTAATTATCTAGGATGAAGGGGAAATGACGTTAATTTAATTAAACGCAGAAGACGGATTGATGAGACTTGATGAAGTTTTAGAAGAAACATGTTAGTCAGATTTAGGTGTCTACATACATAATTTAACTTACCTTTCTACTACGATGGATACACTTGTCTAAGTTTGCTTGTTTTGTGTGCCATAAAATCTTTCAATAAGCTAATAATACAATATTTCATGGAAAATGTAATGCTAGCATACATAGATAAGTCTAAGTGTACCTATATGATGTGCAAAGGTTGGTACTAGGATGGGTCTAGATTGCCAAAAAGGATAGGGGTTGAGTTAGGTCCAAAAGGCCTAGGAGGAAAGTGAGAGAAAGCTTGGATAACAACAAATGGTATAAGCAATGATTTGGTTTGAAAGTTAGAGAGGTTAATATAAGATAGAGAAATGGTTGAGATGGTGTAGTTGAAAATTAAAGATGCAACTTTATTCAAGAAAGCTTATAATGGATATTTTCTAAATATCGTGGGAAGGGTGAATAAAAGAATTTGAAGAGAAAGAGAGTGAATCATAAACAAGGTTGTGTTGATCAAGGGAAGTAATAGAAGGAATGGGCATGGGGATAACCTAGGCGAGGAAGACTTTATACCCATGTTAGTTCCTAAAATCTAGGAGTTTTCAATATCTAGATTTATGGATTCCTAGTAGGGTTGGACTTGGGATAACTAGTGAAGAATGAAGCATATCCCATGGTGGCTACAAACAATTACATGACATGTAAAGGTGCATACATCCTTGTGAATTTTTAATCATCCTTTAAGACTCAATGGACCCAATAACCAACCATAGGGATTGGGTACTTGCATGAAAATGTATATGACAATGTAAATTTAGTCTCTTACTCTAGTTTGTTAGTGTACCACACTCTTATAGAACCCCGACTCTTAAGCAAGACCAACTATGGATTTTAATATTACAATTAAAAGATGGATTTGTCATTGAGTAGATATATGATAATGCAGAGACATTATCTTAGCCTTTTTTTGGAAATTGTTTTGGTTTTATTTTTTATTTTTTATTTTAGTCGTTGATTTTTCTTTTGTTCCTCGAAATGAATTTGGAAGACAAATAACAGGTGTGTAAATAAAAAACACAAAGATAGCCTACACCTAGTTGAGGGGAGAATTCATACCTAGATGCTTAGATGCACACATAATTGCAACTAAACAAATAGTGTGATCTTGAGTCCAACCTTGGTGTGCCCATAAGCAAAGGTAACAAAAGAAATTGTGGCAAGGACTATATAATTCAAGTTGAGGGTAAAATGATACAATGATAGACAAGCTTGAGACTTCTTCAAAAGAAGAGGGAATTGTGGACGATAGGCATAGGGAAGAGAAATGATGTTGGGGCTATGGAATATGATAAATTTTGGAAGGCAAAGTAGCAATCTTTGTCAATGCTACATTGAACATGAGACATGTCAATAGGGGTTAGTGAGAAGGCCGAGGAGGGGGAATGGGGAGGGAAATGGTTCTAAGGATTGGGGCAAAAGGATATGAGACAATAGACTAGCAAGAGAAGTTTATGTTTGTTATTAGGGAAATTTTGTTAGAAAAAGACCTAAGAAATAAAAGAAATAAAAGAGTTGTATCCTAACTATGAATTAAAATAATAACAAATTAAATTAAATTACCTAACTACATTAGTTAATGGATGCATATAAATCCATTAAAACTTCTAACCATAGTCTTTCATGTCACTTGTAGATTTTGATGATTTATAAATCTCTAAAATCCAACTTATACATCCTTTAGTGGAAACTATTTTTTGATTTCTAGTTTTAAAGCAAATGTTGGGTTCTAACTATGGGCACATTTTCTACATACTTGAAGTTTTGTATTAATTCCCAGTTTTGGGTGTTACTACTTTGTCTTGCATTTTTGAGTTATTAATTTTGCCTTAACTAATGTCATGTTGTTGGTCTCTACTTGCAAAAAATTAATCATGCATTTACACAATTTTATCCTTCTTGTAGCACTTTGTTTTTTGTCATTATCATAGTCTTCAAATTTTTGATGGTTAATTATTTGTAAGAGATACATAAATAATTAGATAATAAACTAAAAAGGTTTCTCTAGTATTTTAAAGAATATTATTTATACATTCTAATAGATAAAAAAATGATTGGAGGTCTGAAAGCTGGTAAGGAAATATCATATTATGTGTTGCTGATCGAGGAAGAGGAGGACGTGGCAGAGCTGAGGAGGGCAGGCGTTATTAAGAACTCCATTGGCATTGACAGCCAAGCGGCCAATCTCTTGAATGGGCTGTGCAAGGGCCCAATTTGGAGGATTTGGAAGAAGACCCTTATATTCAAATTTAAAAAATACCCCACATATCAGCCTGCCTATGCTACAACTTTGCAACACCATCGAAAGCTCCTGACCAACATAACTATGTTTTGGGCAGTTGCACTAATCCTAGCCTTCATCAACCCTTTATACCAAAAATTTGTACAACATACAGGAAACTATTGAGTGGCTCTTGGTGGTTTAGTTAGTTTTGTTGTATATGTTGGGTTTTTCCCCAGTTTGGGGTGGATGAGATCTATTGGGTGTGCAGATCCTCCTCCTCATAGATTCTAACTTATATTACTTCTCTATACTTTCTGGTTTAAGTACAGAGATTTGAAAAGAGATTTTAGATGATATATCCTTTTTCTATACTTTTTGATTTGATTAATTATAATAATAATAGTTTATGTATAATATAAAACTAAGATGTTATTAATATAGACAGTATTTATGATATAGAGATTTTGTATTAAGAAGTTTGTTTATTTTTATATTATATATTGATTTATTTATATTTTTGATAAACTGTTTAACCTTTCCACAATAAAATTTCAACATAATTTATCATCTATATTAGCATTCACATTTTTTATATATGTAGAATTATTATATTCCTTACTCTTAACATAAATCAATCCTCCAAGAACTCTTTGTGTTGACTCTATCCTAAAAAATAATATAACCCACAACTTGTGTGGTTGGACTACTCTCATTCCCTAATATTCTCCTCACTTAAGTGATGCCCTTATCAAAAGTTTGACCTAAGCCACACCTCATGAGTAGCTTCCTCATGAATATCATAGATACTAGAAATCATTTTTACTTAGAAGTTGGAGATGAGAGTTTTAGAGTTCCACTCCAAGACATTCACCTCGGTGAGAGTTCTACTCTTATATCTTTACCTTGATTGTAGAGTTGCTCTAATACTAGTTTTTATAGAGCTAACACCCATGACCCTCTCTTAATCTATCATGTTTAAGTAGACATAACATTTTCAAATTTTAAATTACGTTTGATCTTTCAAAAGTGATCTTGTGAATTTTTTTACCATTGAAAATTAATTGTTTAATTTTCATCAATTCCAAGCATTATTTATATTCAACTTTTCTTATACAAGCAAATGTAATTTTTACATAAATGACAAGTTGGTTACATATGTTACCTTTGTGTTGAAAATTTAGGAGCCTTAAATACTAAAAATAAGTTATGGGTCTTATAGAGTAAAAGGAGTGGATCCTTCAATATATAAAAACGTTATAGCTCTTGTGAAGGTAAAGCCAAAAAACGTAAAGAAAAGTTTATTATTAAAGGAATGGAATAAGAATACTCTTTGTGGGTGAATAATGCTTTCAATAAAATATTTTTAATTTTTTTTTTTCTTTAATAGTTTGAGGGCTTGCATGACTTTTATTATCACAAATATATTTTGTAACTTACAACTTGGGCTTCACCTAAAGGTGTGGCAATGAAAGACATGCTCATGGAATTTATGTATCTACGCTATGTGCATTGAATTAAGTCCCTTTGATATAGCTTAATTGCATACATGTAAGATGACTCCTCTCAAGATGAGGACAAGTCTTTTGCTTCTGGTGTAGCATTGATGTGTCCCTTGGATCCCCTTGAGGTACCTCCTACCTTTACCTCACAACCCATTTTTCCCTTAGATTTGAACCAGCTCTAGGCTATTCATGTGGTGGATGGCCACCCTTCACCTCGTCTTTCCTTGGTTCTCTCATCATGTGTTGATGGGATCTTTGTTGGGGACTCCCCCTATTCCCTTTGTTTTGATAATTTGGATGCTAATGTCTCCTGGACTGTTGTAAGGAGGAAGAAATGTCCTCCTTTATCTCTTCCCCAAACTCATGTTTGGGTGTTGTGTGAGAGGTCAACCCGTTCTAGGTCTGGTATTGTCTAAATGGGACCCATGGATTCCCAACTCTTTAAATTTTTTTCACTCCCATTCTAACAAGAAATTTGAAGTCACATTTTATTGCTAATAAAGAATGGTTTTCACTCCTCTAAGGTCTACCCAATTTTTGTGGTGATCTTCACAATGTCATGAACTAGCCAATAACTTTTATGTATTCCATGTGTGAATCTTCTTCTTGACTCCTTGTTGAATTCGACTTTAGCTTACCACACAAACCCAAAGACACATACCCTTCCTCTAAAGTATTCATGAACACCTACTCTCCAAATACCAAAATAGATCTATCTACATATTTGTGATCTAATTATCAATTTCATATTATAGAAAATCTTGTAACAAAATCCTTGAATCCCCTCACCTCAACTTGCTAACAATCTCCTACTTACCAAGCTACAAGTCTAGAAAACACTAATAACATCTTGAATCCATCATCCTTCCAGATTGCATTCCTCTTTGGTGATGTACTCTTTCCCTTTATACAATCACTCTTTGGTATCATCATGTACCTCCTTCCCACTACACCAAACCATAGAAAATACCATTTTCTAGTGATATTTCCTTATAAATTTTATAATTCTCCAAATTAGGTGTCCCCCTTAATATTGATTTATGATCCATGAATTTTATGTCCACTATCTAAGTGCAACCTAAAATAACACATGTTTTTCACCATTATGGCATGTAGATAGGTGACATTTTCCTCCAAGACTACAATGAAAGTCACTATAGTGAGTTTCTAACCCACCCTCCATGTGGAGTGTTTTTGATATGGCTAAGTTGCTCCCTTTCCCTCAAATTTAGGCTCTAAAAGCTTGTGACAAGCACCTTTAAATAGCCACCATATAGCCTTATGACTTTGTTGGTCAACATGTCCACAAAGGATCAAAACCATGCCCATGGCAATTTCAATGCTTTGCTCTTCATATTTAAAGTGATCCTCAAAATAGGCGATTCACTATAATGTCATCAATTGCTTCCATTTCCAATAAGAAGATTGAACAAAAGAACTCCCTTACTATATGAGATCAATTTTCATCATCATTAGTGTCAAAATTATTATGCTTTGATGTCATTTAAATCCTTGGGGTGATCTAGAGCATCATAATGATGATAGACGGTAGGAGTGTAGGAAGATATCCAAGCAAAAATTTGAATAATGCCAATATTAGATTCCATCCGAAGACACTAAAAATTGTCCTAGGCCTGCGACTCCTAAATTCTTCATCATTCCTCCTTTCATCATTGATTTTCTAAGGTCACAAGTCTTCTATTAATTAAATGATTTTAATTATTTAATTAATTCATTTTATAGCTTTATTTCTTCTCTGATTAATTAAATAAATTTTATTTATTTAATTACGTCACTAATGTCCCTTTCTACTACAATTAAATAAATTTTATTTATTTATTTATTTAATTTTTTATCCATCTTTCAACTATAATTAAATAATTATTTAATTATTCATTAGCCTCTTCTGTCATTAAATTAAATAAATTTTATTATTTATTTAATTGCCTACTAATTTTTCATTTTCCTCCCACTTTTGAATTAAATCATTATTTAATTCAAAAGGTTAACATGTCACATGTCTTCTATAATTAAATGATATTTTTTTATTATATAATTATTCATTTGAATTTCTCCTACAACTTCTTTTTTCGTGCCAATCTTATCTTCCACATCAAATCTTATCTTTTGACATCTCATTTAATTCTATCCCTTGATTGAATTATCTTATAATTCAATTTCAACCCTTCATCCTTATCATTTGCCGTAATTTTGACCTAACCCTATTCCATACTACAACTTTCATTCTTGGCCATTGATCTTTAGGTCAAATTGACCTTTTAATCTTATCCCTTTGTGACAAAATTGATATTCTATAAAAGACATCTATTTTGTCATTGTCAAGTTATCTACATGCCATCTAGTTATCTACAAGCTATCTACAAGCAATCTAGAAACCTCTTACTATCTAGTGAATTTGTCTACATACTATCAAGTCAAGTGCATTCTAGTCAATCAAAATCTTCAATATTTTGCTTTGTCATTATCATTAGGCCTATTTGCATACTCAAAATCTGAGGGCAATTATTCATATCAAGCAAGATGGAGAAGTGCAATGAAGGTGAATCAATGGTGGCATGAAGACTCTTTGGTAATATTGTTTCATGTTTTATGTCTTTATGCTTATTTGTACTTCATTGTTTATTAGGGTTTGATTTATATGCTGTATTGCCTAACCTTGATAATTTTATCGTGAATTATGGTGAACCCGACGTGAAAGGACAATTTTGTAGAATTCGTAAGGAAATTTTAGTTTTGCACGTTACAGGTACGGATCGATGCAACCGCTAGCTAAAACGACACAATCACCTTTGACACAGTGCCACAACCGTGACGCCAAATGATGCAACTGCTTTAGATTAGGGATATTTCAACTTTATTTGATTTCTCGAGTTTTCTAGCAAATTTTTGTTATCTAGTTTTTGGTCGCCTTAATTAGATTAACCTTATTTGCATATCATACTAGACGTTACTTGTTTGGATTTGGTTAGATTTTTTGTTATTTTGTAGGTTCAGGTTCTCGCGATGCAACTGACTATCATTCGCTACAATTGCTTGGGGGTTCACCGCATCTAATATCGATCGAGAACCCCAATTGATTTTCTAAGCCACAATCGACATCCCAAACAACGTAGTCGCTATTCCCGCGGCATAATTTCTTTTGTTTGTGAGTCGCAATTGTTATTTTTTGTGACGCAATTACCTGTTAATTTAAAATTTAGGGTTTCAGTCAAATTTTTTAGTCTAGATCTTTTTCATTTCATGCTCAGGGGTTTTCTTTTACTGACATTTGATTTCCAGCGTGTGGCATAGGTGGAAAGGAGGCATTTCACTTGATTTTGCTAACTTATCTATCTTGTTTCATTTTCATACACTCATGGAGATTAAAATTAGCCTTGCATTTACATGTCATTGGGCTTAAAATTTACAGCAATTTTCATCTCTTCACTCATTGGTTAAAAAAGAACTTGCATTTTCACTCATTTGGGACTTAAAATTGACAACAATATTGCATTGAGTGTCTTTCTCACATTTGGATTTGGGCTTAAAAAGAACTAGTGTCTTCATTGTCTTGTGGTTTTGTAACTTGTCTTAAGATGTGTATGCTCTTCTCTTGCACCATTTGGTGATCTTGAGAATAAAAAACATCTTTTAGACATTTGTATAGTCACCCACACATTTGGTTTTGGGATTTTTCTTTTTAAAATGAACATCATGCACGTGTGAGAAAAAGGTGTTGTGTATGCTCTATCCTTGTGCTTCATGCGATCTTAGAGATCAAAAACAAATACTTATATTGCTTTTGTTACCTTTGGAGGGCCTGCCTCCCAACTTGTGAGAGGGAACGACCCAAGTGATACTTTGTTTCAGTCTACTATATAAATAATTGTGATTGTTGGGAAAGTCTTCAATCACCTGGTGCAGATGTCCTATACCAACGAGTGTCACCCTCAATATCCGCGAGATACATCAAAATCCTTTATTAGAAAGGGACTGGGAGGCCTCTTAATTGAGATAATCTCGCCACATGTATAGGCACTAATATTACCCCAAAACATAGATTAAGAACCACTTGTTTTAGAGGCAAACAACCCTTTTACTTGCTAGTGTAGGAGGTTAGACCTCTAAAGCCACCCTACATTCCACTATTCATTGTAGAGACAAGAAATCCCTTGGTTCACAAGATCTTAGGATCTTCAAGGGTAAGATATTTTGGTGTGTCCATGCCATGTAAGGGGGAGCCAGTGTCACCAAGATCTCTAGTTGTCGACTTTGTATAAGTGTTTGTAGCAATTCAAGTAGGGACTCAGTAGGTAGTATCTTTTCTAGCCTAGGTTGTGCATTATCTACGAGTGCCTTTATACACATTGTAATTATACATTTTCAACTCAAACAAGACTAAACAAGTGTCTTTAGGCTATTTTCTGTGTTTGCCAAAATTAATTTCATAAAATCACACCAAAATTGGTCAAAATTCAATCAAAACCTAGCAAAACACACCAAACACCGCAATTGACTATCATTCACTATAACTGCAATCCAAAAAACCATAACTGATATTTCTAGAATGATGCAACTATTTATAGAACGCCACAACTAAGACTCAAAATGACATAATTGCTTATCATTGAAAATTTTAGGGGAAAACTAAGACAATCCATTTTTTGATCAATCCTGAGCATCACCTGGTCCTCGATCACATAATTGCAAGCTTCCATATATGTCATTTACTATCCATCCATTCCTTCATCATTGCATCCTTTGCATTGGCTATAGGTCAAACATTAGGGCATCCTTTAGCTTGCATCTACCTTGTTGTAGGTTTTGGCTTTGGAAACTTATCAGACTTTAGAACAGTCCATAGTGACCAAATCAGATTTATCTTGACTTCACTTTTTCCACCATCCTATTCATTTGTCATTTAGGTTGGCTCCTCAACTCACAAGGCTAGTTTGAGGCCACCTTTGTCAACTTTTGATTTTAGTCCTTGCCATCATTGAAGTTTAGATAAATCAGATTTTTAACCTTGGCTATCTTAGTTTGGTTAAGAAACCTTACCTTATATTTTCTTCAAAGTTCTTAGTTGTCATACCCTTAGTCATCATCTTAGGTCATATTACCATTCACACCTATCATCCTTCCACACTTGCATCACACTTGGCATACCTTAGACATACTCAAGATATTGACCTCATTGTGACACTCTTGACATTTGACTATTGTCACTTTGATTCTTTGTCTTGGTATTATCCTTAGACATAATTTTGAATAGAAATTACCATAGCTTTAGACCTCTTTGTGATATTCATACCATTGACATATTGACATCTTGTCATTTTGAAATCCATATCTTGGTACCCTCATTAAACATATCTTATACCTTGAAAAATCCAAAAACATAGTTGCATAACCTTGGTCTTAGTAATACCTTGGTCATACCTAGGCATAATCATACCTTTGCATAGTCACCTTAGACATCATACCATATCATATCGTCACATTCATCTTCCTCTTGCAAGTCTTATATGGTCAAAACAAGGTTGCAAAGGAAACGAAAAGAAATGGCCTTCCCACAAGATGATGATTTTGTCAACCCATTTGCTAATTCCTCTCATGAGGCACCTAGACCATACAATCTCTATTTGAGAAATTCATCACTAGAGACAAAGATAGAAATTTCGTTATAGAAGAAGTAGAGGCAGCCGCACAAGATCCTGAAATAGCCTCTTTTGTGGATGAACTTGTGGCATTAGACCGTCAACACTACTTACCTAAACTATTGTCAAAAGGAACCACATTACCCCATGGTTTTGATGTCAATACATTACAAGCAACACCCACATTGAATAAACAAATCCAAGGACACAATACGCCTACTTCTAGTGGTTCCATCCCACAAGTCAACACATCTATTCCATTAGGAGGATCCACACAAGATGTAATGACAATACACACCTCAACATTTGGCACCCAAAACGTGACACAAGGAACAATACCAACCATGAAACAATCCATGTCACAACCCTTTGGTGTTTTCTCCAATCAACTCTTCACACCAAACACCCTAGGGGAATCATCTTCCAATCCACTTGTTATTAACACTTCAACCAAAAGACCAAAAATTATCATCAACAAGGCTCCCAAAAAAAATTCCATACCAAATATGGGGGCCTATCAACATACAATTGTGTCACAACAAGGGCCTACTCCTCATACGCATGTGCAAAATAATACTCAAGGCTCTATTCCGCAAAACACACAACATGGCAACCAAGGATCCTACACATAACATGGTAACCAAGGACCCTTCCCACAATATGGGAACCAATATCTACATGGTCACACCTTTTCATGGCATACACAATCCAATCCTTCCCATTACGCTCATATCCCAACTTCCAATGAAAACATTCACAACCAAACACCATCTTACACACATATCAAAACTAAAATCCATCATATACACACATACCCAATCAAAATCCATCTCATAATATTGGATTCCAAAATACCAATATGAACTCTCAAAGTGCAGAAGACCCGTCATTGACCCAAGTGGATGTTCTATAAACTCAAATTCTTTCCCTACAACAAAAAATAGAGAACATGCAAGTGTCCAACAAGAAGACTTGCTCCACAAAAGACTTATGTCCCTATCCATTTGACAAGAGTTTATACATGCCACCCTTCCCACACGGCTATGTCACACCTAATTTTCCTAAGTATAGAGGGAAGGGAAATCCTATCGAACACATAAGAGATTTTTCCACCGCTTGCATATACATTTCATACGAACCTACATATCTAATGAGACTATTCCCACGAAGTCTTACACGACAAGCACTTGAGTGGTTTGCACACTTACCAACTGGCATAAGAACATGGGGAGACCTAGCAGACAAATTTGTGGAACACTTTGCATTCAAAATTGACAACGAAATAACTATTGCCACCCTATGCCATACCACACAAGAAGATGGTGAAAACTTTGTAACCTTCTTCCAACGATGGAGGGGTTTGGCTAGTAGATGTCCTGTCGACAAACCTGAAAAAACAAAAAGTTGTCATGTCCATTGAAAACCTCAACTCAAACTTGAAACATGAGCTATGAATGCAATGATGTACTTCATTTAAAAACCTAGATGAGAAAGTTATTATCCTTGAGAAGGCCCCCATTGATAGGGGAGAAATCAAGACTTCAAACAAAAAAATGACCACTCAAACCACATCAAATGACAAAGGAAAATATTGGGCTTGTCTCAAGAATGTGACTGATGATAGAGCTGTTGATGCCAAGACAATGTGCATAGGACCTACCATTACACTCAGAGGACCCAATGCATCCAAAAACACACCAAGAGCTCCCGATCAAACTGCAAATACCGTCCAAAACACTCAAGAATAGAGAGTACAAAGGAAGTTCCCTACCAAATATAAATACACTCCTCTTGGGGAGCCAATCAAATCCATCTTTAAATAAATTTTGCAACACAATGCCATAAAACTTCCTGACCCAAAATAATACGACCCAGGACTATTCAAACTATCATGGTGGGATGACAATGCCTTATGTGATTATCACCGAGCTAAAGGAAATTCCACTTCACAATGTCGACAATTAAAGAATATCATCCAAGATCTTGTTGAAAATGACACTATTAAAGTCAATGGACAACAAAAATAATCATCTAATAGCGACCATAAAGTTTTCATAGATCCTTTACACGACCATGGAAAAGGAAAGGCCTCCATTTTGGGTAATAAGACTTAACACCGATTCAGCCAATTACACTAATGCCAAATTTGAATATACCAACATAGTAAATCACATCCAAACTACTGATGATCATGTCAATACTATTACCATTAAGAAACCACCAGAATGCACTGCCAATACTCGCCGAACCAAGGTGACCATCCAAGGGCCTCCTCCAAAACAATAGTAGCCACCAAAGTCCCAATACAACCTACTTGAGCATTTGGGGAAGACACCTGCCCAGATCTCTATCTTGGAGTTATTGCATATATCACCTGACCATCGAGCCATTCTTGATAAAGCCTTACAAGACACTATTGTTCCCATCAACCTTGATGCCAATCGCTTCCAGGAGATGGCAGGTTATTTGGCTAACTCTAATCATGCCACCTTTTTTGACCAAGACCATTCAATTGCAAAGACAAACCATAATGATCCTTTACATCTTGAAGTCCTTGTCCAAAAACACAAAGTGAAACGAGTCTTGGTAGATGGTGGAGTAGGGTTAAACATTTATACCCTTAAACTGATTAAGATATTAGGATTTTTGGAAGCTTGTGTAGACAACCAAAAGCATTATTATCAAGGCATATGACAATGAAGAACACTCTTCTAAAGGGGTTATCACACTACCCGTCAAAGTTGGACCAGCATTTATGGACACTACTTTCCAAGTCTTGGACCTTGAACTCTCATACAATCTCCTCTTAGGTCGACCATGGATTCACGCCATGAAATCTGTACCATCCACATACCATCAATGTCTCAAGTTCCCCATGAAGGCACTGAAATTAAAGTTGCAGGCGATCCCGACCCCTTTCAATATTACAGTAATTTGAGAGGGACTCCTCAATTCCAAGTGCCTGTCGATAAGGAAGCTTTTTCCTCTACTTCATCATAATACGTTGATCCATCTTCATTGACTATGGCATCCACTTCATTTTTCGCACCATCAAACCCCAAGGTCCAAGTCCATGACATGGGATGTGGTGAATATTGTATGGATAAGTTACCGACAAATGACAATTCTAATGTTGCTGAGAAAGTTCAAACTTGTAACAATGATGTCAAGATAGCTTTAGAAGGTACAAAAACCGATGATCTTTCTTGGATCAAAACCTTTTGGGATCCCGATGATACATCTACCTTTACCCTATTTGCTTCCACTCAACCTTTTCATGTCCATGACAACTCCATATTTGACCAAGACATTTATGATAATCCACTCTTCGATCATGACTCCATTGAGGACATCCAATCATCATCCTTCTGTATCACCTACCCTGGGCTACGTTATTCATCTCTTACTGTCGCTTCTATCAAGTCATCTTTCCAAGTCGTTAAGGACATGCAAGCTTCCTTTGATGTTAATAGTACCGAAAAGGATAGTCCCAAAATCTTCATTAATGACACTGCCACTCCCGTCATCCACTAAACACTTTTTTTACTCCATCCATGTCATCCATATCACTTACATCCATCCACATCATAGACATGGATCAACAAGTCATATCCCAAGAAAAGAATAAAGGCAAAGCTCCAATGAAAGAGCTATCTTCAAAAGGAGATCCAATATCAAAAGACATAACAAAAAGAAAAGAAAGTTAATAAAAGTTCTCTAACCAAAACAAAAAGCTATTGGAAAAAATAAAAAACACAATTCAAAAGTGAAAGCAAGCAAAAGTCGATCTCCAAGTATGCCTCTCCATCAAAAATAACTGGGGGCATTTATCAAGATGAAAATTTAAACAAA
Source organism: Sequoiadendron giganteum (assembly GCA_007115665.2). Classification (NCBI taxonomy): domain Eukaryota; kingdom Viridiplantae; phylum Streptophyta; class Pinopsida; order Cupressales; family Cupressaceae; genus Sequoiadendron; species Sequoiadendron giganteum. The sequence continues at coordinate 428,707,624 of CM021104.1, forward strand.
GAGCTTGTTGATCCAAGGTTTCCATCACTTTCACTCATTTCGTACATCCTGTTCAATCCATCCATATTCACGCATTTGTCATGTCATTTCACCTCCATTGGCTATTTCTTTCAATGTACCTTTGACGATGATCCTTTCACGTACTCTAGCTCATTGGTCTCTCAAGCTCCTTTATATCTGAAGCCCGATGGCCCATGTAGTGTGCACATTAGGGATCATACCATGGCCTCTTTTGTCCGCCACATCTATCGCCCGTCATACTTTTCGCTTACATTTCACATCCAAATTAGATCCTTTCATCAAGCATGGTCATCCAAACAAGGTCAATACATTGTCACGACTTATCAATTCTACACATAGCTTCTGAAAGTCTGGTCATAACCATAAAAATACAAAAAAAATCATTACCTTGATGAAAGCCTGGAAAACAGGCATCTTGGCGACACCAAAAATGAAAAAATCAAGAAAATAGTAAAAAGAAATAATCCATCCAATAGTGAAAACCATTTCGGTGGTGCTTTGGATAAGTACTATGGTGAAAACCTAGCAAACAAGCGCCATATGTAGTTGATTTTTCTCCTTCGTCTACCATCATTCCAACCTAACTTTCCTGTCATTCGCCCTTCTCATATCATTCATAATAATTCCTCGTTGCCTTCTCATAACTTGGAACGATTGACATCACATGTTCTTTTGCCCTTGACATCCCCTTCCGTTCCACTCCTAATAAATTGGTCTTATACCCAACTGGGGGAAAATACTTGACCTATGTCTTCTTACACTTGCCATCAAGAGGTCGCTATATCAAAAAACCAAAAAAATCATAAAACTATCAAAACAACAAAAAAATTCACAAAACCGCAAAAATCCAGGAAAAACCAAAACATGTCAAAAACACAAAAACATGCGAATAACTTTCAAAAATCCCCAAAACAGATTCAAAGTCACTCATGTTAGTCCAAGTCTAGTCGAACTATGTTGTCTATGTGACTTAAACATAGGAAAGGTTATTTGTCGATGAGCCCCCGAGGCATTAGGTTAGTCCTTTTAGGTTTGGTCATATAAAAATCATGACTCAATCCTTTGTCAATAAAAAAAAGTCAAGTCATGTCGAACTACGAGGTCTCTGTGTATTGTTATGTAGGCAAGGCCATCTATCGATGAGCCCTTGAGGCCACCTAGGTCGTTCCTTTAGGGTTTATCGCATCAATCATAATAAACTAGGAATCATCAACCTAGACATAAACAATCATCAAGATATTAAACAAGTCACGCATCAATAGGACAACAAGCTAACAAGTTATTAAGTCAAACCAAACAAATTGTCAAAACAGTCAAACATCAAACCAGTCAAACTTATATCTTAAACATGATGCATCCTACCTGAAACAAAACATTGTCATTAATCATACTTATTCATTTGCCTTATACAGGTGGTCACATGGTCGAAACCAGACTTGATGTCTTATACGACATTTTTCTTCTCCTAAAACCAAACCTTGTCAAACAATCAACCCATCAACCAATCTATTGATCAACCCATCAATCGCTTAGTCAATTAAACACCAAACAATCATATTTTGGCAAACACTAAATGGTTGTTGAATTTGTGGGCTATTTTTGTTTTATCTTTTCTTGATTTGTTTTTCAAGTCATGTTACTAGCTCCCTTGAGGATGTCCCATGAAGGATTTAGAGGGGCAAGGATGTCTCATGAATCTTTTATTTGATGTTTGCTTGTGGATTGTCTCGACAAAAAGACATGCAACTTTTCCTTTAGTATGCATCTAGACATTCCTTGTCTGCGACTATCTGTTTCTTGCAAGTGGATGACCTTGCACACCTTGGTCTATGTCATACCATGGTGTTTGTTGTCCATTTTTCATATTTTTATCGCCCAATGATAATTAAATGCAAGGCCTATTATTTATTTGTAAAAATATTGAAGTCCTTTCTCCATACTAACATCCATGTCTTTCGTACTAACATTTCTTGTATCTGCATTTTGATGGCGTTCTGTGACACACAAAAAAACAAATGTCCTGCATATATAGTCATGTTAAAAGCATCATATAGGCATTATCATACATACATATCAAACCGTACATACTACATCAGAAAATACCAAAAATATCCATGGCATGTAGGCATATAGGCATCCATATAAACATTCATTATCATATCATTTTGCATAGCATATTACATACATGTTGCATCAACATCCATTATCATAATCCATGACCATCCATCATATTACATACACATTTGAATTTTCACCATATAAACATAAAATGACATCACATCTCATAATCATAATCCATCATAAACATCACATAGCATATACATGACATCCATAACATCATAAAAAAAAAAATACATACATATACCATCTAGAAATCACATATAAGGCATCCATATATAGAACCATTGCACCATCATATAGATTGCATAAACATAAATCATCCATGACATAATACATGCATAACAATAGATTGCACATCATATAGTTGTCACCAAAAGGTAAAAGCACAAAGTTGTGTCAAACTTTTTAAAAGAAACAACCAACACTGATCCAACTTTTAAACTTGAATCACTAAAAAGTGACATGTATGTTTTGAATTTTGAAATGATGTAAACTAATGAAATATCTATTTTTTACTATATTTTATGCTTTGTATTTTTTTTTTAAAAATAAAAAATTATTTGAACATAGTTTTTTATAAATTGACACTATCATTTAATTGGTGAAAATTTGTTGAAAAATGAAATCACATGAGATGTCAACCTTTATATAGTAATTTTTTATTTTTTCTCCTTCAATTTTTTTCTATGTATTTATAACTTGAAACTTTAGTGCATGGATTTTTTTTTTCAATTTTTGATAAATATTAAAATGTGTGTATATTAAAATATAACTATTTCCATTAGACGTCAACTTTCATATTATCTATTTATCTAAAATGGAAAAAAAATTATACCCTCTTGATATAGATTCTTTGATCTAGTGCATCATATTTTTTTCAATTTTTTTAAATTAGTTTTTCAATTTTTCCTTGTCATGGTAATCAACCTAATATTTTGTGTTGATAACCTACTTTTAGTAAAAATAAAAATAAAAATATTGATAATAATTTAATTATTAAAATATATATATTTGAAAACTAGACTTATGGATTTACAGAAGGGTATTTTTAGAATTTAAAAAAGTGTTATTTACATGAGTAGAAATTGTTAAAACATCGATTTTTTCAAATAAATCTATATTTTTGATAAATTTGCCTCAAAGTGGTGCTACATATGCATTTAGCCAATAATTTTAGTTGGAAAAGTTGTGGATATATGTAAGACTACCTAGTCAATTAGCCACTCGATTAACTCTTTGATGCAAACTAAGAATCTTTTAATAGCTATCGACAATGTACCCTAGGTGAATTATGGTTAAGGTGATTTAGTTGTTTTGTGGGTGTAGGGTATAAGTAAGTTCTCGTTGCTTCAACTATGTTACTTGGATACTTACCGTTGTGAACTATTTGTGATCTATATCATTATATGGTTATTTATAAGAACACTCTAGTCGAATTCTCATATGAGATATTTTTGTATTGTTGCAAGTTTTATTTTATATAGTGGTGATGTATGAGATCATTATATAATGTGTAAAGCCACTTGGTCTGCTTCTTATAAATGTATCTAAATATTTTCTAAGGCGTGGAAAAAAATTACCTCGTGACTAATAGTTCATATAATTTATGGTAGTTTTCTTGTTATTTACATACTATTTTACTTACATGGCAATAACAAACCTAGTAAGCACATATTTCATATTCTTAGGTACACAAATAAGAATAGTTAAGTAGAGTTGACTACGTAGTTGTGATTATTAATTTTATCAAAAGATGTTATAAATAAATATTATATGATCAAGTTATGTTTAAGTGTAATGATACCTCCAATTGTCTGACCCAAGAGTATAAAGTAATTGGGTTATTAAGATAATTTCTTATGTACAATAGAGTTAGTTATTGAAAGGACCAATTGTTAAGACGTTGTGAGATATTTAATCTTATTAATGAGCTAACATTAGTGTAAGTGTTTGATGTGTGTTTAGACTTGAGGTCCTTTTCGGTTACATTATTAACAAATTCTAGCGACATGCTCAAATAATCAAGCTAAGAGGTATGATGAGTGCATGTATAGATTTTTGTAGTTTTATGTTGTAGAAATATTACTATTCCTCTACTTGGTATAGTCTAGAGAATCAAATCTATAACTTGGACTATGCCTTCATGTACATTTATGAATAGTAAATCTTTTATAGATTGTTGTGTATCTCTTCCATTTTAATGCCTTCACTATGCTCTTAATGGATTTAGTCATTCCCTCTAATACAAGGAAGATTCTTTGTAGGTTATGTGGTATTATTTTCCATGGTAGTCATGTATGGAATGTAATCTCCATGTAAAATGTAAAATGTAAAAATTGAGGAAATAATTGATTATCATGACCACCTATTACTAGAACATCCAACCTTGTTATTGAATAAAATAAAATAAAATAGTCAAAATAAAGAGAGAGGAAACAAGAAATGTTGAAAAAAAACTTTAGGAAGCTGGTGAATCGAGAAGTAGAGGAAGAAATGATTTTTTTTGACAACCTTTTCTGCTACGCCTAATCAAAAGGGATGGTGGGTGTGTCTGGAAAATGTATGAAACAAGTTTAAAATATGCAAACAAGATAGAGGGAATTATTGGGGTATCTACTCCCTGCGCAAGATGGGGAATTGCGCGTTTGGCATTTCTTTCCAATCTGTATCCAGGATGCTACATAGGGAGTGGTGTATTGATCCCTAATAATGACACATGTATGGGTTGCGTATGGGTATGTATATATAGGTGGGCATTTAATAGAAAGGATTGGTGGGGGGAGCCATAAATGAGAATAATTTCCTGCCACACCACTAGATAAGAGAAGGATTACGTCCCTGGAAGTAGGTAGGAAGAGGGTGTTGAGTAATATCGGTGAAGAAAGGGGGAATAAAAATATGGGCCGAATCCTTCGGGTGATGCTCGGCTGTCTTCCAAAACCCTTGAGCAACATCAACTCTTGAACATGCATATCTACCATTGTAGCTTTCGTGCACAAGAGGCTCTTTGAAGACTACCATAATGGATGGGCACACTAGGTTATATACCTCCAAATTTAGCATAGATAAGGGAATGCGAATAATGGGGGGGGATTCAGCTTTACACTTGCCAATCGCTTTCTGTAAACCTTTTCAACTACCCACTTTGCCGATATCCTACGAGTTCTGCCACTATCTCGTAGGCAAGGGGCTTGAAACTAATTTCCATCTTGGGGCTAAGAACGAAGGATTGAAGATTGAGCGATGCGTTATTATGGAAGATATACTATAAAATCTAGATAGCAAAGTTTCAAGAAGAGTAGATTGGTCGATGGATGTATGAGCAACAAGCGTATGATTTAAGGAGAGAGGTGTGGGGGCAGTTGAGGACAACAAGCTTGTTGCATCTTAACTTCAAGTAAGTGAAATGCTCCCAGGCTTACCACTGGCAATGTCGTTGTGGTAGTAGTAGACTGAATAGCATTGCATATTTTCCACACTTCAACCACAACAATAAAATGCTTGGCATAGTTTAGACTTCTTTCTTTATTTATTTGTGAGCATGAACCTCTAATGCATTTATACGATGGGCTACACCGTAGAAGTTATATTTTCAAGCTTTCAGCCAGCCATCTCTATGTAAATAAGATTATTGATAAAGTTTATGAAAGTTCATGCCCTGTTACACATCTCAAAATATATCTGTTATACTATATTCATACACTACAATAAATAATAAACTAAGGGGTTGTGATGTAACAGTATGAATAAGAACATTAAGCAAAATCTCATTATAAATTAATAGGCCTAAGGTTTTGTCCCCTTTCAGTAAATATACATTTGCTATGGCCAATGATTTTACATTTAAGTTTAGATTAATTGGATTTCAATCACTTAACAATAGCTCCAATGTGTTGTTAATTTATTACTGTTCTCACCTATTGAGGAGGAAGTACCCACAACAAGCGAGGGTTTTCTTTTCATTAAGTGCTAGTTGCAGCAGTGGTTGTATTTGAGTTTATCTAAATATAGGAGGATTATTCTAAGAAATTTTCAGCCATCATTTTTTTTACACACTTATAAATTCTGTTGTTCCCAAGAGTGTTTGGAGTTCATGGAAAAGTAGTTATAAGGAATTACATTCTCAAGAAAATTATTTTGCAGTAGCATAGATACACACAAATCATATTCATAGTCAATTCTCTGATTTAGTATAAAAACAATGTTTCAGCCAAACAAAGTCAAAATATAGAAAAATGTTTTTTTTGTTTAATACAACTATCATTATTATATATGAAACCTCCAACCTTTCAGCTCTATTTCTGTTTTGGATGGTTTAAATTTGTATTGAGTAATGCAACCATTTTTTTGGCTATGTTTTCATGTTGTTATGTTGTTGTCAACTGTTGTTTTGGGTAGTTTAGTGAGCTGTGTTGCATAGAAAAATGCTCATGCATGGTTGAGCCCTTTGAAATACTATTTCTGGGTTTTATTCCTTGTTCTTTTTCCTTTCTGGAACATATTGAAGCTTTAATTTTAGTTAAGAAACGTAAAAGCTATGACTGTTCAAACTTTATCTTTTTTCTGTTGAAATCAGCAAACTAAACATTATTGAATAATTTAGGCATTACATTAGTATTACTTTTCAGAGTAATTTAACTTCAAATAGAACTTTATAACATTCAAGTAATTAAATTATAAATGCAATATCGACAATTTGGAGTATTGACATTAGCGTTGGATGATAATATACTTGAATATACTTTCATAATATTAGTAATTATATTGGTGATGGATGATTTTATAACATTGAGTTATTAAGTTGTAAGCATTAGTTTGTTTAAAAATTACTTGGTTACTAAATAGGTATACAAAGACAATGATTTGATGTCTATTACAAGTTAATTTGTGTTGATGAAATGGGCATATGCATAGTTTTATTCTTATAATCTTTAGAGGTGTCTAGGATCAAAATGTATATCATTTGAGCTATCCCTCGTTGCTTTCTCATTCTTTAAATTCTATTATATTGAACATAATGATAGGGTTACTTGTATTAATGGCTTTATCGTTAACCAAAGAGCATTACGAAATTTCTAGGTTCCTTCTCTCTTGCCAGTTCCTTTAAATATAAATATAGGTATTATTACAAACTATTTTACATTAAGGAGATGTTGTAAGTATGTCTCTTGACTTAGAAATGTGTTAGATGAACTACATGAGTTTCATTACCACTTTTTTTTCCAAAATAAAAAATATTAAGGGAGGTACCTTGATTATAAAATACATCAATTCAAGAGCATTTGTTATAATATTTTTTTTTTAACAAAATAGTGACGTTTAGAGTTACGTCCATTGTTATTGTGATTGAGAGTGAGTCATCGTTTGAAACCTAAGGTTATACCCATTTGTTGGCCAACCAAGTGTGTGATGGTTGAAGTCCATGTGTCGAACTACGATTCCTCTGCGAATTATATATGTAGGCAAGACCATCAAAGACGAGCCCCCGAGGAATTAGGTCTAGCCCTTAGGCTTGTTCTCTTGTTATTACTTGAAGTTACTATTGTTATATATTTTATTTGCATAACTTGAGACTTGAACTAATCAAGTCTATTTGGGTGATGTGAACTTCATGCCTCCGTTGAAACCCTACTAAGAATTTCTAAGCAATTTTATTACCTAACTAAATATTATAATTTATATTTGGTCAGATGTCGTTATGCCTTTTTTTTTAATTGTGTGCTTCGAGAATAAAATTGTGAGTTAGCTATATGTTGTAATTTGAAATTTGAAATTTGTGTTTGGCCTTTAACTCATATTGTAGTATAAATTTTAGGGCATTACAATATATCTAACTTAGCTAGAATAAATTTTACAAGATCATATGTTTTGACAAAAATATATTTTTAGTTAGAAATACTTAAATTCACTTGTGTTGATAAGTTGGTTGAAAGTGTGACACAATTTTGTACTTTAACCCCAAAATCATATATCATATATATCGCTCAAAATGTGTCACAGTTAATGTCAAAATGTATCTAAAAAAGGAGCTCGCTAGCTTGATGGTCAAAAAGATATGTGTCTAAATACAATATCCAAACATGTCCTATCCTAAGCTTCCATTCTCTCTAGAAGGTGATCGATGTGGTGAACTTGGTGGCTTGTGCTCTGAAGGTGGCCTATCATATGGACTCAGTCGAGTCAACTGTGAGACTCCCCCGCTGCTCTCTCCCTTGCTGTGTGATCATCTGCTATGAGACCGTCCACTGCTCAATACCACTGATGCACTAGGTGCCCTACGCTCTGGGGGAACCTCAACCTCATATAGGTCTTTGTAATATTGCTCTCGTCTGTTAGCCCTAAGGAATGCATGTGTTGTCTCAATGGCATATCCTATGCATGTAGCCACAAAATAAATAACCCTTTGGTATGCCTCATGTGCTCAAACCACTGTTGTATCTCTCTCTATCCTAAGACCATCCCTCTCTACCCACAGTGTCCCTACCTCGACCTCCAAGGCCTGAACCTTGGCCTATAGATCCAATATCCTCTGATCTACTCCCTTCTCTCCATCTCTAATGGGGATGTCCTCGAAGCCCTCCATGCCCTCCCCCAAGACAATCCTCTCTCAGAGGATGCACTCTAACTCTCCCATCGCATCCTCCTCCTATCTCTCCTCCTCTGCATGCTCCTCCGCTGCTGCCTCCTCCATGACCACATCATCCTGTCGACCCTCCTCAACAACCATCTCCTCCTCCTGTCTCCCCTCCTCTACAACACTCTCCTCCTCCTATTGACCCTCACCAAAAACCATCTCCTCCTCCTGTCTCCCCTCCTCTACAAACCTCTCCTCCTCATGTCTCTCCTCCTCTCCCTCCTCTCTAATAGGAGAGAGTGGTGCCCTTTGTCTCCTCTACCATCCTGCCTTGCCTCCACCCTTTTCGTCTCCATCGTCATCTCCTCATCCCCCATCTCCTCGTCCTTCATCTTCTCGTCCTCCGCCTCCCCGTCCTCCACCTCTCCGACCTCATGGGCCCCTACCTTGGAAAAGAATTGGTGCTATCTGGTCTAGATCAGTATATTGCTCTAGCCTATATGATACCCACCACACATCATAATCTGTGATTTTTCTTGAATCTTTCAGACCCCCTCTCCATGCCCATTGTACCACCTGCAAGCCATCAATCCCTTGCTCTGTTGTAGTCACTGGTATAATGAGCCCCCATGGTGTCACCTCTCATGAAGACCTAGAAAACTCTGTTGAACCATGTGGTACCCCATGCTGCTCACCAAACTGTCGTAGGACCCGCTCAAGAAGATACATCTCAGTAATGTGTTGTGATTGGATTGTCCATCTAATCAAGTATCTTTGCTATCTACAACAAGGCAAATGCTCGCCCTCATCTAGCCAATGGGTACAATCTTTGTATGGCCTCCAATATCCCACATCCCCAACATGAGTCTGTGTCACTATGCCTCTGTACATGTAAACATATGGAACATTGGCCCCCAACTGGCGACCAACTGACGGTTGAAACACAACAATGTGCTCCCAAGCCCAGACCATCAAAAGTGTCACACCACAACTCATCGACTACCCATCTCGGTATGCAATATCATGAAGCTGGAAATAGAGCATCGCTAATAAGCAAGGCCCCCATGCATATAATGTATCCCTGGAAATCATCTCTACCGTCATCTCTCCCCAGCCAACGAGGGACACATGTCCTCGGTGGTCTGGAATAACGACCCTGAAAATTAGTGTACACATGATGCAGTCAAATCTCTCATACCTCTTTGCCAGAGTCTCCCATATGATCTCATACCGATCTATGCCCAGGTCTTTGACATCCTCATATATATAGTACTCCAAGAGTCCCTGATATTCGCTTCCTGGGTTGTACCTGAATCACTCCCCTCAAATAGGCAATCACAATATTCGATAGGTTTCCTCAAGGTGACAATCGCCTCTCCTATCGGCAAATGGAAGGAGCATGTTACTGAATTCCATCTCTTAGCGAGTGCAATCAACATACCCCTGTTCACCCTAATAACAGACATAAAAGTCACATGATATAAACCAAGATGCCATAACCTGCGCTTTTCAGTGTTGGTCAACCAATCTCGTAGCTAGTATGTGGCAGGTTGGGACTCTCAGGTGTAAATGGGATCCAGTGTCACCTGTGTCCACAAGTACAAGTGTGGCATCAATGAAAAAGCCTAGTAAAATCTATTAGACTTAAATTTCACAAGAAATTTTATCTTAAATTGGGCCAAATTTTTCCCCAGTTAGTTTCGCCGCACATTTAAGCAATTGCGTCACAAAATCACATTTGTATTGCACAATCTTCATATGCGTTGTCTCAAAACAATTGTGTTGCATTCCTTCACATTTGCGTCATAGGAAATCAATTGCATCGAAACCCCAATCAATTGTGGCTTATAAAATCACTTGCATCATTTCCCTAGTCTATTGCGTCGCGCATTAGCAGTTGCGTAAATGCAGACCGTACATGCGGCATTCTAAGGCAATTGTGTTGCACGATTTTAAACCTAAACCTAACCTAGGTGTGACTCCACCATTTGCGGCGTTTCACAAACAATTGCATCGTTTGTGATAGCACTTGCGACAAATCGGAAGCAATGCAACTGCCTGCTAAATTTTTCTTTGACCAAGAAATGCATGAAACGAAAAATTGACGAAGTGGATTACAAGGCACTTATCGACTCTCCTACACCATTTGGTCGTCTAAAGGTTTGGACGTGATATCCTCGATGCTCGATGTGTGAAACAGGTGACATTTTTGCAACTTCTTTTCTCAAAGTTCCTAAGTTTTCAAAATCAAAATGCACAAATGAGTCATTTGACCTATCAATTTTCCATTTATACCTCCTCAAAAATAGGGTTTTGATTAGGGTTTGTGTTGGTTGCACTCTATGAGAGGTCTCAAACCTTATTCTGGCTATCCCGAAGGTCCTGAAACTTAATTCTTTCGTCACCATGGCATTCTTGGCTATCAATTTAACTTTTTAGAATAATTTTCAATTTTTTTGAAAAATTTGGAAAATTTGCAAAAAAAAATTGAGGGGGCATAGACCTACCCTATCCACACTGGGGCATGTTTTGACTAAATTTCTTTGACACAAAGCGATAAACTGCATTGTATCAAAGAGGGGTAAAATGTACACTAAAAATTGTCTTAGGTCCGCAACTCCTAAATTTTTCATTATTCCCCCTTTCATCATTGATAATTAAATAATTTTAATAATTTAATTATTTTCTAAGGTCATAAGTCTTCTATTAATTAAATAATTTTAATTATTTAATTAATTTATTTTCTAGCTTTATTTCTTCTTTGATTAATTAAATAAATTTTATTTATTTAATTACGTCACTAATGTCCCTTTCTACTACAAGTAAATAAATTTTATTTATTTATTTAATTGTTTATCCATCTTTCAACTATAATTTAATAATTATTTTAATTATTTAATTATTCATTAGCCTCTTATGTAATTAAAATTAAATTTATTTTATTTATTTAATTGCCTACTAATTTATCATTTTTCTTCCACTTTTGAATTAAATCATTATTTAATTCAAAAGGTCAACATGTCACATGTCTTCTATAATTAAATGATATTTATTATTATTATTTATTATTCATTTGAATTTCTCCTACAACCTCTTTATCCATGCCAATCTTATCTTCTACATCAAATCTTATCTTTTGACATCTCATTTAATTCTAGCCCTTGATTGAATTATCTTATAATTCAATCTCAACCCTTCATCCTTATCATTTGCTCTAATTTTTCCTAACCCTATTCCATACTACAACTTTCATTCTTGGCCATTGATCTTTAGGTCAAATTGACCTTTTAATCTTAGCCCTTTGTGACAAAATTGGCATTCTATAAAAGACATCTATTTTGTCATTGTCAAGTTATATGCATTCCATCTAGTTATCTACAAATTATCTACAAGCAATCTAGAGACCTCCTTGATATGTAGTGAATTTGTCTACATACTATCAAGTCAAGTGCATTCTAGTTAGTTAGAATCTTTAATATTTTGCTTTATCACTGTCATTAGGCCTATTTGCATACTCAAAATCCGAGGGCAATTATTCATATCAAGCAAGATGGAGAAGTGCAATGAAGGTGAATCAATGGTGGCATGAAGACTCTTTGGTAATATTGTTTCATGTTTTATGTCTTTATGCTTATTTGTACTTCATTGTTTATTAGGATTTGATTATATGCTTTATTGCCCAACCTTGATAATTTTACCCTAATTTACACCATCAATTAGTGATTTTGCAACAATCATGAGTTAGTTTCATGACAATCAACCTACTTGAATTGGATGGCTCATTTGAAAAGTGGTATTTTTTCTAGTGCCCCTACTAATAGGTGGTGGTTCTGTATCACCTAGGCAATCCTAGAATTGGTACAAACAATTTGGACAAGTTGTAAAAGTTGAATGGTTTGGACAATTCATTTTATCTCCCAAGCTTAGGAAACATAATTTGGCTCCTCTAGAAACATATGAGGTATACATAATATTGCCACACATATTGAGCAAAGGTTGTCTCTTCTTTGAAATCTACATGTCATGTTTATTTTTTCTAGGATTTTTTACAATGGATTGGGATGTTGAGGTTGCATACAATATTCCAAGTTTTATATCTTACTTTACATATTGTAGACTTATTTTTTGCATCTTTTCATCTATCTATAATGTACAAAGATCAAATCTAGTGGAATATGGAGGTAATAGCTCACTCATACTATGTTTTTAAGTTTTTTCAAAGTTTCTCCATGGTAATCTATGTGTTTATTCATTTTCATGATTATGGTTTTTTTTTCTAGTAATATGCATTTTCCTTTTATTTAAGTACATGTTGAAAGTTAATTTAGGTTGAATATATAGTGTTCTAGTCATATTTTTATCTTTCAATTTGGTTTATGTAGGGCTAGTTGAGTTGCAATTAGTTGTTAATGAATATTTTCTTCAATTGGTAATAGAGAATGTTAAAATCACCTAATTTTATGTGAAATTTATTTGGTAGATAATAATTCCATATTATGCCCATCACTAGGTCAAGTGGAAGTCAAGATGCAAGCTTATTGGGCTTGAAATTGGTTTTAGGTCTATTGGAAGAGAGCAAAAAGAAATATGACTAGATATATAGATAGACACACTAGATAGTGTTCTCTAAAATATAACTCAAAAAGTAGGAATTGAAGGTGAACAGGAAGAGAAAGAAGATCAATCCAAGAGGAATGATCTAGTCTAAGTAATTAGAGACACATTTAGGAGAAAATGATGTTTTATTTAAGAATAATGTCACAATTGACGTCCAACCATTTGATGGATAAGTGGATGTAGAGAAGTTAGACTAATCAATTTCCTAAATAGACATGTACTTTAGTTTTCAAAAATTAATTCCATGTTAGAAAATTTCATTTGTAAGGTTGGACTATCCATTCATGCTCTTACCTATTATTGAAGCTTTTCTACATATTTCCAAATGAGGAAAGTTCCAACTATTTATAAGTGGGAATGTTTTAAGGAGTTGTTGAACAAATCATTTTAGCCTACATGTTATATAGAAGAGAGGTCTATCTAATGATTTTTTTTATTAAATTCAAGTTCAAAATGTTTGGGACTATATGAGCAAGTTCTAAAAGAAGGTGGTACAACTTCATAAAGATGTGATGGAGAAAAATGTGTTGAAGTACATAGGATGGTTATTTTTATACCTAATATTGATTTTAAAACATGAACATATTGATGATATGTGTACACAAAACCATCACCTTGAGATGGAAAAGAAAAATAAATCTTTGTATCATCAAGAAACAATAACAAGGTGGTGAATTGAGCAAAGGAAATGACAAGTGGAAGGGAAGCTTAAAATGCCATAATGATGGCGAAGACCAAAGGAAAAGAGATTTTTTGTAACCAATTTAACAAAGAAGGAAACAATGATGAGACATGTTTTAAGTTTCATTTAGAGCTATACTCATTCAATAATAAGAGGAATAATAAGAATGCATCATGTATTCAGAAAGCAAAGGACATAGATTTCACCTTTGATATAGATGAAAGATTATCATGTGCCACCTTGAGAAAAGGAACATGTGTAGTAGAGGTAGTTGGAGGAGCTAATAAATACATGACAAAGTACATACTTCTTGTAAAAGCTACATGTATAATTTTGCAGTGTCAAAAAATGTACTCCTTTACATTTTCACACTATGTTTGGGTCCCTTAATAAATTGGACTTAATTAAGCCTCTAGTTCGACCAATTATGCATTTAAAAGCCTAATTAATCCCATTTTCCAAAAGAGAAACTTGTATTAAAGAATTTCAAATATTAATTAAATTGCCTTGAAATTGGTGTGTCCTAGGTTTGGGGCCTAGGACCCATTCGCCCAAGGGTGAATGGGTCCCTCTTAAGTTTAGGACCCCAATTTTTAATATGTTTTTTGTGGCATTTTTATGATTCAAATTCAATTTGCAATTTTCAGCCTTTGATGTTTAATTTTTGGGAAATTAGAAAATTACCTATAAATACAAGGTTTTTTTATCAAATTCAAATCCTAAGATATTTAGGTTTCATATGCAAGCATTCACACGAGAAAATATTATTGTTAAAGGTGTTCAAGAGAAGATTTATCAATCATTTGTTGCAACATTCAAGATCTTAAGCATGTCAAAGTTATCTTCATTCATGCATGTTTTTGGATCTAAAATTGTGATGTAGGTTTCAAGCATTCAAGTCAAGATTCAAGCATCAAGATCAACATCCAATCAAGTCATTTCATGCAAGATCAAGACCTTGGAGAGATGTATTAGCTTTTATTCCTTCAAGGGTTTCATTCAAGGGTTTGGTGAATTGCAACAAGCAAGTGTTCATTCATCATTCCTTTCATTCATGTTTCATTTCATTACAAGGTTTAATTACCAAAACAAGGCAAACCCCCATTCACCAAAAACAAACAATTTTCCCTCTTGTGTGTGTTGCAGATCTTAGGTTGAAGAAGGATTGGAGATTCATCAAAAATGTAATTTTGTAAAGTTATCAAAGTTGTTAACATTGTCATCAAGCCATGGAAACTCATTTGCAAAATTTAATTCTGACTTTTTGACTATGAAACTCAGAGGAATCGGGAGTGCAGACCTAGGAGCAGAGGACTGTAAAAGCAGATTTTGAATTCCTATAGCAAGACCCATTCACCCTAGGGTGAATGAGTCCCAAGAGGACATTCAACGGGAGATTTTTTGTGACAGGTGCATAAAATCATATATTTCTCAGATATGCTGGAACTTTGTGGATTCTATTAGATTAAGGTTTTAAATTGATGCTTTATTTGTTACATTACACAATTGGGTTTATTTACTTTTTTTAGTTTTTCTCCCAAAAGTGCATTTCAGGCCAGTTTACCTTGTCCTCAGTTATAAGGAAAACAACAATATCTCCATCAAGATTGAATCACCTAAGGGTTGAAAGTCAATCTTGCCCTAAGGGATCTCTTTTTCCTAATGAAATAAGGAAAGTAGGTGCATTACCCCCATTAAAAACCATCACCTACATTTTCCTCCATTTCAAATTTAAATCCCAAGAGAGTAATCCATTTGATAGGATTTCAAAGTTGTAGTCTAGGTCAATAAGAATTCATTTATACTATAAAGATGATGGTTTGTGATCCTAGATTTGATTTCCCCATAAATCAAGGGGGATTTTGAGTTCTTGTATAGATTTATGATGTTGTTCCCTCCAAGCACCACTCTCTTTCTTGTTATGTTGATTGTGTAGTATTTCAAATTCCTAACATAAATTCAATTCTTGGACTAGATGGCTATTGTAGTAAGTTGGTTGAAAATATGAGGATTTCAATTATGATGACTTAGCATAGGTTGGTGATATAGTTTCCACACACTTATTGGACCTTAAGGTGGCATTAACAAAGTATATATATAATATTTTAATGATTTTTTGAATTTATATATTAGGGTTCTATATATGGGGACCCATCCTAACTATGTAAATAGATAAACCATATAAGAGGAACAACCTACATGAACCCATACTTGGGCATAACAATGCCAAAGATCAAACCATATACCTATACAAACTCAACTATCATAACAAAACAAAACTAGAGTTCAAGATTAATACAAAAACAAAAATAAATCAAACACATCTTGTTGACCTCCTTGCTTAGTACCACTACCCAATAGACTAATTTTATACATTAATCCCTATTTGACACCCCGAAGCCCAATGTAGGGATGAATTTCACATTTGTATCCACAACCTTATTCATAACTTTCACCAGGCTATGAAATTTTATATCATGCACCACTGCATCCCTTCATTCTACTCTATCAACAAACCTTATTCCAAGAAATGTGTGGAATAACTACTTTTTATTTCCACCATGCCTTTATGAATTGAAACTAACATATTCCTCATTATAGTTTACATATCTTTCATAATTTTTTGAACTGAAACTAACATATTTCTCATTATAGTTTACATATCTTACATAAAAAAAACTAGAATCTATAAATTGATTCTTAAATTTTTAATATTTGACTTCATATATTTTTGCATGTAATTCTACATCTTACTCATCCATAAAGTGTTTACCTTTACACTTTTCTATTTCTTCTAGCCTCAATCCATCTCCATCCCTGCAATATTCTTAGATGAGGGATTCAAAACCAACATCACCATAACACTATCCCTCAACCCTTCATTCAAATAATCTACTTTGAATTCTCCATAAATCTACCCTATATAGTTGCATGAGACATAATAATGCACTATTTTCCAATTTTTTCTTAAGAAGAGCCACTTTTAATATCTTATGTTGATTACTAAATTGCAAAAATAAATCAACTCCAACTTATGATTAGAAACCAAACCCCTTCTCAAGTGATCTCCTAAAGAGGAGCTACCCACCATGGTCACAACAAACCTTTCTATAAAATAATAATGACAAGAGCCCTATAACACCATTCACTTGCTAGATAGCACCACCAATACTTTCTATCCCAACTTCCTAAGAAGGGTATCTTTAGCAACTTCTATATTCATTACATAGACTAGAGGAGCATTAATTATTCAAGAATCCATCCAAAAATGTACCTTTTAAATATTACTTTAGTTAAAAATTTATTCTTTAAAAGAATCTATAATAATATATTTTTTAAATTAAAATTATATAAAAATGTAAGATTTTAGAAGTTTTAAAATTAGTTTATATTAGATTTATTTTTAATTAATTTTATCATGATGTAAATTGACATAATTTAATATTATAGTTTATTTGTTGCATTCATCGATATGCAATTACATTTTAACCATTTTATTAAAATGAGCACAAAATTAAATGTAATTGCATCGTGTCCTCTCAAAGTGCAGAAAAAAAGGGAATTAACATATGTATCTAAAATACACTATTACAATTACATAATTTTAGATATAAGGATTAAGCCATTCTCTAAAAAATGGACACAAAAATAAGTCATTCTTTGAAAATCGATAAAAAACTAAATGTAGTTGCATTAAGCCATTCTGTTAAAATGCCAAAAAACTATTTAAATTACATAACTTAATATTTTAGATATAAGGATTAAGCCATTCTTTAAAAAATGGACACAAAACAGTCATTCTTTCAAAATCGACAAAAAATTAAATGTAGTTGTGATTAAGTCATTCTATTAAAATGTATTCATAGATGAGTTTCCATAGGTTTCCACAATTTCCAACCCTTAACAATGTGTTACAACTATGTACAAATTTGGATAGAAAGACCAACAATCATTCCCATCAAAATCACAAAATGGCAAAACACTTCAGAATGTGAAAGGTTAGTTTGACTTGTCTTTTCACATTCCATTCCTTCATTACATGTCATCTAAAATCTCACAAGATTAGTGCAAACTTTCTAAGTAATTCTTTATTCTTTGGAGATCCCTTCATTTGATGAAGTATTCACTAAGTGTTCATGCATTCCAACGTCATAACCCTAATCTATCCTTTCCCTTTCTACGATTTATAGTCCAAAAATAGAACATTAAATTCATTTAAAATCATTTAAAATTCAAAAATATAATAATTAAAGTCCAATTACATTGATTTTCTTATTTCCAATGCTTAATTATTTCCAAATTTCTAAATTCCCCATGTTAAAACCTTTAAAATAAATATTTTGGTGCCCCATTGCAAATCGAATTTGGCCACTAGTTTGCAAGATTACAATCTAGGGTGCAACCATGACTTTCAATTTGTAACTTGCAAAGTCACTTGGTATTCTAAAATTTTCAACTTCCAACATATCATCTTGTGGGCAAAAGTTACAAAATTAAATTACTTGCACATTGGGTCATAGAGTCGGCCTGACTTTTATCTTGGCACTTAGTGTCGACTTGCCCTTGCCAATTGCAAATTCACTAAAAAATTCTAAATGTTAAATTCTTGTACTTGAAAGAAGTTATAAATTTATCTAGGCATGCTCTCCCTCTACTTGTATGTCAGCACCCAACATCGACTTGCAATTTGCGAGTTTTGCAAACTACAAAATAAATAGGGCATTTCAAGGGAGGCTAAAATAGGAGATTTCTAAGTCTTAACTATTCGAATGGCCACCATTAGGGATCTTTCAAGGTTTTCTTATGATTGCAAATGGAAAATCAACATTTAAACTAAATTTTGTAAAAATTCAAAAGAAGGCCACGTGTTGTTCAAAAGGTTAAATATTCAATTTTGAAATTTCATAATTTATAGAAAGATCATATAAATTCAAATTAAAATGAGTTTTAAATCATCTAATTTGAATATCAACATTGCAAATTGACAAAAAAAGACCAACATCATATTCATAGAGTTTTAGAGAATCCTTAGTTTCCTAAAAATGAAAATGACGAGTAATTAGAGAAAAATTAGAGAAAAGTAATCAAAATGCTCAAAATTAAGAAGACGACTAGGTCACTAGAGATTTGGAGTGATTGTTAATCCAAAAAATGTGAAATGACAAAATTGGTTAGCTCATTGGTGTCATGGTTTGTCCATTTAAAACTTGAAGGAATAATTACACTTTTAAATTTGGTAGGTGAACAAACTCCAAGAATATGAAAGGTTTGCAAGTTGTAAATTAAAACTTGATGAATTTTGCAAAAATAAAAATAAAATGACCTTGAAGGCTTGTCAAACACTTGCAACTTTGACAATTCACTTTTGAACAAATGGGCAAGACAAAATAAAATATAAAGATAAAAATTTCCAATTAAAAATGGATAAACTCCTCCTAGGGTCCCCATTTATTTTAATTTTAGGGGTGTGTTGTGAATTGTTAGAACACCCCCTTTAATAATTTTTTATGTCTAGTATCTTGATTTTCACCCCATCATACTTCAGTAATTTCCCCAAGTTGATTTTTTTTAAGTATGAGGATTTTTTACTCAATTTTTGGCTTAGGTTAGGTTTCTATTCTTTTCAATGCTAGTGTGCTTTCCCTCCACACCTTTTTTTCCTTCTTTCTTACCAATTTCACGCGGCTTTCTACTTGCAGTCTTCTCATTCAAGTGTTTTGCATGTTCTGTATGATTCTTTCGGTGTTGTTTTTCCCTAGTCATCTCCTTAATTAGATTGATGGTTGATTTGGAGACGCCTGATTCTTCTCATCCATTCGCTTTGCAAGTTCTACCAGATGTTACCAGCGGTGTACGTCCTTAAATCATTTCCTTTCTCTGATCGTAGCTTGCCTTGGAGATGTCAGATTCTCCTTTATTTACCTCAGCCATGGGTTTTGTTTCATATCAAGCAATACATACCTCCTACGGTGATGCTTCTTTTGATGAAGTGTTTCTTACCATTCGCTGTATGTTACTTCTATTATCTCCGTGGGAAATGATTGTAAATTATTGTCACTGCTCTTGCAAGGTTATTGTTTTAATCAGCACATGGATTTGATCTCCAGTTTCCTTTTATTTCCAACTATCTTTAGATGCATGTGTTGGTAACCGTTTCTTTATCACCGGATGCATGTGTTGTTAACCATTTCTTTATTTTTGGAATGCGATTCGATATAAATTATTACTTTCTTTTGACAAATACTAGTAATATATATAGATTTATATATATATACATATACATGTATTAGAATTTGATTGGTTTTTGTATGGTTTTATAATAAATGATAATATTTTATTTTATTCTTAATGAAGTGTGATCATTGTTTTATTTTGTTAAAATAGGAAAGATATAATACATTTAATTATGTCAATGATTTATCTATTATGATTTTAGTTCATGAAGATTTGATGGAAGTTATGATGGGCAATATTATATTTGTTATTAATTTAAGAGTGTACTTTTATGTAATTGAGTTTTTAAATCTTCCAGAGGCTAGGAAAGGAAAATTGTATTGTAAAGCTTATTGTATTTGTACTTTATTGTTCAATTGCGATGATCTAATTCGAGATTTAGCCATGCATGATTTTTTGTTACATTGGAGGGTTTTGAAAGTTAAATGGTTTATGTCATGTGTGAGGTGTGCTCATTCTTGGTTATGTTTAATGTGCATGATGGCTACCTTGTGTAATTGTCAATAAGTTATGTTACTATATGTAGGAAGAGTGGCTTGCGATAGGGGTCGGAACCCTAAGAGGTAACCAGGGTAGCCTATTGGAAGTTTATAATTAAGTGAAAACCTCAATAAACGTCTTAGGGGTTGGGTAGAGTTCATTAATATTTTAAACAATTTTAATGCCTCGCCTAACACCTTAGTGCTTGTATAGATTAAGGGTAGGTTGAGATGGCCTAGAATGGCATGATCGTCTATTTTGTCTTCTTGAAAGGAGTTTGATTCCACATGAGTTTGTCTAGGGGCCAGGAATCGGTAGAGATTCCCAAGGTAACTTGGTATGAGGGGCGGTAGTCTATGAAGATTCACCAGGGTAACCTATAGTAAATTGTGTGATGACACTCTTTTCCTGATGCATGTTATGTGGTCTCTTGTGTAGAGCTACCTTTTTTTATTTTGTTGCCTCTAGAAGCTTTGTTTGTAATAATGTGGTTTAGATATCGTTATGTCGTTATGTGTACGTCAAGCCATGTGATGTTATGTTTGGTCTTCATGTTCATTTATCTTTGTGGACCTGATATTATCTCCTAACATGGGGGTGGACCTTCAGGTACCACGTGGTTGGGAGGAACGTGCTCTACCCTCCATTGGGTTCCCTTGCAGGTGATGCAGTACGTGGATGATATTATTCTTATGACAGGTTCCTGATTTTACATTGTTCGTGGATTTGGACGTTGAGCATGTTCGTGAACAAGGTTGACAGATGTGTTATGATCACCATCTATATTGTATACAACCCTTATGTGTATGTGAGACCATATTGTGATGAATCATGATGTAACGAGATTACTATAATCTCACTTGATGTAACTTGAAATATGTAACTTGACTTCATTATGGTTATGTAATTGGATTATTCATTATTGATATGATATATCCTTATGTTTTATGACTATGGTTTAATGATGTGATGTTTTTACTTGTGAATGTTTAAGTAGAGTTGTCACAAAACCCTGAGAACATATGTGTAGATGTTTATTTTGTTCTCATGATGTAATCGAATATCTTTAAAAAAAAATTTTGTTAAATGATTTTGTTATTTTGCATGTTGTTCTTTGGGTTCCATGACGGGATGTTACAATTTGATATCAGAGCGCAAGGTTCTAACACTGGGTATTCTGGCTCTTGTGATCCCATTAGGTTGTCCTTGATGTTAGACTATGTAGTTTGTGTTTTTAAGTTGTCTTTTGCATCTTGTAACTGAGACTTGTCTTTGGTTTTCTGTAGGACCATGCCTAGATGTTGAGGTAGGAGTCATGGTCAAGGTCGAGGTGGTGGGCATATGGCTAATCTCCAGGATACTCCTCCTCGGAGTTCTCATGCGAATGAGCATGTAGAGCAGCAGGATCCTCAGATTAATCAGGTGGGTGAGGAACAAAATCCAATTCAGCCGGGTTCAGAAGGAGCTCTATTACGTCCCTTGCTTGAGGAGGTTCTTGCTCACCTTGGTCCTAGACAGGAGGCTAGTCAAGAACTGGCTAGAGAATGAGACAAATCACCTAGGAGATTTTTTGAGATTATGGAGTAGGATTTCATTGTTGCAGGGCATATGAGGGACTTATTGACGGCACGCCCTCCCACATTCGACAGTACTGGTGGTGGTTTGGAGGCAGAAACTTGGATGATAGACTTGGGACGATGTTTTTCTATGCATCCATATGGTAGCAACACTAGAGCTAGATGTGCCATTATGCATCTTAGAGGCTTTGCCTCTGGATATTGGTTCGATATCATGGGATATGTTCTTGGAGAGATTCATAGTGTGTTTCCTGTCAAAGCATTGGAGACAACGTTGAGCAGATGAGTTCCATGATTTGCATCAGATGAACATGATAGTTGAACAATTTGAGTGTAGGTTCTATGAGCTCAAATAGTATGCTAAAATTGTGGACGACGAGGCTATGTTGGTACAACACTTCATCAGGGGCTTGAACGCCCGTATCAGCGAAGGAGTCTGAGTCTTCAAGCCGAAGACTATGGAGGTATCTATGGAGAAAACACGACTTGTGGAGGATAATTTGACTATGGCTTTGGGTGGACATACAGGTATTCAGATAGGTAGTGACCTACTGTAGGCTTTGGTCCGCGAGGTGGTTAGACTCAGATAGGGGGTTCCTCTCAAAACCAACAGGCACCTGCTAAGGGTGGTCAACAGCAACAACAACAATAGCGTTACCCACCGAAGAATAAGAATTCTCAATTTCAGTCGGGTAATAGTTCACAGTCTAGGAAGAACCGTAACTAGTGGCGTAACAAGTGCAACCATTAGGATCAGCCAGCACATAGTGCATAGTCTACAATTAGCAGGGGCAATTTTCAGTGGTCGAATGCACCTTCGGGTGGTAGAGGTTTTGGTATAGGTACTGGTTTCTTTTCATGTGGTCAGTAGGGTCACATTATGAGGCAGTGTCCTATGAGAGGTACATCAAGATTTGGTCAACAACTGGTAGTTTCAAAGTCGACAGTTGGAGATGCAGACCGTTCTCACAAGGTTTTTGTTGTGATAGATAACCGTCAAGAAGATCATCAAAATACTGCGGTTAAGTCTTCAGGTCAGTTACAGGGTATTAATGTTTCTATCCTTTTTTTTATTTCAGAGCTTCTAATTCATTTATTTATCCATCTATTGTTGAGCAATGTGGACTCGTGGTAGTAAAACAAAGGTGATAGGTGGCAGGTTGAATTGGCCTCTGGTGTGAAGGTAGCAGTAGAATCCCTTGTTCGCAATTGTGGACTAAGGATTGGATCGCTATCTACCTCAATAGATCTTCGTGTTTCACCTCTTGGTTCTTATGACATTGTATTGGGTATGGACTAGTTGGAATCCCATTGTGCAGTGATTGATTATCGATAAAAGACAATACATTGCTTAGATGATTCTGGTGCAAAAGTTAAAATAATTGGTGTGAAGAGACCCATCTCCTTGCGGATTATAATTGCTATAAAGTTAAGGAGATGCATTCGTCAGGGTTGTCAGTTCTTTGCAGCAACAGTTAATGACTTGGACGTAGGGGAGAGTCAAGAGGTATCTCTTGATGATTGCCCTATTCTTGGGGAATTCACAGATTTTTTTGTCAACATAAAATTCCCAAGCTCCCTTCGGATGATTTTATTTTGCTTAAGTACCGGCCACACCCTCCCTTTAAAAAAGAAATATCAAGTTCCTCTCGCAAAGGCTTATGTGAATGCCGCCACTTGTTAGTCGAGCACTCCTAGCAAGGTTTCCTTCTCTCGCTTTTTAAAAGCTTGTGTCATGCTTCCACGTGTCAACAGTTGTAATCTTCAATGCCTCTTTCAATCACTCTCATTTCGGGGCCCCAACCGTGTGCCATGTAGCATCAGTCCACGCACATATCTTGGTGGCCCCACCCTCAACGCAGTATGCTTTGAGACCTCCACGTGTCTTTGTAGCACAAATTTTTCATCACTTAAAGGAAAGGATGAACGTCGGCCTCGACCGCTTGCCACGTGATCTTCTAGAGGCTTCATTGCGAAGGAGAGTTAAGTAGAAGACAACCTATCATTGCTAGGAATCGGTAGAGATTGTTAGGGTAACTCGATATGAGGGTCGGTAGTCTATGAAGATTCACCAGGGTAACCTATAGTAAACTGTGTGATGACACTCTTTTCTTGATGCATGTTATGTCGTCTCTTGTGTAGAGTTACCTTTTGTTATGTTGTTGCCTCTAAGAGCTTTGTTTGTAATTATGTGGTTTAGATATCGTTATGTCGTTATGTGTACATCAAACCATGTGATGTTATGTTTTGTCTTCATGTTCGTTTATCTTTGAGGACCTAATATTATCTCCTAGCATGGGGGGTGGACCTTCGGGTACCACGTGGTTGGGAGGAACGTGCTCTATCCTCCATTAGGTTCCTTTGCAAGTGATGCAGTATGTGGATGATATTGTTCTTATGACAAGTTCCCGAGTTTACATTGTTCGTGGAGTTGAATGCTAAGCGTGTTCGTGAACAAGGTTGACATATGTGTTATGATCGTCATCTATATTGTATACAATCCTTATGTGTATGTGAGACCATATTGTGATGAATCATGTAACAAGATTGTTATAATCTCACTTGATGTAACTTGAAATATGTAATTTGACTTCATTATGGTTATGTAATTGGATTATTCATTATTGATATGATATATCCTTATGTTTTATGACTATGGTTTAATGATGTGATGTTTTTACTTGTGAATGTTTAAGTAGCGTGGTCACGGAACCCTGAGAATGTATGTTTAGATGCTTATTTTGTACTCATGATGTAATCGAATGTCTTTAAAAAAAAAAATTGTTCAATTATTTTGTTACTTTGTGTATTTTTCTCTGGGTTCCATGGTGAGGCATTACAAAGAGCATCTTAGAAAATATTCATCATATCTTCAACCCTTCCATTTGAACATTATCCATAGGAAAAAAAAGTTACAATCCTATGTAAAGTATTATTTAAGCAAAACCCTCAACACAATTTTTTTTCTTTATGTTTGGTGTATATACGCATGAGACCAATTGTTAGTTAGAAACACAAAGTAATTCAAACTTTAGAGATAATTACCAAGTATTTCTCTTAAAAATAATTTTTCAGGATGGATTTATATCATTTAGGACATGTGTGTGTTTCTCAAATAATAACATCAAAAATTGACAATAGAAGGCTCACTTCAGTAAGGTCCTTAGTAATTTTAGAGTTGAAAATACCCTCACAATATTGAAATATATTCTGGTCATATTTCAAGTTAAATTATGTACAATAAATCCCATCATGCGCCATATGTTCTTCAAACAAGATGGCCAAAAGGAAGCAAGGAATGCATATTTCTTTATTAATACCAAGAAACCCTAGGAAATTAACTTCTATGGATTTATTTTAGGTTTACCTATTATTAAGCATGGTAATTATTATTCTAGCTTAGCTCTAGAAACAATTTTAATTTTCTTTTGAAATGTATGGGTTCAATTTAGCATGCAATATACCAAACAAATTTGATAGGTTCCATGTTGAGAAAATTTGTATATCATCTTAGTCAATGTTGGACATAAATATCCTACCATATTCCATCCTCATCCTCTTTGACAAACACAAGTGGTGAGGAAGATGATCTTGTATCTTCTCAACATGTCTAACTCTAAGAGGCATCACAACTTGCATGAATGTCTACCTTTCATTCAACACAACTAAAATAGAGCATTGTGTATCTCTACTGAACACATCTTGTTATAAGTTTATTTGGGTTCCTCGTCGATTCACATCCATTGATGTATCTTTTATTCAACACAACTAGAATAGAGCTCTACATAGTTCTATTGAACACATTCCATTTAAGGTTTGTTTGGGTTTCCTATCATTCACATCCATTGATGTAGATTATCATATGTAACCATCAATAGTAGTTATTCCTTCTTGAGAAAAGAAAGTTGACAAAGAAGCCAAGTTCATTAGTATATCCAACATATTTAGCAACAAATGCAAATCATTCTACAAAAGACCAATGCTAAATACAACCAATGACATGATCAACATCAAGTGCCACACTAGTTCAAGGTTTTTGACAACAATAGCTTTATTTATAAAAATACTCAAAATTCCTTTGTAGAATGTGTACTCATTGGTATCACACATACAACATTACTATAAAATTTAGAGTTAATGCCTTTAATCTCATACTTCTAACTTGTCTTGGTCTTCACTTAGACTTAAATGCAACTCATTAGAGTTACCACCTTTGTTAGAATTACCAAATACTATAAAAGAACTTCAAGAGATTGAGATCAATTCCAATCACATCAAGCCAACATAGTAGATTCAATATTTGATTCATGAGAGCTCAAGCTACAAAATGCTTCTAGTAGCTTCTTTCCCAACTTGTTGTAATGGGGACCATTGCTTCTCAAATAAATGCAAACAACCTAGGAAGATCTAACACCTTGATTACTTGAATACATTAGTGATAATACCACACACCTTCATCAAAAACTTTAGGACCATTTTGTGGAAACATGGTCATACCATGAAGTCCTTACTCACATTATCATATTCCCTAGAACCATGATAGAGTCAATCCTATTCACATTGATGTTATATAGAGTTTATACAACAAAAATATAGATGTACAAATCCTTAAAATGTGAGTGGTAATGTTCCTTGTGACAACGACATTGTCTTTTACACCTTTCACATTGATGTTATATAGAGTCTAAAAACAAAAATATAGATGTACAAATCCTTAAAATGTGAGTGGTAATGTTCCTTGTGACAACCACATTATCTTTACACCTCTCTCACTTGTATATTAATGTATTCTAGTCATGCTTTGAATACATGTGTAGATTTATTTTATTGGACATTTGATAAATCATATCATTGTGTGAAAAAATTCATAACACAATCATACATTACAATTCTAATATATTGTACTATCTTTTTATTTTCATTAAACTTTCTAATCATCTCACTTTCTAAACACTTTTATTCATGGAAAATTAAAATCCATGTTAGAATGTTTATCCTTAGGTTGCATATAGCTAATGCTTTGAATGTAAATAAAGTGTTATTTTTAGAATGTTTATCCTTAGGTTGCATATAGCTAGTGCTTTGAATGTAAATAAAGTGTTATTTTTAGCTGTCAAAATTATAGAATTAAAATCTTTACTTGAAGGATAAGTAGCCCTACAATGACTACAAGACATCTAGTTATGATAAATTACCAATTTGCCTCTAATATATTTAAATAGTTGGTATTACATTAGTTTTTTTCTATAAAAAACATATATTTTTCTTGAGCTAGGTAAGTTTTTCTTACTTTTGTATTTCAAATAATTAAACTCTTTACAAAAAATTGAAGTTTAAAAATAATATTGGAAACACTACAAAATAAATTTTGAATTAGAACACAAAACTTCATCTCATATGTATACACGGATCAGTGCAAAAAGTTGGGTCCACGTCAAAAAACGGAAGTGTTTTTCTTGAAAATCAAAGTTTGTGACAATTGGAATAAAAATTTGAAGCACTTATAGATAGAATATTAAGAAAGTCTAGTAATATGAAATGTAGTATTTTATATCTAGTTTGCAAATATGTAATTTATTCTAATACCCATATGATACAAGTTAATTTTTAATACCATTCAAAATTAATATTTCTGGTGCTATGATTCAGAACCCTGTGAATTTGGTTTTATACATTTCAAAAATATGGTATTCCAAGCCTGTCCTATTTTAAAAATCCTTACAAATTTGATGGTAAATGCTTAGAAGAAAATAATTGTATAAAGCAGAAAAACTCTACACAGGTTGCAATTACAGACTTACTTTCAAATTTTGTTTTTTTGGGTCCAGTGTTGCTGCCATGGATGAATGCTGATCATATACAAACACAAGCATTCAGAAGTAAGCTTGTGTATTCTGCTAAGTAGACATAATAGAGTAAGTCAATATCTGGCATCTGTGCAAAGTAATTCGCAAATCACAGAGAGTAATGTTTTTTTTTTTATATAATTAAGGCATCGCTGATGTATTACATACAGAATTAAATGCACATTTGAGAAAAACGGTTGAATTTGGATCTGATAAAGCTTCTCTGACATGGCATACCGGGGAAAGATATGACAAATGTCCTTCACCATGATACTCATTTGATTGCGTTCTCACCAAAATGCATTCACAACTACTAACGTTTCATGTCACTTTCCAGAGTTGCAAATTTCATTAAATTGGCAACAAAGTTCATTTAAGTTGTGAAAACACGTTCAAAGGCACAAAGAACTTAAAGATTTGTGGAAGAAATCCCTGTAGCTAACCAAGAAAACTACCAAATTCGTCAGATTAACATCCTCCTTAATTAGTATGATAAAAGTGAGTGGTAAAAATTATTGTGTTACAAAAAGGGTTGAGGAAGAGAAAGATGTGACAGTATAGTAATTTTCTGTGCCCGGTTTTGAAATCAGTTTCTTGCAGATAGACTTATTTGAGTTAAATAACCCTGATCATGGCTTATAAATTCTATCACTAAAATTTTCAAATGTTGTAATCGATTGTTGTAATATACCTCTTTGGCACAGTTTCTAAGAAACATTTTTAGGGCGGTTAACATACATATCTTAGAATTTTCAAGCAAAATGAAGAGGAATTGAAGTTTCAATAGCGTGTGTGCTGCATATACATAAGATTTGAAAGTTCATCAAAATTTTGTGAAATCAAGGACAGTTGTATCAAATGGGGAACGACCCTAATTAAGTAAGGTGATTAAGGCTTGAATGCAAGGTTCACATAATTACTTGTATTCAAGGCTGCTGAATTTTCTACCCCATGTAAAAGACTTAAAAATAATCTTAATACAAATTGAAAAAATGATTAATATGATTTACACATTTTGTTGTCAGGGGCCCATTCCTTGTATTGAAAGAATGGATGATTTTTATTGTTAGGGGTTCACATAATTACCTTATGCATAGAAAGAATGGATGTTTTTTATTTTCTTTTCAAGTGGTTTTCTGAAAAATCAAAAATGTGTTTCAACTTTCTATCATTGGATCAAAGTACAATTTCAAGGAACACTTTAATTAATGGCCTCAGGCACTACACCTTCCTTCGAAAATGACCCTTTTTAAAGTGAACTTTATTGTTTCTAATTTCAAACATCAAAAAAATGAGTCACCTTTTAATTTTTATCTATCGAAGGTGAGATGTATTATTGTTAGGACTTCTTAATAACCTGAAAAAAGGAACACCTTAGAAACATCAAAAACAAAGCTAGGAACAAAATTGGAATATGCCTATAACATTCTAACTTAAATATCCACTTTAGCATTCTATTGAAATTGTTATCTAAACTTGACCGATTCTGTTTACAGATTCCAGCAGCACATCTGATGATGTGAACTGTGTGATCAGGCTCCAAAATCAGAAACAGCTCCAGCTAAAATGTAATTCCTCCCGATAAAATGTACAATCCAAACTGCTCCATTTCCATTCAAAAATGCAAAAGTATCTAAGGGCCTGATAATATAAGTTTTCAATGAGTATCTCTGAAGTTTTAAACTAAATGTTGTTATTGAAAAGAAAATCAAGAATTCCCTTCCTAGAACTGCAATGTATCAATAGTAAATACATGAATTTATTGTCATGCTAATAGGAGCTTAAGCGAATGAAGTGTCTCAAAAACCCTTTCCCTGATAAATCATATTTTCTCTGTAAAACCATAACTGTCTATTAACACTTGTAAGAATAAAATATACATAATTAAATCTAAAATACTTGCCCTTGAATCCTTTATGAAAAAGCAACCCATAATACACTTTCTCAGATAAGTTTTTGTATATTTTCCTCTAAACCATGAACTCTTCTAGCACTGATAAGAAATATCAAATAAGTCATTACTTAAACCTAAAGAAAAATCACCTTTTGATCTCTTACAAAGTCAACAGCCTTGAGGTGATTCGATCCTACAAATACCTTAAAATCAATGTTACCAGGTACATTCTCCCCTTTCCCAGATATGGGTATGCCTCTAATTCAAATGGATAGTGATATGATACTTTACGTTCATGCCAGATATGTAAGATTATGATTCGGGTACTTGTGGTCTAGATGCTGACCTTCATGAGCGAGATCCAGACCCATAGCCAATAGCAAAGCATGGCAAGCAGCTTGCTAGACCAAGTTCAGTACCAGATACCTTGAAGACATATTGGTATGCCTCTAGTTGAAATGTATGGTGATATGATACTTTACATTTACCCCACATATGATTTAAACACATATTGGTATACAAATAGCAAAATCTGAGCTATGTTTAAAGCCAGATTTATAATTTATTAATATCCACAGGTGATGAACTAGCCCTATCCATGGAGTTCAAACTTACCAACTCTGTGATACCAATTTGAGGAAAAAAATAATTCTCCTAGCTTCTATTGTTTGATTGAGAAATTTGGCTATTTATGTCAATATGCTTATCTATTGAAGCATTCTTTTAAAACAAAATTTGTTGTTTTGAATATCCGTAAAACCATGTTGATCTTACAAAAAGTCCAAAATCATCATATTTTAGATGAACATGGTTAACATGTACTTTGAGAGCAGCCAAGTGATCTTTGGCTTCCCAAGAGTAGAAGGTTGGTATGAAATTACTTTTGAGTTTTAGTTCTGTTAACCAAAGACGATGACAATATTTGCAATAAATGCACTTCTTACGACATTTGACTCTACTTATCTAAGATTTGCACTAGAAATTTAATGTTGTTTTTCCATATTTATGCTTGTTATGACGTTTACTTTGAGAATTGAAGACTCGAGCTAACAAAAAGTTAGAGGATAAAAACTCTTGATAAGTCTCTATTCAAGATAGAAAAGCCAGATCTAATCAGAACAACAACCAGACAGGTGTACAGAAACCATTGGGTTTTAACTACTACCATTTCCTAGAAAGCAATTGAGAATTGCATAATGAAGACTGTTTTCTTCCTTATGTTGTTCGAAATCCACTAAGGAAACACCATAACCCTGATAGAATACAAATATTTCAACATAAACAAAGCAGTTCGCATCAAGTATATTGCTTCCAAGTAGAAACTCCTTATTGCAATTGACATGTTACAACTTACAAGTCTTCCCAGAGGATCCAGCAAAATCTAAAGCCAATAGTTGTGTATATTTTTACAAATTGTAAGATAGAAAACAATTCATAAGTAAAGGCTTATCTGCAACTGAGTACTCCTCTAAACAAGTACTATTTTTGCACTTTATGCCTAGTGAATTCCAGACTTAACATGACAATTCATTAAACATGTTGGAAAAATTGCAATAAGATAAAACAACTGACGTGATTTTATATAGATATGGATAGGTGCTCAACTAGCTTGAAAGGCTAACCAAACATGGCCAATATCAGATCCCCTAAATTATTATTGAGGAACTTGAGGCAGCCTTTTAATTCGATACAGTTTTTGTTCTATTCTGTATGGCATAAATTAATTGTACTACAAGAGAGTTGGGCCACACAAAATAGTCCAGAACATTGATAGTCTCAAACCAGAAAAAGACATATATAATGAAGGCATGGTTGGGAAAGCACACATGTTGAGCATTTTCCTACATGTTTAACATGCTACTTTAGCCACCCTCACCATTTAGTACCTGGAAAAGGCATCAACATGCCATCATCACATTAAAAACTACACAGCCATCATCAACTATCTTAATAGGTAATACAAGTACAACTGTACAACTGCTAAAAAACCAGTAAACTAAGAAATTAAGATACCATTAATAGTTAAAACCATAGCAAACTTCTGCAAGACAGAACAAAAAGAGCACATTCCATATCAAAGACAATGTTGATACGTGTTCCACATTACATATTTCACAGTTTTCTAGAAAAAAAAAGGTGCTACATTTGAGTGATTACTTGCATTTGATCTGGATTAACTTAAGCAAAAGATGTCAAACAGTTATTATCTATCTGTGATGAAATATCTGCCATGAGAAACCTGTCATTTAAGAGGTTAAGGAAATCAGGGGTAAAAAGTTAAAAACTGTGAATAAAAAGGATGGATGCAAATAGAAACCAAATATTTGGAGCAAGTTTTTTTATAGTGCTGATGTGATACAACTTCATATAGCATCAGAGAATCAAACCAGAAAACATCCACATGTTGCAATCCATCTTACCAAAAATCCAAGTTCTTAATATGTTTACCAATTAGGTAGATTAAAATCAAAGGATTCTAGTTCATTTAAGTAGTAAATGAGGATTTCCTAGTGAGGTGAAAATTTACAAGCTATAATCTTAACCAAACTGTATTCAACAATCACAAGATTAAAATCATCCTAGATGAATTTTTTTCTACTCCTTTCAGCTTTTCAATATTTTAAGAATAAATGATGTCACATTAGTGTGTATATGAATATTTTTCTACTCCTTTAAGCTTTTCAATATTACAAGACTAAATGATGTAATGCTATGTAAATGAATTTTTTTGTACTCCTTTCAGCTTTTCAATATTACAAGACCAAATTGATATCACACCAGTGCATATTGAAATTATAAGCAACTCTAAAAGTCAACAAAATAAAAATTCAAATCTCATCTCTAATGTTTTCTTTAGCATTAGAAAACGCATCTTTTAGCTACCTACATTATTTTCATCATGAAAACATGTAAACATATTATCTGACCAAAAGCAAAAAAGAATTGGAACTTTTTTCAGAACTCCACAGGCTTTGGCAAGCTTTTTGCAAGTAGTTAAGGCCTGAGTATTCTCAAGTTAATTGTCTCGCCTAAATCTTGGCCCAATTATGATTTATTGTCAATCACCATAGTAAAATAAGTTCATCTAGCTTCTTTAAGAGGTGACAGAAATGAAATGATGAACGATTTACTTTTTGTAGTAGTAAATATATAGTTACATCATATAGAAAATAAAAAAATATATCACAATTAGAAAACAAATATATTGAATGGAAAAGATGGTTTGCTAGTCAATATGGTTAGGCTTATTTTGCAACACATTCTATCCATGGCTGGGGAGGTCTCCACCAACCTTAGTTTATTAAAGAGTTCGACAATTTCATTGAGCTGAAGCATTCACCCATTTGCTTTCACATACTAAAGCAAATGTTAAGGCACATTAGTTTATCTTCATATTCCCCAAAAATACATCACAACATTACTATCTTGGGGATTTTATTAGAAATGATCAATCTTACACCTTGGTGCTGGTGTCAAGGAATACTTAACTCTTAGAAGGTGAACCATAATTGGTGACTTGAAAAATCATGAGTAGAGAATGCATAGGAATGAGTGTGTGGAGTGAAGCACGTGAGAAAAGGTGTCAGTGAAGATGAATGTGTGGATGACTGTGCACTGGCAGGGATGGTTGGGCAGAAGGGGCTAGCTATGGACTTGTTGGTGACTAAGGAAGATTGGCACGAACAACATGAATTCTGTGTAGGGATGTGTCAACAATGAAAGCAAAGAAGGTTGCATTGCACAAGAGATAAGAAACCAATGGCTAGGAGGATGTGCACTAGAGGATGCAAACATTGGACACATGGAGGATCATGACAGCTACATGGGATACTTGCCAGTTTGCATAGAACAAGTTATGGGACGTTTTGCCCAAGATGAAAAAACGAGTTATTTTTCCATGCAAATGACCCTTCGGAATTAAAAGGGGGGGGTAAAAATAAAGGAAGTTATGCCCCTTTGGATTATAAATAAATAAAAATTGTTTAGAGGTGTGATGATATGTTGTTTTATTATTTCTATTTCTTATGGTGGTGTGTTTATCGCTGCTCTGTTTTCTCTCTTGCTATTTGATTGCTGTCATTCTTCTATTTGAGTAAAAGGCAGCTGAGAAAAAGGTAGGAAGGTTTAAAATTAAAAAGGAAGGAAAAGGTTGCAGTTGATAGTTGTATGTTTCGAGTAGTTATATAAATTTTCTTTACTGTTAATTATCTGCTCCTGTTTTTTGTCTGTAGCTGTTTTCCTTTGGATGCCTGTTCAAACCCAATTTTATTGATAGCAGGTCCTTCATTCTTTTGTTAGATTGAGTATCTTTTTGTTGCTGGCACCAATTTTGTATTGGCTACGATCTGGGACTGCCTGTGGACTCATATTGTATGTATATTTTATAACTTTCAGCAATATGGTAAAAATAATCATTACACATCTTTTGGGGTAGTTGCTGCAAGTTGACTCACACAGATCCCTTTCAACTAGTTAAGTTAAAGGAGTTTAGAAGATGGGACATCCACAGTGATTCCTCACCTGGGACCCATACATTCAACACATAAACTTCTCCTTAGTTCAAATGTTCATCCTTCC
The DNA here is from genome assembly GCA_007115665.2 of Sequoiadendron giganteum. Taxonomy (NCBI): domain Eukaryota; kingdom Viridiplantae; phylum Streptophyta; class Pinopsida; order Cupressales; family Cupressaceae; genus Sequoiadendron; species Sequoiadendron giganteum. Next base: position 428,742,248 of record CM021104.1, read on the forward strand.
ATGGTAGAGAGTGAGTAATAAGTTGAAAAGTTGTGACAGATTTTTGAGGGACAGCTTGCTTCCCCTTTCTCATTAGACAAAACACACATATGTATGTGAATCGAATCTCCAAGGAGAGAAGAAAAGTGTAGAAGAATGACATGCTCATTTATCTTTCTTAAGTTAAATATTAACTCCTAAAAGTGTTAGCCTTGACTGCTAGAATAAAACCTTCAAGTTACCCTTGCAAACTACCTGAATTTCTAGTGTAAGAAGGGTAATTGTTTGTAGAATTCCTTAGGCTGGGTGAAAACAGTTCATTGTAGGACCTTAAAACTTTACATGAAGCTTAATGAGTTATAAATACACATTTCTTCTTCAAACCTCAAAGCTCCATCTGTCCAATTCACACCCTTTTCCTTGCAGTTATTAGTGTTTGCAAAAATTAATGAAGAAAGTGGCAATAAAACTCAAACTGGAAAATTACAGCTTAACCCATGAATCCAAAATTTTGTGTTAAGCTCATTCCAGCAAGTTTGACAGAGTGGAAGTGATGAAGCATTACCACAAAAACAAACAAGGATCGATTCCCCCAGAGAACAGCTAGACAAGCTCCTGCCAATTAATTGAATGAGTGAAAATTGCATGCTCTACATGCCCAGACACTGGGCCCTCGTTTGGGTCTTGCAGGCCGAGGACCTAGTTAACCCTCACTGAACAATCAAAAAGGAAAAGTTGTACAAAGCTTTCTTCAGTTAAACACACATTCCATCCTCAAATCTTGCAGCTCCATAAGCTCATTTTGCACCTTTTTTCTTGTATAGCTCGCAACTTATGGAAGAAGAAAAAATGAAAACAGATTTTAGTAAAGCATAAACTGGGGGAGAACCATTTGGAGTTGGACCATGAAAGTTTGTAGAAATGTTAAGCAGACCAAAATAAGTAACTCTTCTTTAAGTTTAGCAACTCTATCGGTTGAATTTGCACACTTTTCTTTTTAAATCGCAGTTTTTACAAGTCCATTTGCAGCCTTCTGTAAAGTGCACTTTTCAGCACTTTCCTTTTTGATTTGCACCTATATAACACAATCTCTACCCAAGAAATTGGGAGCATATAGAGGGAACTATTGGGAGTAACCAGTCTCCTTATCTCACACCTTTTTCACAGATCTGAAAGCGAGCAAGCTATATTTTGTCCCTTGTATATACTAAAATAATGTGAGGTGTAGTGGTTAAAAATATTAATAAATTGAAGCTATAAGAGTAATTTTACTGAAGAGTAAATTGACTAAAATTAATTGTCCCTTGCATTTACTAAAATAATTTTAGGTGTAAGGATACATAAACTTATACTCTCTCTCTCTCTCTCTCTCTCTCTCTCTCTCTCTCTCTATATATATATATATATATATATATACATAAACTTATACTCTCTCTCTCTCTCTCTCTCTCTCTATATATATATATATATAGCATATAATCCTTGTTTGATGTTTCTCTAGGGTTATAAACCCAGTGATTATGGATCAGACTGGGTTTTTAGGGTATTTGAAAGTAGGACCTGGGGCAACGAAGGGATTAGATGCAGACAGGCTGAGCTGCGAGCCTGCGGCTATGATAGGATCAGTAAAGGCAATACAGAGTGCAAGAGAAGGGCCACAGCCAAGTGCAGAGGCCAAATGCCAGTCAGGACTGTAGGAGGAGAATGTGCAGGGGCAAAGTGATGCAACAACTATTTGTGAAGCTGTTTTCAAATGTAAACTTATACTTTACATATTATAGCTGCAGCCATGATAGAATCAGCAAAGCCAATAAAGAGTGCAAGAGAAGGGCCACAGCCATGTGCAGAGGCTAAATCCCAGTCAGGACTGGGTTTATAATGAGTAAAGTATAAGTTTACATTTGAAAACAACTTAACAAATAGTTGTTGCATCACTTTGCCCCTACACATTCTCCTCCTACAGTCCTGACTTGCATTTGACCTCTGCACATGGCTGCGGCCCTTCTCTTGCACTCTTTATTGGCTTTGCTGATCCTATCATGGCTGCAGCTATAATATGTTAAGTACAAGTGTCATGCCCATATTTTAACATATGCAATCATTACCATACAACCCATGAACTTTAACATACACTTTACCCAAATACCCATCATACAATTTACACATAAAACATAATATTAACAAATACTCATCACATTCACACTTTTACACAACATTTTACATTGAATGTTATTTTAAGGAAATAGAGCCTACCTTATGAGAGCTATTCCAAATCAATCTTGAGGAAAAACTTGTTGAAGCCTCCTCCTAAGCTTTTCCAATCTCCTCTCAAGCTTGCTACCCTACCCTCTCTCTCTTTTGCAAAACTTCTCCCAACTTAGAGTAATGAGTACTAAACATCAAGCCAAAAAAATATTGCTATAAAAAAAAAATTGGGTGTTTGTGTTATGTTCACATGTGAAAAAGTGGGCATGACAATAAGTTTACATTTGAAAACACCCTAACAAATAGTTGTTGCATTACTTTGCCCCTGCACATTCTCCTCCTACAGTCCTGACTGGTGTTTGGCCTCTGCACATGGCTGCGGCCCTTCTCTTGCACTCGTTATTTGCCTTTGCTGATCCTATCATAGTTGCAGCTCAGCCTGTCTGCATCTAATCCCTTCGCCAGCCCAGGCCCTACTCTTTCTCAGATATCCTCAAAAATCGGTGTCTGATCCATAATCACTGGGATTATAACCCCAGAGACACATCAAACAAGGATTCTACGCTAGCTCTACACCTTCATCTCTCAGCATAGACTGCCCTAATGGCTTATCTACTCGCAGCAGCAGAAATATTCGAATTAACAAATAAACAAGGCACCCAATAAACAAGAACACATAACACAGATCTTTAACTGGAGAAAACCCAAATGGGTGGAAAACTCCAGGAAGGGTTATGCTACAAGAACCCCATTCACTAATCCAGTATCAGTGCATGGAGATTATACCATCACAATAGTTATCGCAGAGTTGTTCAATGTTTCTCCAAATTCCTTTGCCTCCACTTTGCTCCTGAACTTCACAGAAGCCCTGTACCACTTCTGCCCTCTTCAAATCCAGCAACGATACTCTCTCTCTTGAGCCAACCAACCCTTATGAAGATCTTCTGTCCTATATCCTTTCATTTGAGCCCTCGGTTGAAAGATCAATTGTTTCCCAGCATCGCAAGGGTTGGTGCTGGCCAACTGAATGGTCGCCAAATGTACCTTTCCAACTGTTACCAAACACCCAAGCAGGAAAATGAAACAACATCCATCTTAAACATAATGACCACTAGTAATGAAAGAAATGTCACCTGCCAAGGACAGCATTGCGGCTCTAAGGTGGAGAAGGAATGGTTGCCAGCAAAGACAGGCAGCAACTGCCAGGGAAAATGTACAACTAGAGCCCTAGATAAAGAATCCATGCCACCCAATAAAATGAGAACTGGTCACAGCTTCAACAAAGAGCAACAGCCCAATGACAAGGAAGAAATTGGTCGCTGCCCTAGCTGACACCACACCACTAAAAAGGGTCACACGGCCAATACAAAACCATCAACCCATTTATGAAGAGATAAAACTGCCACTTTAAAATCTTCTGCCCAACACAACCTTCCAACTGTTGTTTTCACCCAGATCCAACCTGCAGAAAGTATGGATATAGGTAGTTAACTCCACATGCACTATGACAATGTTGCAAACCAACACCATGATGCCCAAGAACCAATTTCCAAAGTATACACTCCATGTCCATCATTTCCGGCACTTACAGCATTGCTGAAAGCAATAAGAATTGCTCACAATAATGATTCTAGCAGAAGAATGATGCCCAAACGATCTGCACAAGATCAGGAACAACTCCCAAAAAGACCCTATGCCATTTGGAGCAAAAGCAAAACACCTGCAGTGGCTTACTGTTCACATGCACATGGACATAAGGTTTATATACTTTATACACTATCATATGAATATAAATTGATGTAACAAAAATGCTGACATAACCTATTATTATATCTATACTCAAACTTGGGGCCCCTATCTCACCCTCACCCATGCTTCATGCATCTTTGCAAACAAGATATCAACTAGACATATGAAATCCATGAGAACAGATTGCCACTTGTGCCAAAGAGTTTTCAGCATCGTGATGCATGTGACTGACTCTAATATACTTTGAAATACTAACCTTGTAATTCGTTAGAAAAATATATGGCATGTTTTTCATCCAATTGTTATGCATTTCCCATTTTTTTCTAGGGAGAAATGAATTTTATATCACTTCATGGAATAAAACATTCACCAGAGGGTAAAATTTTCTTAGAAAATTGTATCTTGTATAAACTATTTGATATTTCTAAATTAACTATGTTCATCAAGGAATATTTATATAATGTATATATATTTTCAGTGTATGAAACATGTTATTCTTTATAGATTTTTCTGACACAAAGCCTTAGCAACCAACTAAGAATTAATTCAAAATACCAGATGCAAAAACTCTTGAAGGAGAAAAATTAGCTTAGAAGGGCCAAGAATTACCTGAAATCAGGATAAGCATATTAACAAATATCAAGCAAAATGCAAATATAATCAAGCAGGAAATTTGGTATTTTGTTCAAGAACCAGACAAAGTCTTCAAGTTCAAAAAAATTGGTACGATCTCAATCCAAAAGGATATTTTAGACATATTCCCAGTTCAAGGTTCTGCAAATGCACCACAAATTTTTGAATTGCTAAAATATGTACATATGCACATGCTTGAATAGACATTAAAAATACGCACCTATGGCTTCCATTCAATATTTTTCTGCCTATGGCCAGATAAGCCATCCCAACTGGGACTGGATTGTAGGCCCTGTCTGTTAACAGCATGGTCTTCTTTATTAGGATTGGACAGGCTATCCATGGCTGAAATTGAATCTCTCAATCTGCAGTGAGCAAAAAAATGGTGAGGTCTTCATGTAGATTTGACAAGTGGGATTAATATTTTTAAGCTATTAAGATGAGGTTATTCAGTCGAACATTGAGCTCATTAAGAAACTCTAACTCTTTAACCCTCAATCACACATCCATTTAGTTCATAAGCAAAAAGTTTGATGCACATCAATATAAATGTTTCTCAAGGGTTAAAAGGTATACATAACGGTATATGCACCATAGTAGCAAAAATCTTTAATAAATCGCTGCTCAGCCCTGTAGGTAATCCAATCTGAATTAGAACACCAATTTTTTCCTCTGATTGCTGGCACGGTTGTGGAGGCTATCAGATTTTTTCTCTGATTGCTTGTACAATTCCTGGGGCCCTTTTAATTGCAAAGTAAAGTACAATTTTTTCATCTATTTTTAAAAATTTGCCTGTAAACCCAAGGCTGCCAGTTTTTTCCTTTGATTGCCGACACAATTCCTGAGAGTAATTTAATCACAAATAATCCTGGATTTTTCATCTAGTTTTTTTAATTTGCCTGTAAAATACTTGTTTTTGAATTTTCAGTCAAAACCTCATACATTGCAGATTTGGATTTTGCCAAATTAATCAAATGTTGGATTGATTAGGGTGAACTTGAGGGAACTCATTTTTCAGCAAATATCTGTTCCATTATTATTAAATTAGGGTATAGTTGTTGCTTTATAGCCTCAACACCCACATTTTCTGAAGGGTTTGGAGCTTGGTTAAAAGTGATAAAATTATGAAAAATGGCATCCACCATGAAGATTCGTGTGACCTTGAAAGCTGTAATTTGGTCTTATTGTATCACAAGATGGAACATGCCAAGGGACTACAACCAATCCCCACAAGGGAGCCACCCCTCAACCCCACTGGGGGCTGCTGCCCACAAACCATGCCCTAGTTTTAAAACGCAAAAAATAAAATATTTTGGGCTATAAAAAACAGAAAAAGCTGCATTTTTGTCTATGTTGGCATGAAATTTAAAAAGCGACATCTTTTACCTAAGTTGTCGGTCCTAGTAAGGGGATGGGTACAGTGTTCAGGTATGGCAGTATGGCATTCTTTTTTTCCCTTGGGTACAGGTATAGGTTAGGCTATATATATTAAAAAAATTAAATTATAAAATATAAAAACAATGACACTCACAAATTGCCAATAAACAAAATATTTGAATACCTCATGATTTGCATAAAAGAAGACTCATAAATTCATAACTCAGTGACTTGTCAAATGTCAATACACAATGAAACTTACAATCAATATTCAATAATCTTCATATTGCTCTTCATTGAGAGCATCAAAGTCGAACATCTGGTTCAATTTCATTTGAACCACAATGAGCTGCAATGCCACTTACACTAGCCGTGTCATTGTAGAGGCCACTTCATCTAAAGAGAATTTTTGGCAAGTTATGCAACAACAACGTTTAAGTCAGCACACTCAAGAGTTATATCCTAATTCTTCATCACCCCCTCATTGTAATCAATTTTTTTATGTGAGAAGTTCCCAACAACTAGTGAGAGTCTAGAAATGGAGACTCCAATGGGGTTTAGGGGCAGAGAAGGGTGATTGGAAAGTGTTTGAAAGTCAAGTTTGAAGATTGAGTCAACATTCGAATGCATTTAACAAAGGAATTTAATCTTTCTTTCTACACTTTTTTCCTTTTTTTTTTAATTTCAGACATCAGACATTGAAAACCCTACTATTATGCTATCTAAAAAAATTGTTTTTCTGACTTCCCAACTCTCCCTACTAGTGTTGCATTTTGTTTTATTTTGTTCAATGTTTTCCCTTTCATTTTTTTTCCAAGTTTCATTGTCAAGACTCAAAACCCTGCTGAAATTTTCTTTTTTTTTCTATGTTCAAATCAACAATGGCAACAGGCAGTGGCAAGAAAGATATATTGAAGCATGGCACGTCAAATGAGCCGAAGGGCACAGTGACCTTCAATTTTTGCCAGTATACCATGAGAGGAGGAATCAATAAGTTAAAATTCTACCCTGCTCGAATTTTTGGACTAGATGTAAAGATGTGTCCTCAAGATCCCAAAGAAGTGAGGTGAGAGATGAATGCCCTATTTTTCAGTTTTTTGAGGAAAAGAGAACAGAAAGAAAAGTGACAAGGGAAGCAATGGCAGCACAGATGAGTTCCAACCCCAAGTCATCTACAAATTCTTTTATTGGCCCACACATTCAACATTCCTCCATTTATAGGATAACTGAATGCTCACACAGTCAAATTGTTGATATTGAAGAAGTCAAACTGCTGATGCTGACAAAATCAAACAAATGCTACTTAAGTCATCTTCAAGCAATCTACAGTTCACTGGAAATTAGCAGTTTGGACGCAACAATTCTTAAAAGATATTATTCCAGATTTGGAACAGTTAGAGACTATTTTAAGGAGATATTTTTAGGATTTTCTATATAATTTAGTTGTTTTTAGGAAGAGTTAGTTGCTCATTTGAGCATAAGTTTTTTGCTGTTTATAGTCACCCAGTTTTAGAGCCTCGTCTTTGTGCACCCAGTTTATAGCTGCATAATTAAATGCATGAAAGATGATTATATTTGGGTGCTTTTGTCAGTTATTTTGGAGGTTTTTGAACTCTGACAACCGCCCCCATTCCTGTTTTGTAATAAGTCAATTCAGTATGTTCTTTCAACATGTTTCTCCAGTGTTGATCACTCAATTTCAGTTGTTTATGGTAATTTGTTTTCCGCTGTAAGTTGTAATGGTAAATAATATATATGCTGCAGCTAATTATATTGTTGAGTGTGAAATTTCATTAATTTGAAAGATTGTCTTGGTTGAATAGTGAGAAGTGGGTTATAAAATCTTCATTTGGTCTCATAGCGTTTGGTTGAGTGTTTTGGGTTTTCTAGATTGTAGGTTTTTGTTTCAGAACTCTTGATTATGGAAAATTCTAAATCTCTTCCCATTCCGGAATTTAGTGGACATGATTATGGTTGTTGAGTATCAAGATAATGACTCTTTTGAAAAGAAAATATTTATGGGAGATTGTTGAAACTGGTTATGAAGAGCAAGCTGATTGGCCACTATTCCAGTCAATGACAAACAAGCTAAGAAGGAAGCTAAAAAAAAAACTCTCAAGCTTTCTTTCATATTCAAACTAATCTACATAAGAGCTTATTTCCAAGAATTGCAGTTGCAAAGACAGCCAAGGATGCCTGAAAAATTCTACAAGAAGCTTAGCAAAGGAATGCATAAGTTAAAGTGGCTAAATTGCAGAATTTGAAAAGAAATTTGAGAATGAAAATGGATGTAGAATAAAGTGCTTAAGGATTAACCTGGAGGTAATTTTTGTTCAAAAGTTTGTATAGATCATTGTGATATGAATGGCATCAAAAGGCAGCCTGCAACTACCTATACATCTCAACAAAATGGTGTAATTGAAAGGAAGAACCATACTATTGTTGAAATCTCAGTCACCATATTCGACCGAATTTCAAAATATAGGTTGAAATTCGTTCATATTCGAACAAATTCGCCAGTCAACCTTTTGTGCTGAAAAATATCATAAAAATATTGTTTTATTAGGATTTTTTTTAGGGTATTTTCTTTATAACTGGCAGTGGCATTAGATATCGAACCAACTCGTTTTTTCCCCCGGCGTCTCCAACTTGTTTATTTTCCAAGGTTACCCCAAGTTTCCGGGACGGGGACGGCAGGGGACGGCGGGACGAGTCCCCAAGTTTCCGATTTTTGAGGCCAAAATTAGGGACGGCAGGGGACGGCTATATAAAAATATAGGGAAATCTTAAATATTCATATGATAACATGGATAAGGCATGCATAATACACATTATAGAACACTAACATATAACATTTGTGTCCAACATTATGCCAATACTCAATACGCATTCAAAATTAACATACACAAATCATCAAACAACCTCCAAGTTATAATTTATAAACTTATATCAAAATGCCCAAAGGCTACATTGCTGCCATATAGTTTTCAAGTTTGCTATGAAAATCAAAATACAATGTCAGTAATGAATACAAAATAAACAAAGTCAAAGAGCACTGCTGCCCCTAATCATCCCTCATAACCGCATCAAAATCAGAGTCATCCTCTGAGTCACTGCCACTGTGATGCTCCTCCTCAACCAACGGAACCCCAACCAAACCCTCAACTGTCTCCTCCTCATCTACCTGGGCCACATCCTCGGGATCAATATCCCACCGTAGAGCTGGAGTCTGTCGATACTCTGGAGTCTGCCGATCCTGAAGCCGAAGAGCACTATGAACGGCCACTAGCTTCTCCGCTCGTCTAGAGGTAAGTCTATTCCTCTTGAGGGAGTGGATAAAGCTATACGTGGACCAATTCCTCTCTGCAGCAGAGGAACTAGCAACCTGTGCAAGAAGGCGAGTAGCAAGTGTCTTCAACTGCGGTGTATCCCTCCCATGATAGGTCCACCATCCAATAGGGTTTGATTGAGCTCATATAGCTCTATCCAACCTCGCTTGTGGTTTACTCAAGTTTGGGCCCGAAAGATTTGCAAAGTCTAGGAATTGTGACCGAACTAGTGAAGCCTGCTCTGCTGGATAAATCTTTTCAATGGCCCGTGTGAACCCATCTAAAACCTCACTATCATCACATGGAGGCACCCTACCAGGCCTTGGTGCATACCATTTTGGATTTAGAGCAAAGGCAGCCATGTGAAGTGGGGTGTTCATTATATTCCACCTTCGAGTCACAATGGGCCCAATGTGTTGCTCATATAAATCCAAAGTGGGGTCCTTTGTCGAAATAACTTGCTTGATCTTCCCAAGCATACTGTCAAATGTCTCATAAATCTCTCCAAGACTAGGAGAGTCTGTATCAGCATATCTGATGACATCTACAATAGGGGAGATGAAGGAGCAAATATATCTGCAAAATGCAAACAAAAAGTTCAAAATAATTAGTTGACAAGTTAATTGACATGTTAGAAACTTCAAAAATTGGAACATTGGACAATAAAATTAAAATATTAAAATCAGAAATTTAATATGAAAATCAGCCATCTAATGTCTTACCTCACATTGGCCCACCAATTGTCATCGAGGATCTTTTGTTTGACATTCTTTCCGTCCGTGGAACTTGCATTAGGCCATCTAGCCCACTCTGCATTGACCATCATTGCGTGTAGAGGCTCATACACCTCTACCATCCTCTCTAACAAGATGAAGTATGTGTCATATCTACATTCAATGTTCATTCATTGATTCATTAAAAATTTAAAATTTAAAACAAAATCATATTATGAATACAAATTGAAAGTGAAACAAAATGAAGTGAGTGGCATACCTTGTCTCAACAGGTTTGAGAAATTCCTTCTTTAAAAATGTTCTGAAGAGAGCAAGTGAGGTGTGGTGATTGCAAATAAACATTTGAATATCTCTAGCTTCTGCCACTATTTTCTTCACCCAATCCAGCTTCCCTATGTCTTTCAATGCATTGTTCAATGCATGAACACAACATGGGGTCCAAAATATGTGCCTGTACTGACCCTCCACCATCAACCCAGCCGATTTGCACACACGTGTAGAATCGGTGATCACTTGCACCACATTTGCAGCCCCAACTTCCTCTATAGCATCTCTCAAAATGGAAAACTGAAATTCTGCATCCTTACGTTTCCCCGAACAATCTATGGCTCTAAGAAAATAAGAACCAGCAGGGCATGTGACTATGACATTGATGAGTGGCCGACGTCTACAATCAGTCCACCCATCCATCACTATAGAGCACCCCGTCCTCATCCACGTTTGCCTCATGTCCTCCATTAACACATTAACTTTGGAGTACTCTTTGTCTAGGAGGGTGGTGCGTAGCTTATGATCTCCAGGGGGTATGAATGAAGGACCAACTGTGGTTAATTCTCTCACCATTTGTTTAAAATAAGAGGAACAGGCCACATGAAATGGAATGGCATGTGCAAAAAAGAATTTGGCAATGGCGGATTCAGTACTCTCTCGTGCTTGGTTATTAAACAGGGACTCAACTGAGGTTGCCTTTTCACTACCACTACCACTCACCTTCCTCTTTGCTCTTAAGAGAACTCCACTACTACCAACCGTGGAAGGACTGGGAGTAGGCATGGATGATTGTGCACTTGGGAAAGAAGGAGACCCACCTTGAACCCCACCATCACACTCTATTTGAATTTGTTGGCATTCTAAAAATAGGGCATCTGTCAATGAAGGACACATTCTAACTCCATGGCCCACCTCACCCAAAAAATGAGACCTAATTCTTGTGTAGCTGCCCCTAAAGTCTTTTTCACAAATATGGCAAAACCAAACCCTACTCCCCCCTGAATTTTTTTGTCTTTCACCCACGGGTGTAACATATCGAAGGAATGGTTTTTTTGGGTTTAATGGGTGTCTTGCATAGTCTTCCATAGTTTTGGTATTGGTTGATGAAGGATGGCATTGGATTGGGGTTCTTTCACTTCTTTGCTCTCTAGTTCTACTACCACCCCCACCACTTTGCCTTCTAATTTGCATTTCAACTTCACTATCACTTCCATTCTCACTGCTGCTCATGTTTTTTGTTTTTAGAATGCAAGTTTAAACTGAAAATGCAAAAAAATAAAAAAAATCAGACAATGTATGCTTCATATTTTGCAAAAAAATGAAAAAAAAAAAAGAGAAAGAAAATGCATACCTCTTTAGTGGATTTGCACTCCCTTCAACACTATTTCAACCTCCTCTTCTCCTTCAAGCTGCTGCTCCTTCTCCTTCAATGGCTGCAACTTTTTTTGCTCTCAAACCCTTGGCTGCTCAAACAAACAAAATGCACATAATGAGGTTAGAGAGGCCCTTTTCCTTTCATAAGAGAGTCAAAATAAATGGGGCCCACACATGCCACGTATGCTTGGCCGAAATTTTTTAAAATTGTGATTTTTTTTTCAAGTTACAAGTGTCTAAAGCACGGGGGACGGCCGGCCGTCCCCGGGGACGGTCAACCGTCCCTCTTTTAGTCCACGCCGTCCCCCCGTCCCCGGCACGTTTCCTGAGTTTTTTGACAAAAGAGGGACAGTCCCCTGCCGTCCCCCGGTACCCGGTACGTCCCGGAAACGGGTACGGGGCATTTTGGGGGGGGACGCGTCCCCGGGTTTCCCTGTTATTTTCGGGTGTCTGCAAGACTGCAACTGTTTCGTTTTGTTTATTTTCGGGCGTCTGCAACTGTTGGCGTTTATTTTCGAGTGTCTGCAACTCGTCTCAACTATGGCCGTCTCTCTCTTCTGCCTTCGACGTCGACGTCTCTCTACATCGCCACGACCCACGACGCCATCATCCACAATCAATCGTCTATTTCTCTCATTGGCATCAAAACTCCCGCAAATTCCAGGAGCGCCAAAGGAGGTAGGAGATCATTTTTTTATTTTTCAAATTTAGGGTTTGATTTTTTTTATTATAGCATTATGTAAAGTTGTAAACTATAATGTAAATTTGTAAAATATAGGAATGAAAATAATTTTTAATATTAAGTAAACTTTGTTTAATACTTTGTATTTGATTTAGTATTTAATATTTCATTGTTTTATTTTGTATTTAATATTTTATTTTTTATTATTTAATATTGTGTTTAGTTATTATTTATTAATGTTTACAGTTCACTTTATTTTATTATAAAATGTAAATTATATTAATATTTAGTGTTTTCATTTTGTTTTATAAATTAATAAAAATATGTTAAATTTTTTTATGTTTATTAATTATTAAAATAAAATCTAGTATTTTTTATTTTGGTTTTTAGATTTAAAATAAAAAATCTATATATTTTGTCAAAACGTTGTTTGAAATTTTTTAGATTTAAAATAAAAATTCTATATATTTTGTTGAATGTTGTTTGAAATAAAACTATGTGAATGTTTTTTTAAAAATTTTTATGGAGGTCTTCCACAAATTCTTTTTTGCTACTCGATACGGGAGCACGAGCCTTCTAGGGCTGAACCTCTTCGGCTAAGAGCCAAGGACTGAGGGGTCTACATTCCGCCAAATTCGTCTAGGGCACGATCCGACCTCATCCCTTATTTCGATGTCGGAGCCTTTGCACTCAGCAAGACTTGATCCCTGGTGGGATCATTGAGAACCTTTCAACTTCACCAGTAGACCAAGGGCCCATTGACGCTATGTGAATGTTTTAATTTTTTAATATTAAATATTATTTTGTCATTCAAACATACAAATCATGGCTCCCCAAAAATCAACTGCAGAGGTATGGAAATATATCACTCGCAATGATACTGATCTCAAATGCACCAAGTGTCTGAAACCTTTTATTGGCGGTTTGACAAGGGCAATGGACCATTTACTTGGTATTACAAATGGTACAGGAGGAGGTGTTACAGCATGTCCTGCAGTTACCCCAGAAATAAGAGCTGCTTTAGAGAAAAAACAATCCTCTTCAATTGTGGGAAAGATGAAGAAAGCACAAAAAAAACAGAGAATTGAAGAAGATGTGTCAATCCAGATTCACAAGCTCAGCATCTATTATGTCTTCCTCTTCTGATTTATCCAAATCGGTGAGGGAGAGTGGAACATTGAAAAGCTTTTGGAAACCAGCAGAGAAACAGGAGGTGGATGATGCAGTAGCTGATTTGTTTTACACAAGTGCTATTCCATTCAATGTTGCAAAAAATCCACATTTTCGTAATGCAATTCACAAAATTGCAGAGTTTGGCAAAGGGTACACACCCCCAGGTTCAGAGGCTATCAAGACAACTCTTTTGGAGAGGTCAAAAGATAGAGTGACTGAGAAATTAGCTACTGTCAAAGACTCTTGGAGGAAAACAGGTTGCACTATATTGAGTGATGGATGGTCAGATATATGTCACAGGCCATTGATTAATATTTTGGTGTCTTGTCCTGAGGGTGTTGTGTTTTTGAAAGTGATTGACACCATGAACCACAAGAAAACTTCCGAGTACATTTTTCAAATATTAGAGGAAGTCATTCTTGAAGTAGGGGTGGAAAATGTGGTTCAAGTGGTCATTGATAGTGCAGCAAATTGTGTGGGAGTTGGGAAGTTGATTGCAGAGAAGTACCCACAAATATATTGGATCCCATGTGCAACCCATTGTCTCGATTTGTTGCTTCATGACATGGCTAAATTCCCATGGGTACATGAAGCTATTCACAGGGGGAGACCAATTGCAAATTTCATAAGGAATCATCATCTCACATTGAGTCTTTATAGGCAGCATGCATCCAGGGAGTTGTTGAGGCCTTGTGAAACAAGATTTGCTTCATTTTATATCACTTTGAAAAGAGTGGTTGAAGAAAAAGCAGCTTTGAGGTCTGTTATTTGTTCCAATGAGTGGGAACACTCAGTGCTTTCTAAAGGTCCTAAGGGGAAGAACGTAGAGCAAATAATTCTAAACAACAATTTTTGGGAAAGTGCAGCAAAAGTTTTGCTTATATGTGAACCAATTGTTGATGTGCTTCGTATGGTTGATGGTGACACTCCTTGCCTTGGCATGCTTTAGGAAAGCATGGACCGTTGTAAGGAAGCTATTCAAAAAACACTAAACAATGTAGAAGCAGAATATATGGAGGTATGGGAGATAGTTGATTGCAGATGGAAAATGATACACACACCTTTACATGCAGTAGCTTGCTTTTTGGAGCCTAAGTTATTTTCTATTGATAGAGAAAGTGATACTGAAATTATGGCAGGGCTTTTAGAAGTGGTTGGAAAGTATGAATCAAATCAAACAATTTCAGCACTAATCAGAAGTCAATTTTGGGTCTACAAGGACGGAGAAGGGTTGTTTGGAATGCAAGCAGCCAAATATGACATGACACATGTACCTGGGCATAAATGGTGGATGACCTATGGAGCACAAACTCCTGAGCTACAAAGGTTTGATATTCGAGTTTTGAGTCAGGGAGCAAGTTCATCAGCGTGTGAGAGGAACTGGAGTTGTTTTGATCACATCCATTCCAAAAAGAGGAATAAATTGTTGTCTGGAAAGTTGGGAGATCTTGTCTATGTTCGCAGCAATTTAAAATTGCTCATGAACAAATCAGCAAAGGACTCTTCCTCACAACAAATTCTTGAAGACATAGCAATGCCAGTTGCAGATGAGCCTGACTTTGTTGATGATGAATTGAGTAGTGATACAGATGATGATGATTTAGCATCTCAGCCAAGTGCTCTTGATGACTTCGAGTTTTTTTGAAGTTCTAAAGCCTTTACTGTTATTGTACCTTTTTGACAAAAGAACATCTTCGCAATCGTGATTTCACATGTTTTTTATGGTTTATATTTTATAAATGTGTCATCTTTTTGTAATGATTCAAATCTATCTATCAATGTTAAACTATTTAGACAATTGTATGGATATATTACTTATATTTTTTATAAAAAATTACATAGGGCAAATTTTATTCGAATTTTATACTTTTCGAATTTTTTCCTTGTCGAATTTCATTCGAATTTCAATGTTGCCGAACTCGAATTAGAATTCGAACCTGGTGACTTAGGTTGAAATGGCAAGAAGCATGTTACAAACAAAAGGGTTGAATGACTCTTGGGTTGATGTAATTGCTACAGCAAGATACATTCCTACCAGTCCACTTGACAAGATAACTCCATATGAAGCAAGGTATGAAAAGAAACCCAATATCAATCATTTCAAAGTTTTTGGTTCTCTAGCCTATGTTCATGTAACCCATGGGAAAAGAGAGAAGTTAAATCCAAAGAATTAATCTTTATTTTGTTGGGTGCGGTGAACAAAGCAAAGCTCCTTGGCTTTATAATCCCCTCAATAACAACATTGTTGTGTCAAAAGATGTATTTTTTATGACAAAGGAGTGTATGGTCATCAAAAAGACCATGTTGATAAGTCTAAATCTGTTTGTAAAGATGGTATTGTCCATGATATTCCTCATGAGCAGCCCAATAGTATTTCAATTCCATGAGGAGAGCTCTAGCCATCTTCATTCTTCACCAAATTTCTCCATTCTTTACAATATTCTTAGGGCATGACCTTCACTTATAGGTACCACTTGTAACACCGAGAAATACCATAAGGCCAAAATGGTAAGGGCAAACTTTTGGTACTACTACAATAGTATACCCTTCAATGTGGTGAATAACCCATAATGAGAAGAGTTGGTAAATGCATTAACAACTATTAGTGTGGGGTTAAATCTTCAGCAACTAAGAATTTCAAATACATTGCTTGTAGTCAATGATCAAAGGAAACTATGGCAAAGAAAGAGCTGCAACATTTTATTGTATGCATGGACAAGTGGCAAAAACAAGACACTCATTAACTTTTTAGTGGCTTCAAGTAGCATGTTGATGTTCCGGAAGTTCATTGATGCCTCAAATAAAGTAAAGAATACTCAGACCTTGTGCAATTTTTCATGTAATTTGTTGGAGGTGATCTAGGAGGTTGGGATGGAGAATGTTATCTAAATTATCATGGACAATGCAACAACATATTTAACCACAAGAAAACTTATTTAAGAGAGGCATCCCACCATTTGTTGGAGTCCTTGTGCTACACATTGCTTAGATTTGAAGATTGAGGACACTTGGAAAATTGAATGGATCAAAAGTGTGGTTGAAAACACTAGACAAATCACAAAATTTATCTATAATCATACTTTAGTCCTTACTTTGATGAGAGAGCATACAAAAGGCAAGGAGCTCATGTGATTGGGGATGAGACAATTTGTAACAACTTCTTCACTTTGGAAGCAATAACTATATGGACTCTCCATATTCCCAAAAACACAAAGGGAAGATGATTGCAACAAAAGTATTTTATGATGTTCATAAAAAATGCAAAGGCAACACTCAAGGTAAGTAACAATTACAAACATAAGTTTATACATTATTATGTAATTTTTATTTTTTTCCTAACAATTTAAAATTTAGTAGGTATAATTTTTCCACAGTACATGAAGAATAGTATGAGTGTTTCTGGATTAAACTGTTTAAGCTTTTTTTGAATCGACATTTTGAATCACACTCAATGATTCATCATCAGGATGAGGGCATTGAGGAATAGGATTGTAGAAATGGCCTTAAGAAGAGTTAAGAAGAAGAGTTAAGGGGTAGGAGAGGAGAGGGGAGGCGAGGGGCGAAGGGAGAGACAGGAAAACGAAGCAAGAACTAGAGAAGGTTGGAGAAAAACAGAAAGAAGAGCAAACCATTACTTAATAAAGGTATAATTAGTAATTACATAAATAACTCATTCTTATAATTAAAAAGATTAAAGAATTATACTTATATTAATATGTAAAGATAAGTTGTAAAATATGTAAAAAAAATATATAATGGAAATATAATATACAATATATGATTGTATATAGTATTAGTTGTATAATTTGTAATTTATTAGTAAAACAATTATATATAGTTATACAACTATAATAGTTAGAAGGTTCTTTATCTAATGATATTAATCATGGAAAACTAATTATATAATATATCCATAAATATCAAATGTATATATTATCAATAGATTTGTTTGAAAATATAAATATACAACATATAATGCTATAATTATGAAATATGGATCTCTAATAATTTTAATATAATAATATGATTATAGTAGAATTTATATATAAAATTAAATTTTAAATATTCCAAATAAAATTATAAGTAAAAAATTAGTTGATTATATTACATTATAGTTATAATATATAATACCTTAAATTGAAATAACTAAAAAATTAAATTAATATGAACATGTATGTTTATTAGTTATAAAACATGTAAATTTAAAAATAATTTATGAGTTATATTAATTTATAGAGGATTATATATCTAATTGCTTATTTGAATTTATTATACAAATAAAATATGCACTGATTTATAAATATACTACAAAATCCTCTTTATATAAATATAATCATACAAATTATAAGAAAATAGATTCACATAATTAACTTTTAAATTACATAATTAACAATAGATCCAATGTAAAAAAAAGAAAGGGTTTTGATTTGTAAGTGAGAGATGGCCACGACTAGGGCTTCCTGCAGCGGGGCAAGGAGGAAATTTCCTGAGTTTTCTAAATCTAGTGGTGTGTGGCGTCATCCATTTTCGAAGGTGGTAAAAAATGGAAGGCCTTTATTGAAGCTGGATGGGGGAGCGTCAACGGTGGCTTACTATTGTAGCTAGAGGCGCCTTCAGAGTCAAAACATTGGGGCGCCCTTTGGTCATGGTTGTGCGCCAAATGCCAATAGGTAGATGCACGGGAGAGATGGTGGCTAGAAGGAGCTTGGAGGGCAACCACGGCGTCTGGGGGAAGGATCAATGGTTCCGAGCTTGGAAAAGGATTCCAAGCCATTGCGTTGTGTAGGAGAAAACCCCTCTGTCTCCTTGGATGGAGATATAGCAACCGAAGTTGTGGAGAACAAAAGGTATTTCGTGGAGCTAGGGCTGATAGGAAGGTTCAGGGGTTTTTGGTCGCGTCTTGTAGAGTTGCATAGTTGGATTTCGGAACATTGGAGCCCAATATTGGAAGGAGATTTGCAGATTTATCCCAATGCGAAGGGTTTCTTCATGGTTGTGTTTGACAATGAAAAATACAAAAATGTTGTGCTTTGCGATTATCAATGGCACTAGGAGGATAAACACTTGTTAATGTTGAAGGCATGACACCCAGCTTTCAACCCAAACATTGAATCCTTTGGGCTGGTTCCTATTCGGGTAAGACTTCCAAATCTCCCCTTGCATTTTTGGTTTGAATCCTGCTTTGAAGTTTTAGGTAATACGTTGCGGAAGTTTCTGGGAGTTGATGAGGGTTTACTCAATTTTCTACATACAACATATGCACGTATCTTGGAAGAAATGGATATTACAAAAGATCTACCTGCAACTATAAATTTGAAATATTTTGGGGGGAAATGGGAACAACTGCTTGATTATGAAGGATTATCTTTCCGTTGTCGTAGTTGCTTCAGCACAGGTCATATTGCTAAGCATTGTTCAAAGCACAAGAGGGCTAATCATGCAACTTGGTGGAAAGAGGTTTCTCCCCATCACTATTTGGTGGAAAAAGAAGACCTGGTGGGTTTTAGCCTAGAAAAGAACCCAATTATCACAGCTTCGAGTGAACCCCCCGCGAAAGGAACAAGTGCTTGTGGCGGGTTTTTCCTTTGGGGTGGAGCAGGGCAGTGGTCCAAAAGGAGTTTGGTGGACGACCACAGGGTTTGAGCGTGGCTCTTCTTCAAAGGGAAGTAGCATACTAGCGAAGGAAATTTGTGAACCCACATGGACAGATGATCAAGAAGACGTTTGGCACAAGGTACAAAGAAAAAAGAAGAAGAAGAGGGTTGTTGATTTCAATATGATTCTTCGCTCCCATGATAAAAGGAAAAGTAGTAAATAGGCAAAAATAGACTATTAGCAGAGATGTGTGGGTGTTTTTGTAGTGTTTATCTATTTCTCAGTTTGAGTAGTTTAATGAGATGTTTGGGTTATAGAGAATAGAGTAAATTAGCTAGAAGCTTCATATGATGTAATTGCTGATTGCATTACCTTTCAGATGAATAAATAAAAATCTTGCAGGGTTTCCCTGCCTTTACCTATCAAAAAACAAAAAAGATCCAATGTATATCTATATTAAACATTAGATATATAAAATGGTTTCAATGCTTAATATAAATAAATATTATAGATTTATATAAAAATATATTTATTTACTAGTATAATATGATATATACTAAGATTATATATAAATAATTATGCAATACTAGTGAAAGATAAAAGAAAGCATATATGTATGTAAAAAAAAAATTAATAGCATTCTAAAGTAATATATATGTTATAAATTATTTATTGGTTATATTATTTATAGATTGATTATTAGAGGTTATTATAAAATATATAATCAAGAGCAAAATTATAATATAAAATAACTACAAAAAGTTCTTTGTATAAATCCCAAAAATTATATATTATAAGATTATAGTAATATAAAAGTAACAGCAGTACCAAATTAAATCCATATTAACCAATGGATAGATAATGGTTTAAAAGTTTAATACATGTAATTATCATGGAGTTATATATAAAACTAACTATTTAGTTAACCAAATATAATTAAAGGTTGTATAATTATATTTTGTTAACTATACATTTAGTTTTATATAATTCTATGATAATTATATGTTATACATTAAATTTATATAGTGTTACCCTCGAATTCAGTGTGCTTAATTCGTGGGATAACCCCTACGAAACTTGTTTGTTTCATAGCCCACATACTCTAAGTACGCAAAACAAGGAGAATTGCATTGGTCCTCGTGCGTGGTTCCCCATCCTCAAAAAGTCATTCCGAGCATTAACTTTTGTCAATTTGTCGAAATTCGCATTTTAGACCAAGTTGTGAAAATTCAGTTTTGGGAGTTAAGAAATTTTCTGCACATGCAGGAGCGCTGATTTTTAGCGCTTTTGCATATTTCATGCCTTAGTCATTTTCTGGCACATGTAATGTCGGGGTTTTTTAGCGCTTTTTCATCTCAAATCACAAGTCAATATGCAGAATTGTTGTTTTTTATCGCTTTTACATGTGATATGTAA
Source organism: Sequoiadendron giganteum (assembly GCA_007115665.2). NCBI lineage: Eukaryota > Viridiplantae > Streptophyta > Pinopsida > Cupressales > Cupressaceae > Sequoiadendron > Sequoiadendron giganteum. The sequence continues at coordinate 428,762,764 of CM021104.1, forward strand.
GAGCACTAGTTTTTACCGCTTTTACATGAAACTACCCAAGTGCTTAAATATGTAGAAGCGTTGTTTTTTATCGCTTTTACATGTGATATGTTGAAGCGTTGTCTTTTAGCGCTTTTTTCACAAAATACAATTTCCTTCCAAAACATGTTAGAGCGTTGTTTTTCAGCGCTTGTGCATCAAAAGCAGAACTTCCAAAATGTAAAAGCGCTGATTTTTAGCGCTTGTGCATCATATTTTCCAAGTGTTCCAAGACATGTCGGAGTGTTGTTTTTCAGCACTATTACATGAAAGACAGAATTTCTAAGATGTTAGGGCATTGATTTTTAGCGCCATTGCACAAATTTCTAAAAAAATTACTAACACCTAGAAACTTCCAAAAATGTGTTCCGAGCTCCATTTCGCTTGCTTTGCTCAATTTTTCTCACTTCATTGCTCACATCCACTTGCTAGTTTGCTCACTTCCACTCCGCTCTCTGCCATCATCACATCCAAGTTTACCAAACCCATGAAATTGCTCAGATTTACATCCAATACGCAGTGTCTTGAAAATTTGAGTAATTACATTTGAAGTGCAATACTCCATGCTAAAACCTCGGTTTTTCCTACCTTTGCATCAAAATTGCTAAAGCCTGCTCTTGCATACATTCTGATCCCTTGTGCCCAGATTCTAGAGCAGTTTTGATCAAGTTCTTGCCTATCACCAAGCGAGAAGGCTTTGAAATACAACCAGAAAGTTCTTCCAATGTTTCAGTTTTTCAAAGAAGTGTTCATTAATGGTTCAAAAAGAATTTGAAGACAAAGCTTTCTCAAATAGCTTCAATGAACAAAATGATGGATTTCCAGTTTGCTCTAGATTTAAGAATTGTTCCTAAAAGGCACCGAAAAGCGTTCAATGCCAAACAATGATGAAGTGCACGTCATCATGAAGTTTTCATGGAGAAAGATGTTGAAGAAGGCCAAATTTTACCTTAGATTAGATTTCCCAATTTTAGCATTTTTCATGCTTTATATAAATAGGTTTTGACATTTTACATGTCATTTTGAAAAATGTAATCACATGTAAAAACAAAGATGTTTTCCTATATTCATGGATGACATTTTTGAATAAGTCAACTAGTTGGTTAGGGTTTTTCCTAGATTAGCTCTCCTCTCCCATATATAAATAAGAGAGGATTCTATTGTATTTTTTATCTTTTGTCTTATGCAATGAAGTGTTTCCGAATTGTGAAGCAAACATTGAAACTTTGAGTTCATTTTGTGAATCTATTTTTGATCAATAAAGAAGTGAAGTTGCACACCAAACTTTGTGTTGGGAACAATTATCTTGTAATTTGATCGAAATTGACAGTGAGTAGTAGTTGAGATTGAAAGAGTTTTTGAGTAAATTCGTGTAAACATTGAGTTACACTCATTGCTTGAAATTGCGATGTTGTTTATAGTTTATACTATTGGTGAACTCTCTATAAGACTTTGTGCTTATATTTGTTCATGTTGTTCATGGAATTTATCGTGGTGTAAAAAGAAGACTTTGTGCTTCTTTTACAACACTGGTTACTATCTTGAAGGATTTATTATCTGAAGCTACGAAACGACTTTGTACCTTCATGAGCTTTTCTTATTTGTTACTTATCATCATCATACTGGTATACCTAGGCTTTGCTTTGACAAGATAGGAATATTGGAATTACTGCTTAATTTTAGTTTGAAATTGTATTGCATCAAGAAGTTAAAATTGTGAAACATTGTAAAACATATTCTCTGAAAAAAAAGAGAATCATGAATGTGACACACCCCCATATCATTAGTGTAGTGTACATTATTGTAAATATCTGATTAGTTTTACTTAGTTTCAATAAGCAATAAGAAGGGCACCTCCCCTTTCCGAGAGGAGAGATTCAATCTCACATAATTGTTGTTGAAATCAAGGTTTTGTAATCTGTTAAAAAAGGATTACATAATTTTCACCCAACATATAGAAAAGGAACAAAGAGCAATTAAACGAAGGATGAACATAAAGGGACCAATTTATATAAAAAATAGTTAATTGAAGGTAATGTCCCCTTCTCAATGATCACCCTGAGGACATATTAGCCTATTTAATTACCGTAGGCTATAGTCGGGAAAAGGGAATTAATTATTTAATTGTTTAATATTACTTGGTGGGAAAAGTACATTTAAAAAGGCAATGTTAAATAATTAATTAAATGGGTTATAAAGTGACTTTTGGAAATATATTAAAAAGTGACTTTATAAAGTCACTTTATTGTCTTATTGAACAGGAAATAAAGCAAGTGATATAAAAGGTGATTTTGGAGCTCATTTGCATTATGTTTGATTATTTTCTCACTTTCACTTTTGGAGAGCTTCTTGGAGTTCTTGGTCTTGGGGAAGAGAAACCCTACGGCATCCGGTTTCAGTGGTGGAACAATTCCACCCTAGCTGGTTCGTGGGGGAGATCATCCAAGTCTTCCAGTTGGGTGATTATAGCAATTTTGTGAGTCTTCTGCAGAGACAAAATTGGAGTTAAACGATAAATATTTTTATGGCTTGAGACTAGGGTTTGGCATCCAAGTTGAAGGAGTTTGCACATCAGATTGGTGCCATATTTTTGCATATTCAGTGAATGTATTGAGGATTGTTATTGCATAACCAAGCCGTGGGTCTATTGGAGGATATTGCTGCTAACCTTGGCTAGTGATTTGGACATGGCCTTTATACTGGCTGTATACTCCAGCACTTCCTTTCTACTAGGTGTGAGAGTCAAAGCAGAGGCATGAGGCTTACAGGAGATTGCAGAAGGTTATTGAAGCTGGACATGAGCTCTTTGCAAGGTTACCTCCATTTGTTAGCTGCTGTTATCCATATTCCAGCCTAGCGTATAGTTCCAGGTGCTGCAAGTTCAGAATCCAGTTTACACGCCATACCTGGGAGCACTTATCAGGTATTTTCATATTGTTTCTGAGTGTAGTTTTGACCTATAAACTGCTGTATAATAACGCTCAGAAATTATTGTAAGAGTGTATTCATTTGTATGTCAAAAAGTAAAGTGTTGCATGACTGTTCATTATCATCCTTGCTAACAAGATGCTCAGAAAATATAGTAAAGTAGTTTCGGGTTGTATGAATTGAAAGCACATACTGCTGTAGCAAATTTCTGACTATCAATATATGCATATCTGCTCCATCTTACTGCTCAGATTGGTTTGGTTAAGTCTAAAGTTGTATATCTGCAAATATATCAATGTATGATAGTCCAATATGAAGGAATGAAGTGTGAAGTGTGGTTATTAAATGTGTCTTTGCATTTCTTCTGAATATTGTCATAATACATGCAATGGAGTGAGGTATGTTTGACAAAATGGAACATCTGTCAAACTGAAAACAATCAAAAAATATCATACAGTTTGGAAGGGATCTTTACAGTGGTATCAGAGCTGGTCTTCCTGCCAGCCTGTGTGTTTGGGGTGTTAAGTTGTATATCAGAAATTTTTGTGCATGATTCTTTATGAATCTGGAGGACCAGGCCTACATAACCTACAGGAGTAGAAAGGAAAGAGAGAGCATTGGGTAGTATATTTGATTCGGAGTCATCAGAAGAGAAGATATGGGTGATAGGCGTGAACCGCCTAAAGGTAGTACCTTGCAGATTTTAAATGACCTTGCACGGGGTCAACAACAGGTAGTCCAACTCCTCACTCAGTTGATCGCTGATCGCAATAATGCTGGTAACAACGCTACAAGCAGTACTAATGGGCATAATGGAGACAATGGAAACAACGAGAACAATGGTGAAGAGAGTAATACCCATATCCCTGCTCAGAGCCACACTAGGGCAGCAAGTAGGGTGACTCCTAGGCCCCTTATGCCTCAGTTTTTGGGAGGACAGCCAATTGGTAATCAAAGATAGCAAGCACAGGGTGAAGGATTTATAGATTATTTGAGGGAGTATCAATCTCTTGGTCATGAGTTTCATGCAGCGATGACTCTACAAGATTTTTGTGCTATAAAATACAGGAATAGGCCAAGGGATCACAACAGGGGTCCTCAAAATCAGGATTTGCAGCATAAGGTGGGGAAACTATCTATCCCTTCATTTGATGGTTTGGGCAAATGTATAGCTAGATCTTGGGTTTAGAAGTTGGACACCTACTTCCAACTCAAACCTATGTTGGAGTCCGAAGCTATCAAGTACGCCATGTTAAATTTAGAGGGTGAGGCCCACGAGTGGTGGTACCATGGGTTAGTCACCTTCGGGCATGCTAGCATCACATCCTATTTGGACTTCACTCAGAAGTTGATGGATAGGTTTGACCAGAAGGACCCAAAATTGCATTTCAAGGAGTTGGCGCAGCTCAAGCAGGGTGGTACTGTGAATGCATATATTTCTGAGTTCCAGAGACTCTCGGTTATGGTATCAGATGTGTCGAAGCACAGATTGATCATACTTCTCATTGAGGGTCTATCCGAGCCACTTCATGGTTGGATTAAAACTTTCAAACCAAAGTCACTTCACAATGCTATCATACGGGCACGTGACATGGAGCATTCAATGCCTAAGAGTAAATTTCCACCCAAACCATTCATTCCTCAAAAGAACAAAGATAAAAAGCCCTTTCAGAAGGAGTGGCCTAGGAGGGACAAGTTAGATGATGAGGCTCGTAGGGAGTTGAGGAGGAAAAAGATTTGTTTCAACTGTAAGGAGCCTTGGGATCCTGGACACAGATGCACGGGTAAGGGAAAAGTACACTACATTGAGGTTCTTTCCGATAGTGAGGATGATGGGGAGGCAGATTGGTTACAGGGGAGCGATCATAGCAGTTTAGAGGATAAGAAGCCACATGTGGAGACTAAGAGTGGAGCTATTGCTACTATATCAAGTACTCCCAGATTCAATTCCTTTAGAGTTAGGGGAGCATTACAAGGGTAGTGTGTTACTGTTCTGATTGACAGTGGGGCAACCCACAATTTCATAGACTCGACACTAGTGGCCAAGAGGAATATACCTACAGAGGATTTTGAGGGATTATATGTGATGGTGGCAAATGGGTTTAGCATGAATTGCACACAGAGGGTTCCTCACTTGGGTGTTGACTTTGGGCAATTACACTGTTACTAATGACTTTATGCAGTTGACTTGGGTGATACAAATGCCATATTGGGTATATAGTGTCTTCATTCATTAGGGAAGTACTCACAAAACTTCTAGACAATGGAGCTTAAGTTCAAGGCAGCAAATGGTAAAAAGGTTGCGCTAAGGGAATGACCAATGGTTCTCCAAAAATAGTGTTAAGCGGATGGAGAGTATATTTAGGCATGGAGATGTTGCATGGGCAGCTGAGTATTTGATTAACTCCAAAGAATCGCCAGCTAGTAGCCAACCTTACCATGTTGATTTTCAGTCCTTGTTGGGTAAGCATGATAGAGTTTTTGGGGAGATACCTCCAAGGAGACCTCCTAATAGAGGTTTTGAGCGCACCATAGAGCTAGAAGAGGGAGCTAAACCCGTCATAACCACTCCTTACAAACATCCTAAAATATTCAAAGATGAGATAGAGAAGGCAATTAAGGAGTTGTTAAACATGGGCCACATCAGACCTAGTTCCAGCCCATTCACTTCTTTTGTAGTCCTGGTTAAGAAGAAGGATGGGCCAATGCGCATGTATATAGACTATCGGGCATTGAACAAGAAGAAAAGTAAGAACAAGTACCCTATACCCAAGATCGACGAGTTACTTGATGAGTTGCATGGGGCAGTTTACTTTTTGAAGATTGATCTTTGATCGAGGTACCATCAAATTAGAGTCTAAGAGCAAGAAATACACAAGACAGCTTTCCGATGCCATTATGGGCACTATGAGTTCTTGGTCATGCCTTTTGGTTTGACCAACGCACCTGCTACCTTCCAGTCCTGTACGAATCATATATTCAACAAGCAGCTGCGTAAGTACTTATTAGTGTTCTTTGATAATCTCCTTATATACAATAAAACTTGGGATGACCATTTGAAACAGTTAGATGAGGTATTGGGCATCATGGGAGATCAATCACTATATACTAAGGCATTGAAGTGTGAATTTGGTATGAAGAAGATTTTATACTTGGGGCATGTGATCAATGCATAGGGGGTACAAGTACATCGGGACTTCCAAGCGATACTAGATTGGCCACCACCTAAGTCCCTTACAGAGTTGCATGGTTTCTTTGGGTTATGCAAATACTACAAGCGCTTTGTTAAGGGGTTCTCACAGTTAGGTGCACCGTTGACAAATCTTACAAAGAAAGAAGCTTTCATATGGTCAAAGGAGGCTCAAAGAGTGTTTGATAAGCTTAAGGAGATGAGTAGTTGTCTTGTGCTAGCACTTCCAGATTTTACACAGCCTTTCATGTTGGAGTGTGATGCATCAGGTGAAGGCAAAGGAGCAGTGTTAATGCAGAACAGGCATCCGATTACATTTGAGAGTCATAAGTTAAGAGGGCCTGAGAGATTGTACTCTATCTACGATAAGGAGATGCTCGCCATTATGTATGCATCGGTGAAGTTCAGACAGTACCTAGTAGGTGGGAGGTTTGTGGTGAGGACCGACCACAACAACCTTAAGTATTTCGTAGAGCAAAAGAACTTAAATGAGAGGCAGCAGAAGTGGGTTAGCAAAATTCAGGCTTACGACTTGGATATTGAGTACATTAAGGGCAAGAAAAACATAGTTGCAGATGCAAGCAACATGTTCCCTTGTAAAGATTTCAGCTAATTGGAGCTCTCACCTTTTAGTGGAGTACTCCCAAAATAAGTTTGCTTGTGAGTTGATGGATGGATAGGTTCAGGATGATCAGTACAAGGTGGTAGATGATATCATCTACTACAAAGACAGGATATACTTAGTTCCAAAATCCAAGCTTAAGGAGAAGATTTTGAGAGCAACTCATGACACTCCATTGGTAGGGCGTCAAGGGTACTTCAAAACATACAGGCAAATCGGAGAAAGGTTCTCTTGGAAAGACCTCAAGGACAATGTGTTGCGGTATGTGAGGGAGTGTATGACTTGTCAGTAGAACAAGTCCGAGCATACCCATCCTGTTGGGTTATTGCAGCCGTTACCTATCCTTCAGCAGAAGTGGGAGAGCATATCTATGGACTTCATCACAGGTCTACCTAAGGTTCATGGTAGGGATTGCATCTATGTTGTGGTGGATCGGTTGATTAAATTTGCTCACTTCTTTGTGATTCTTCAGAGTACAAGTCACTGCAGGTAGCAGAGTTGTTTTTCAGAATGGGTTTTCAGATTACACGGGCTGCTTAAGTATATTGTCAATGACAAGGACAGCAGCTTTCTTAGTGCTTTTTGGCAGGAACTGTTCAGACTTGCTGGTACTGAGTTGACTCTGAGTACAAGTTACCACCCCCAAACAAATGGCCAAACTGAGATAGTGAATAAATGGGTAGAGGGGTATTTATGTAACTATGTCTCAGGACAGCAGAGGGCATGGATAAAATGGTTGCATCTAAGAGAGTATTGCTACAACACCACTTACCACATGTTCATTGGTATGACACCCTTCTGTGCATTATAAAGTTGCATATAATGTCAACTTCACTTGTCTTCATAAAAGGCTCCCGTAAATCTAGATCTATATATGTTTAGGTGGCTTATCAATAAATATTAAATAATGACTATAAAGAACTTAGGGATCATTATAAGCACTTGTTGATTATGAGTACAATTCTGTTTGTTTGGCTTTGTATATTGGATGTAACCTTTCATGTTTGGCAGATTCTGATTTAACTCACCTACAAGTCTAGGCTTGTTTTGCAAGTCTCGTAAGTGACTGGAAAATGTTCCCTATAAATACTCAGGGTCTTTCCAGAATATGGTGAGTTTGTGAAAAATGAGTTCATGACAGTACTCTGTGGCTTTTTCAAAGCAGAATTCAAAATAACCTTAATTTTCACACCTTTTTTTTGGTTTTTATTTCTACGATGACTTTCAAATTCTACCTATTAGCTAGATCCCTTATATACAGGATAAAAAAAATAGTTCCTTGAGTGCAAAGTCTTTGTCTATGAAGACAGGGGCATCAAAACTACAAATATTGAATAGGAGGCACAGCATCTAAACCAACAATCTAAACAGAATGTTGTATGACTTGAAAACATCCTAATAAGACTAGTACTGTGTTTATCAGAGCAGTTTCCACTTACAAATGTCAAATATGAGAAAAAGAATCTAAACCCACAATTTAGACACAAATGTTGTATGTCTTGAAAACATCCTACAAGTACTAGTACTATTCTTATGAAAGTAATTCCCACGTGTGTCTTATCCTCTCCACTGACCTTTCCAGATTTATGAGTAACAGTAGTGCTATTGTTGTGTATAATTCTAGCCCAAAATTTGCATGCAGAATGTAAACTCGAGACATTACTTGTTAATCGCAACTCAAACAAGACTTCTAACCTGATTTTCAAAACGCTACGCTGCCTTCTAATTCCATGCTTGTTGCCTAGCACACTATCAAGATCCCAGCTTACTTGATTTGCAGCTTCTTTTTCATCACTCCTTATTCCATAGGGGTGCTTTTCAGCTAAGTTGTCTTCGATTCCCTGTGACTTTCCATGTATGTTGACCGTGTCAGAACTTTCCAGCTTTTCGTTCACACTTTCATCACTGATCCTAGCATATGCCTGCTTTCCAATGACTGTCTGATAGATACCCTCAACAATTGGCTGCATTTCTTCAGGTTCGTGAGAAAGGTTAGGCCTCGACTCTACACTTGTCTTATCCTCGGCAAACTGGCAACCCTGATTTGAAGATTCCCTTTCATGTGTTAAATTCGTGTCCAACTGATTGAAGTGAATTTCAGTTTGCTCATATTTATCAGATTTTTTTATCTGTTCCAACTGCTTTTCCGGCTTCATTTCATCGACTTCCGTGGAGATAACAGAATCTTTCTCATCGCTATGTTCAACCTGTTTCCCTGCTTGATGTGTGTAGGAATTTTCTTTATGCATATCCGTCTCCTTTCCAAGTGAATTGTCAACCTGATCAAAATTTTGCCTCTCCCCCTGTCTGCTACCGTCTGCACCATCAATCTTGCAAAAATTGGCATCCAAGCCAATCTTTCCTTCAACGTCTTGAACATCCCGAGGTTTGATGTGCAGTAATTCGGCACCATTTGCACTCACAATCTCAAAGTTTACGTCTTCTGAGAGATTTTTACCAGAATATTTTTTATTGTACTGTTTTGCAATTCTTGCTCTCTTTGATCTCGGTGCAGTCTTCTTTAAAATCAGCATCTTTGCCACCTCCTCGCAATCCATTGCCTTTGCTAGTACTGCTTTCTCCTTCCCTGTGCTACATAATTTTCCAATTCTTCGGCCACTTCTCCTCTTCCCATTCTTGACTATTCTTCTGGACTGATTAATCCTATCAGGATGCCGCACCCCCAGTTTACCTGACCAAACTAAAGAACCGGCTTTCCTAAAGTTATCATCTGGGTAAAGTTGGATCTTAAATCTTTCTCGTGCAAGCTCAAGCCATTCCTCGTCGCCGTCATCATAAACTATGTGGTGTCTTTTCCGGTTTCTGTCAAAAGACTCAACTGTTCCAGAATACCAGTCATCGTCCAGAGGCCAAAAGACCTTTACTCTTCTCCCAATTATCCTGCCTGCATCATTCTTTTTAATCGTATTCTCAGCAAGCGGTAGCTGATGCTTCCTCGGTCGCAATTCTCGAGTAGCAACAGACCAATCCTCAGGCTTTATCACACTCTGAGGGTATTTACCATTCTTAGAAAGCTCTAAGCTCACATTATCTTGTTCCACTTCCTCGCGAGCTAACGATTGCCTCCTCTTCTTAAATATTTTGCCAACGGCCGCGTCTGCAGACCTCTTCCTTCCGCACACGGCTTTCTTCTTCTTCCTAGCTTGCCCTAAAACCTTTAACTCTTTTTTGCCCTTTTCTTTCCCGGATCCCACAGCTAATAAATTAATACTGCGCTGCCCTCCCATTTCAGGAAAAATAATCCTGCCATATGATGCATTCATGAATTTCTAAGCAATCAACTTGGCACAGTGAAAATCCTAAACAATGGATAAAATTCAGCAGAACTAACCAAAAATTGGAGTAAGGGAAAAGAGGAGGCTTACCTACCTTTACAGGATAGGAGTTTGAACAAATGCAGCAGGGCATATGCTTCTCATCAGCAGCTTAACAGTACATGATCAAATGCAGAAACCCAGAAAGTCCTTCCGGTAACCTATTTCCTTTTACTTCACTGACAAATTTAAACATCGAACCACAAAATTTAAGCATTTGAGATAATTTTATTCAAGGATGGATTATATTTTGTGGAGATCAGCACTGTTACCGTCATTATTCCTTTTGTCAACGTATCTCTTCGCTTCTTTCTTTTCTCAATTATTTTAAACTAGCTATTGGACCCATAGATTCAAATGGGCACACAATTAAATATATATAATTTATTAATATATAGTTTATAGGATTAAAGTCAGTGAAATAATTTTGATTGTAAATTAAAATTAATAATAAAAATTAGTATCATAATTGAAATTTTATCATGTTTACAATTTATTAAAATTATATTTTATAATGTTTGAAATTTTAAATTTTTCATAGCTAATCTTAATATGAATGCATTTTAAAGGGTGTTGGAATTGAAATACAATTTTTGATAGAATTTGAAAGTTTTTATTATTAAAAGATAAGTGATTCAATGGTGAATGAAAAATCTAACTGGCCACATGAGGATTCTAAGATTGGATGTTTGTGTATGTAATATTTATTAATGCATTTATCATTCCTTGTAGAAATAAGTACAATCCTTATCACAATGTAATAGAAATATAATTTAAATTTAAATTTATGTAAAAAGCCTAAAATGACTCAATAATTCTTATATATGACCGTATGCATAAACTCCAAGCTCTTGAAAATGAATATACACTTTTACACTATTTAATAATTTAAGCTCTTTTAGTAAACACCAATTCATTCAATATTTAGAAAAAAAATGGACTTCATTAATTTTCACATTTTGGTAGGGATGAAGTGTAAAATTACTATTGATTATTTGATCGTTCAAGACTGTGATGTTTAAGTAGAGTGGAGAGAGATAGAACACCTTGTGCACAAAACCTCTCTACATAGTTTACTATGTTTTTATTGTGATTAGCACAATAACATAAAATGGCTAAATTAAAAAAAAATGTCACAAAAAATAGTATTTAATCCCAAGGTCATAAATTGATAACAAGAATTAAAATAATCTCATTCAATGTTTTTAAATATCATTAAAGTTGAGAATAAAATTAATACAATAGCAAGGAATATTAAAATTAATATAATATTGGTTAAATTACTAACAATTTTTTCCATAACTAAGCAAGTGTTAGGCTAGGCACAAATACAGAAATTTTAAAAGAAAAGTGCCTCACTCTTTTGGCATTAGGCAATAAAGGGGGGTGAGATGGTTATCTCATTCTTTCTATGATCCTCTCACATGAGGAAGGCCAATATCACCAGGGAGATATATTTGAGCATGATAATCAAATCCATCATAATGGTATGATCAAAGCTATGCTCAATATACAAACTAAAAACATCTCTATAAAGTATTGTCCTTGTGTTGTTGCACTTGCATTTCACCTACACAATTTTTTTCACTAGAAAATTAAATAAAACTATTCTTGCAAAGACAATAAAGAAAGAGAAAAAAATCAAGGAGACACACTTTGATTGGTAAATCACAATGAAGAGGATTTTTTGAACATCCAATTTAAGCCTTCTCATCTCTAGTGTAGACTACGAGGTTGTAATGGAAGGTATGTAACCATATAATTATTAAGAAAAATATGTCTCAACCTTGTAATTACAAAAGGTTACTATTTATAGTAAGTTAACAATTTAGCGCAAATGAGTCCAACCCCAAAGCTATAGAATTTCTAAGTAAACATGCTGATCAAATGTCAACCCAAGATCATGTCTAGATTCCAAGATATTAAATTTTTCATTTTTAAAAGTTTTAAAGTCAAATTTGAGGCACTTAGAGATTGTTTTTGGGCTAAAAAATGGTCATAAATGACAAAGCAAGTTGTAATTTGATAGAACACTTGATGAGATTTCCAACAATTCAAATGGTTTGTCAATCAACCTCTTAGATCAAAAGTTATGGCCTCCAAAGTTGGGTCTCCTAAATTGGAAAATGTGAAAACATGTTTGATATAGAAAAGAGTTGTAAGGGGGAGTTACACATGTTGGTGTGTATTTTGACACATCATGGGGCATCTTTGATTGGAGATAAATTGAGTACCACTTATTGGATAGTTTTAATTCATGATTTTGTAAATACATTTGACAGTTTCATGGATCGTATCTCCTATATATTAGGTGTTTGAGATGGAGGTTGTGTGTGAGAGTCTTATAGATGTTGAGTTGCCTTCAAGTTTCTAGTTTGTGATACTATTGTGAAACCTTTCTTTGCAAGTATATTGTAAATTTTTTATTTTTGAATAATATATTAGGTGAATTTTGGATTGTAGGGTTTTTCTCCCAAAAGAGTTTTCCCCATGTAAATCAATGTGTTGTGGTATGAATGGTATTAATGTTTGTTTCTATTTAGCTTTTTTTTATTTCTTGTAAATATCTAAAAATAATTGCATAACTCTCCTCTCGAGTTTAGTATAGGAAGTTGTTCCAACAATCAATTAAATAATATAAATATGCAAAATAAAAGGTAAAAATGATGTGTATATCTTGCAATGCATGGTGAAAAGTTATTTTCCCTAGGCATCCATGGGAATAAGGTGGTTGGAAGTGAAAGCATATGTGTCCACTCTAAAGAGATCTCTATTGGAGTCAAAGATGGTGAAACCCTTTCCATAACTTATAACATTTGATAAAGAGAAATAGACATCAAATCAAATCAAAGATGCATCATACAAGGTTTCCTCAAACAATCTTAACACTCCATTAATGAAGTCTACCAATTTTCTCAAGAAAAAAAAAATAATCATTTTGAGCATACATGATCCCTCCCCTCTCTCTCTCTCTCTTTGAAAAGTCATATGTTCTCTACCTATAATTTTCTCATTGTGTAATGATTGAATGAATAGGTTGTATGGTTCAAATAGTTTAATGATTGAATAAATTGGTTGTATGGTTGAAAGAATTTAATCACTCTCTTATGATTGTGAAGAAATGATAGTTGTAGGATGCTTTTATTGTATACTCCTCCACATGCCTAGAATGACAAAATAGAATTAAATATCATGTTACATGTTTATAACTATAACATATTTTTTTGAGGTAACATAGGCCTAAAATATTGTTTATTGAATATCCTTTGATCCAAACACATTAAAAAATGCACATAGTATCAAAAAATCATAAATTTGCCCAGAATATGTTCTATGAAATAAAATCTTAATATAAAATTATGTAAAAAAATTATTTAAATGGTTTTATTCTCATTTACTATGAATTTATTATAAATATGGTAAACATAAATAGATTCATAGTGTGTTTCAACATCATCTACAAACTCAAAAGTAATTATTGCACTTAATTCACATATTGTAGAGTAGGGGGATCCATTGCTCACAAGTCCCTTGATTTCCAAGAGAATCCTAGGGAATAGACTGCCCTAAATTACCTCGATTTAGCTAATGGAGGGGAAAGAGAGATGAAGAAATTGCAAAGAAAGGACTAAGTACAGAATATCAAAAATGATAACAGACAGATAGCTTCAAGAACAAAGAGAGCAAATCACTAAGGTTCCTATCATAGAGGGTGAAGCTCTCAGCCAAAGGACGGTAGCATGGGAGTGGAATGCCAACATGGCATGTTGAAGTCCCAAAAGCATGTTGTCATCCTGTATGGACAGAGCACTAAACTTCCAAATAGAAATCCAAAGGATCTACTAACTATCTCAAATTTGAGATCAATTTTATCTACTAAATTAATAGAAAGCAAGAAATTTTGATAATGGATAAGGAAGGTAGAGGACCAACTTACAGAGAGTCTTGTGTGTTGAATCCTTCCTTCAAGCCCCGCACAAGCAACCTGCACACAAGGCGAATGAGGAAAAATGTTGGGGTAGTTTTAGGGCTTGTCATAGTCAAACCCCCGTGTTGGTGTTCCCACCTCCATGGACCGCCAAGAAGATAGAGAGAAGTAGATACAAAATAAAGTAGAAAAAAGTGATAAAAGCAAACCCCTCTCAAGGAGGAGAAACTGTATCACAAATCAAATACACAATAGATAATCTATTCGCAAATAGACAAGAAGCAAGAGAGTGTTACCAACAGTCTGTGGCCCCCTCTTAGCTTGATAGACACATAGTTGAGTGCTTTCAATAGAGCTTTGGCTATTGGAGGGACCTCATTCCAGTAGAGCTTCGTTGTAGAAACAAGATTGAGAGAATAAAAGAGCAAAAAGAGAAAGCTTGAATGAGAGAGAGAGAGAGAGAGATCGAACATAAGAATGAATGAGAGAATAGAATGAAAGAATGAGATTTTTGTAGCTTCATGGGCAAGAAGAGTTGTTACTCTCAAAATTTGACCATAGAGACACGTGTCATGAGTCAAAGATTTCAAGATTCCCCTTTTGAACTTGGAAAGATGCAAGGATGCTAGCATGTCGTGTGGACGTCTGTGCACCACACAAGTGTCCAACTCATCGTTTTGCAAGAAATAATGTGGCAAACTACTATTGCTTCATTGTTGGCCCTTATGAAGTTGAAATCACAAAAAAATTGACTCATAAGGTTCTTGTCATAAATGTGGATAGGCACGATAAACACAAGGGTCAAATACGCAAATGTGAAATTGCTACGGGGTGTAATTTTATAATATTACATTTTACCCCCACTTTAGTGAGCTAATCTTTGGAAAAAATAGCTACACTAAAGTAGAAAATAGAACCTTGGAGCAGACACAAAAATTCAAAATTTTATGGATTTGCATGCCAAAAAGGATACTGTAGAGGCCACAAAGGTTGAGCAAGTAGGTACCAACGATGCCCCTAGCGATAGAGCTCATTGAGAAACCACACTATCTGACGTGAAGGTTCATTCTGCAAAACTCAAATTTAGGTCAACTCAAAAATCGAAAGAAGCTACTAAGGCGAGAAGAATGCTCAAGAAAAATTTGATGGTTTGAAAGAAAAATATGATGAAGAAGTGAGTATACGCCCCCTCCTAAGTTTTCCCCCAGCTTGGTGGGATAAAAATAGGAAAAATGATGAGACCACGAGCACCAGGAAAAATGGGCCTTAGGGGCCTATATATACTTGGGTGGGCCCTTAGAAGGGTCATTTTCACTATTCACTACGGGAGTTTTGTTGACTTTTGTGAGAAAAAAATCCAAAAAAATGTCGTGTATACGAGAGTTGGAGGATCCATAGATCGAGCAACTATGGCAGGCAATGCCCAAGGGGTGAGTAGTTGATCAGGTCAGTCTGAAAAACCTCTTTTGTCGCATTTTATAACATTTTTTATATTTTTTTCAATTCGAGGAGCGCAAGCATCCAGACGATGTGAATGCATCCCACCTGTGCACTAGGAACCTTCATCTATGTTGGATGGAGTCTGCCATACATGCTAGCGTCCAACCAGCCTCCAATGGTGAACCTCAAACATAAGTGTGACACGCAGACGTTTGTGCGATGCACCTGTGTCCCAAAGATCACACTTAGAAAGTTTTTGCCATAGAAGTTAGAAGATTTTGATGTAAAGAGATGTGACTTGAATATTTTTCTATTTTGCAAGACTGCCCTAAGATGAAAGAGCATGGCAATGAATGGGTGCTATGGTTGATCTATGACCAAGCGCAACACATGTCCCCAAATGAGAAGGGGCATCTTCGTCGTGTGGGCCTATGGTATGCCTACACCATGCCAGAGATTCTTTACCATGATCGTATGTTGATGGCTCTGATAGAGCAATGGGACTCGACCACCTCCAAATTCTACCTTCTGATGGGTGAGATGACTGTCACCCTAGAGGACGTATATTTCATTATCGACCTCTCCATCCATGGATGACGGGTGGCTCTTGATGATATGTGTTCGGCCCAAGAGCGATTCAAGGGCATCCAATACTACACAAGGTGCACTGACCCTGGTGATGGGATGAGCCACGTCTACATACGCTGGTTCGAGCAGGGCAACATAATGGTTCCCCTTGTATGAAGGGTGATGGTGGTGACACTCTCCCTATAGGTGACCATGGATGGGCGGGGATCTCACCTTCATGGGGGCCTTGTCCACACCACCAGAGATATGGAGGAGTGGCGCACCATCTACGCATGGGGTTGGATCATGTTGGCACATTTGTACCATGAGTCGGGCAAGTTCATACATTATGAGTATGTGAGCCTCATCGTGTGGACATTACTATAGGTGTGAGCATTCGCTCATATCACTTGCACCCGACTAGTCAGATATTCATGGGTGAGGGACCACAACGTTCTAATGGCACACTAGTACGAGCTTGTTTGCCAGTGGAGATATGGAGATTTATAGTTTTGGAAACTTTAGATGGATACCTTATGGGTCGATCAGATTAGATGGTAGCCATACAGAGGCATGAGATGGTTCGACGACCACAAATACTTGTGGAACATGCAGCATGACCACTTTTGATTGGTCACACGAATCATATTATTATGCCTTTCTATTGGATTCGAGTGTCGTGAGAATTTGGCATTTTGCAGATTATTCCACTAATTGTTCCATTGTACACTTAGGAAATGAGGAGTGCCACGAGACCTCACGATCGTTGGTGTCTTACCATAGTCGACGTTGTCCCTACTAACAATGAGGAAAATGATCAAGACTAGCCTCTGATGTTTCCTGTAGATGATGTGGGTGTGGCACGAGGCTACAAGACCTACTAGCAGTGGCATGGTCTCGTTTTGATTTTCCCAAGAAATGCCCCCAAGGGAGATGTCAGTGTTCAAGATGCAATGTCGATAGGAGGAGGAGACAGAGGCAAAGACGATGACACTGAGCAACAACAGGTCGAGGAGGTAGGCACAGTGGCAGCGATGTTGAGGTGACAGTGGAGGTTGTCATCCCCTCCACTAGCCATCCTAGTTTTAACGGCGATGAGGCTGAGGCGGTGGTGGAGGTTATCATCCCCTCCACCAGCCATCCCAATTTCAGCGGTGGTATCATCAACTCCCATTAGTCCAGTGATTGTAGTAGCAACAACATCTGGTGCAAGACCCAACGTTGCTCCTCCCCTTGACCCACACTGGCAAGCCGGGGACCCAATCACCATATTTATTTATGTTATTTCCTTTATAGTACGTTTAGTTTCATCTCGTATATATACATGTTTTGATATATCATGTGGTACTAATGGGTTCACTTTCTTTGTGGTTGTAGTGGACACACGGGTGGATTGTGTTCATCACATAGTGCATCTCAGAGGCTGCCTTGATCGTGCCTATCCAGGGGACTATCCTAGAGGCATATAAGTTGGCTTCACCGAGGTGGCATGACCATTTTTTTTAGCTGATGGTGTGTCTTAGGACAACATACAAGGAGGCGTAGGTGGAAGTCATGTAGAGGACTACTGATGTGATGAGCCTCACTAGATAGAGGGGTCAGCTATTAGGGGAGCTATAAGCTGCGATAGCTAAAAGAGACAAGGCAAGGATGAGAGCTAAGAGTGTTGAGAAGGCATGTGATGCTCTTCAGTTCCATCTCAATGACCTCACTGTAGAGCCAACAACTGTGATGTTGGTAGTTGATTCAGAGTTGTGAGAGGCCCTGAGGAGAGCAGAGATACAAATAGCCTCGCTACAGGGAGAGATCAGGGGACTACGGGAAAGCATGTCAGCCTCGCAGTCACATAGATCCCGCTCTATTTCCACCGTTGAGCCTCGACCACACTCACCACCAGGACCAGAGGGCTCGGGGAGCCACATGCCTGGACATTAGATGCCCATTTTGATATGCACCAGTTTTGTATCGATGACACATAGTTTGTATAGCATTTTTAATGTATAGACATTGATAGATATACAACCACCACTATTTATTTATGATAGTGGTGTGATACATGTACATGACTTACATTTATATATATATATATATATATATATATATATATATATATATGCATATACATACATGAGATTTTGATTCCGATATCATGGTGTTTATTATTTTATATGCATGCTTTTACTTTCATGTATGATTATGTGATGGATGTTATGCTTATGGATATATGTTTAGATTAGATGCTATCATGATCTAATAAACACACATGGATGTATGTTAATTAAATACAATGATGATCTAATTGCCTAACCAAAAGATGCAATGCACGGATACACAGCATAATAAAACACATGTATGTATGGAAAATAAATTGTACACACATGTTTATATCATAACATAAAGCACAATAACGTGTTAATGAATGAATGTCATAATATTATACACTATAATCCATAGGGGATGAGTGTTACACACATGACACATAGACACTACATGCATAGTATCGATGAAGATGTGTTGCATCGATGGGTTCTTTTAGAGGTGCTCCATCCATAGATGACAATCCATAGGCTCTAGAACCATACATAGAGATGATAATGTAAGGACCTAACCAATTAGTATTAAAATTTCCCTTTTGATCAGGCGACGCATTTATATTTCTCTGGTTCTCATAGAGAACCAGATCACCTACCTTGAAAATCCTAGGAAGAACACCCTGGTTATAATGTCTAGAAACGGATCATTGATAAGCTTTAAGATGGTTGAGGGTCAAAATCAACACTCATCAAGAAACTCAAGTTGATGCAAATGATTAGAACAGTGTCTCATCATCAATTAACCCTTTAAGGGAAACTCACAAAGATGAAATTTCCAACTCTAAAGGCATTGTAACCTCAACACCATACACAAGGTTGTAAGGCGTTGTTCCAATCGTCATACGAACACTCGTGCGGTAAGCCCATAAGGCATATATTAATTGGGTATGCCAATCATTACCGTGTTTGTTTACTATTTTCCAAAGAATGAGCTCAAGAGTTTTATTAGATGCTTCGGCTTGGCCATTAGATTGAGGATAGTATGGTGTAGAAAATCTATGTTGAATATGAAACTTCTTTAGAAATTGCTTCACCTCTTTGTTCTTAAATGGCGTACCATTATCGAAAACAAGGGTAGAAGGAAAATTGAAGCGAGTAATGATATTATTTAGAAGAAAGCTATTAATGGCTCCAGCATTCGTGGATCGAAGCGAGATAGTCCTTTAGAAGAAGGAGGTGATATTTTGCCAATAATATGCATACCCCACTTTGTGAATGGTCAAGGAGAGGTCTGGTTTTGAAGCTCTTCAGCAGGAGCGTGAATGAGATGACTATGTTGTTGACATTGCAGACACTTCTTGACAAAGGGAAAGGAATCATGTTCCATTATTTTCCAAAAGTATCCCATGTGAATTAGTTTTTGCACCAGAGATTTACCACCGAAATGTCCACCCTAGAGCTTGAATGACCTCCTTAAGGGTAAGGGGCATTTCCTCTTTAGTGAGACATCGAAGAAGAAGACCATTATAAGACTTTTGATAAAGAATATCAAACAATACAACATAACAAGCTAAAAGTTTTTGTATCCGAGTGTGATCTTTTTTCATCGCATCATCGAGAAAATTCCCATTCTTTAGATAGTTGTAGATGTTAGAATACCATTCCTCTAAGTTTATGTGAGCACACATGAGAGCATCAAATTCAGGTTGATCAGAAATAGAAAGAGAGCAAAGAACATGAACCACAAAGGTATATTCTTTTGTATCCTTTTTCAAGGGCACCAAGGAAGCAGTGCTCACAATGGCATCCACATGTCGATTTTCTCTCCTAGGGAAACTGTCTATTGTAAAAGAAGAAAGGCAATCAAGTAAGGATAAAGCCAAATCTCAATACTGAGACAACTTTCTCTTCTTAGCTTGATACGTCCCCGTAATTTGATTTGTGATAAGTTTAGAGTCGCCATGTATGCAAAGGTGTTTTATGTTCAACGTGATCATGGCATCCAAGCCAACAATAAGGGCTTTATACACGGCGATCTTATTGGTACACTGAAATTATAATCAAAAGGATAGAGGAAATGGCTTACCCTCGGGAGAGATTAAGACCACGCCTACCCCAGATCTAGTTTGACATCTAAATCCATTGAAGTACATTTCCCATACAAGCTCATGATCAGTTACAAAAAGGTCTTCATCCAAAATAAGTCTAGACTAGGGAAGGAACGAGATGAGGGTCTTGACCCTTTATTGATTTTTGAGTTACAAACTTTATGCCAAACTCAAAAAGCAACATTACCCATTTCGCCAACCTTCCAACAAGATTAGTTCTACTGAAGAGGTGCTTCAAAAGATCACTCTTTACAATGACATGATTTTCAGCACAAAGGAGGTAATGTTTTAACTTTTGTGTTGCAAAGATGAGAGTGATCCACTCTCTCTCCATGGCAGAGTAGCGAGTTTCATAATCAACAAGAACAGAACTAATATACTAGACTACTCTTTCTTTAACTTCATCATCATATCGAGCCAACAAAGCTACTAAGGCATAAGGTGACATAGTGAGATAAAGCAAAAATGGTCTATCCTGCATAGCTGACATTAAGATAGGAGGATTGGAAAAATAACTTTTGATTGATTCAAAAGCGCTTTTGCACTCATCGTCCCATAGAAAGCGAACATCTTTCTTCAACAAACATGTGAAAGGAAGGGTGTGATCAACCAATTGAGATATAAACCTACAAATTTCCTGAATCTTCTCTTGCAAGCTATGTCGTTGAGAGATGTTTCTAGGTGGAGGCATGTAAACAATTGCATCAATATTATTTTTGTCAACCTCAATTCCATGATGATAGACTATAAATCCTAAAAGTTTTCTTGCATCTACATTTAAGACACACTTAAGAGGATTTAGCCTCATATTATAGAGTCAAAGCCTTTCAAAAGTAAGATGAGGATTCTCTATATGATCCAAATGAGTTATGAACTTTTCCAAGATATCATCGACATAGTCTTCTAGGATTTTATGAATGAAATCATGAAAGATTAGGGTCATCACCCATTGGTAAGTCACACCTGCATTCCTTAACCCAAACAACATGACCACATAGCAGAAGGTACCCGAAGGGGTAGTGAAGGTTTCCTTATATTGATCTTCGGGGTTAATATGAATCAGATTATAGCTTGAGAAACCATCCATGAAGGATAACAAGGCATGGTCTGCAATCGAATCTACAATCATGTTAATATTAGGCAACAAAAAATCATCCTTAAGAGAAGCCTTATTGAGATCATGAAAGTCAATACAAATACGAATATGACCACCATGTTTAATAACATCAATGATATTTGATACCCAAGGTGAATAGTCAATTGGACAAATAAAGCATGTTTTCAAAAGCTTCTTTATCTCAGTCTTGACCAATAATGCAACCTTGAGATTCATCTTTTGGATCTTTTGCTTAACAGGTTTAACATCAAGATATAGGATGATATTGTGAACCACCACAAACTCATCAATACTGTGCATGTCCTCATATGTCCAAGTGAAAATATCAGGATAAGAATGTAACAAATTGGAGGTGTTTCTTAGATTCTTCTAAAGAAAGGCACTTTTCAATTTTAATCACCTTTTCAAAAGATTTGGAATCCATAGAAACTTCAGTAGTATCCCCCTTTAAGAGGGAATTATGATCTTCAGTATGAGGTATATGAATATTGTCATCCACATTAGATAAAGGAGCCTCCTCATCGACACTCAAAATGGATTCTCCAAAGTACGCTTGTTTATGCAAGCGATACAATAATCACCATTTATGGTGAAAAGAAGGAAAATAAGAGTAAACACCTAAGAATTATTCCAGTGCTTCCTCTGAGGAGAAAACATATAGGGGAACTTTATTAGGTTCCATTTTATCCTCAATCAGTTTGGGGTGAACTAGATTAAGAAGCTCAGCTAAGATCATATTAACACTCTACCATGGTTTTTGCATGGATTGATCAAGAGAGCATCCCAGTCCCAAGTTATGCTTGCAAGGCCGAACTTGGATAGGGACCTAAATTCCTTGCTCGATATGCCCAAGACCTTTATTCTTGTAACCATACTTAGAAACAAGCTTGTATCCAGAGTCGTAACATGTTTTTAAGGCATGGGAAGAAGGAAAATCCACATAAAGGGCATCATTCCACCAATGGATGTCAAACGTTTCCACAAGGTCATAACCATTCTTCTTAGCAGGGTTAAAAATATTAGCCTCCTTAGCAAAAGTGTGATTATCTTCCTCAGTGGGAGGACAATTCAAATTACTTAATAGGATCACAATTGTCCCTCTCAACAGGAGGATGGTTAGCTTTCTTGGCAGAGGTGTATGAAACTGTCGAAAGGTCAAGGTGGATAGGATCCACCCTATATTCTCCAACGAAGAAGTCATAGAATTCAAAATATCCCCAATCATCACCAAGACATGCATTCAACTCAAAAGAAGAGGTAGAAGGGGAAGACTTATGATCCTTCACTTCAGGTTGTTCCTCTTTAGGGACATTCGCCTCAGGGGCAACTTCTAAAGCCGACACCATCGATGATCATGTCAACACATCAAAGGATAAAGATGGAATGCAATTCTTAAGAGTGTAAACAACTGAGGCCCGACCAATGACTGCTAACTCACAAAGGTGGATAGCCTCAAGGTCAGACTTGATTGTTAACAACAAGCTTTATGCAATGATGCAAAGTAGAAGTCACAACTCCCATAGTGTGAATCGAAGGTCTTCCCAATAGAATATTTTAAGGTAAAGGGATATGAGTCACATAAACTAAGGTGGGTAAGGTAACGGGTCCTAGTTGAAAAGGAAAAATTATCGTGCCCAAGGCTTGACGACCAATGTTATCGAATCCACAAATATACAAAGAAGAAGCAGCTAGATAAGAAGAATCAATCTTAATCTTAGGCAATAGATCTAAGCTACATACATTGAGAGACAAAACGGTGTTAACAAGACCATGTCTAATATTGATATTATTAACATTAATTATAATCATCAATGGATCTGCTTGCTTTTGTACATCCGAGGGTGGAAGTTCTTGCAGATAGAACTTAATATTTGATGAATCTACACAAATATGAACCATCAACACATTAAAATATGTCACCCTAGCGAAATCAGGCAAGAGGATCTTTTACAAGGCTTCCTGAAGCATACCTTGATAAACCAGAGCGGTCTAAAGCAAATCCCATAGTGATATATTAGCTGAAGTAACTTGGAGTTGCTCAACAAGATCATAATCACCAGGTGCTTTAGTTGTAGGTTTAGGTGTTGAAGGAAGACTTGGTTGAGAAGGTGGTAAAGAAGTAGGAACTAAAGTAGGTTGAGGAGTAGGAGCAAAATATGGTTGATTCAAATTATGTTGATTTCTTCTAGTATTATATGTGTTCCCTATGACATTATAAGAAGAAGAGTCTCTAGCTCTTAATAACCTCGTATACAAATTTGTCAATTCATTAGAGTATGGGACCTAATGGATAGAATGAATCTTCTTAGGAGAAGGTCTAGCTAGAGTCAAATAAATGACAGGTCTCTTAGGCTTCGAAGGATCCACAAAGACTACCACGATATTCACCGACTTCTCATCTTGTGAAGAGGGAGTAGACAGTTGTGAAGAAGAATTTTGTTCAAGAAATCTACGGATAAGAGTTGATGCCTCTAAGAAACCATCCAAGGCATCACCTAACATGTCAAAATTATCCTTAGAAAAAGCATTATCATAAACATTGAAACATTGTAGAAAAATATTCGACATCCTTCATGTTGGGTTCACCAAAAATGTAGAGTAGGAGGATTCATTGTTCATGAGTCCCTTGATTTCCAAGAGTCCCAGGGAACAAGCTACCCTAAGATACCTCAGTTTAGCTAATGGAAGGGAAAGAGAGATGAAGAAATTGCAAAGAAAGGACTAAGTACAGAATATCAGAAATGATAACAGACAGACAGTTTCAAGAATAGAGAGCAAATCATCGAGGTTCCTATCACAGAGGGAGAAGCTCTTTCCCAAAGGATGACAGTGCAGGAGGAATTTAGTGTGGTGCGCTGAAGTCCTAAAGGCGCGTTGGCATCCTATATGAACAAAGCACTAAACCTCCAAATAGAAATGCAAAGGATCTACTATCTTAGATCTAAGGTGTGTTTTATCTATTGAATTAACAAGAAGCAAGAAATGTTGATAATGGACAAGAAAGGTAGAAGACCAACTTACAGAGAGTCCTATGCGTTGAAGCCTTCCTTCAAGCCTCGCACAAGCAACCTACACATAAGGTGAATGAGGAAAAATGTTGGGGCAATTTCAGGGCTTACCGCAATCAAACCCCCATTTTGGTATTCCCACCTCCTTGAATCGCCAGGAAGATAGAGAGAAGTAGATACATATTAAAGTAGACAAAAAGTGAAAAGAAAACCCCGCTCAAGGAGGATAACCTATATCATGAAGCAAAGACACAATATATAATCTATTCACAAATATACAAGAAGCAAGAGAGTGTTACCAACAGTTTGTGGCCCCCTCTTCGCTTGATAGGTACACAGTTGAGTGCTTGCAAGAGAGCTTTGGCTATTGGAGGGACCTCAGTCCAACAGAGTTTTGTTGTAGAAACAAGATTGAGAGAATAAAAGAGAAAGAAGAGAAATCTCAAATGAGATAAAGATCTAACGTAAGAATGAATGAGAGAATAGCATGAAACAATAAGTTTTGTGTAGCTGCATGGGTGGGAAGAGTCGTTACTCTCAAAATTTGACCACAGAAACATATGTCATGAGTCAAAGATTCCAAGATTCCTTGTTTGAACTCAAAAGGACACGAGGATTCTAGCACATCATGTAGATGTTTGCACGCCACGTAGGCGTCCAACTCATCATTTTGTGAGAAATGAGATGGAAAACTATTGTCACTTCATTGTTGGCCCTTACAAAGTTGAAATTGTGAAATTTTAACTCATAAGGTTCTTGTCATAAATGCGGCTAGGCGCGATAAATGCAAGGGTCATATACGCAAATGTGAAATTGCCACGGGGTGTAATTTTATGGCATTACACACATTTTCTCAATGATGACAAAATATAATAAATTTGCTAAATAAAATATGTTTTTATTTATGTGAAAACTAAATAGAGTTCATATCTTTGTTTAAGAAAATCTAAACTAAATAGAAAATGTAATAGAGTTCCTCATCATTTATGACTATTCAAATAATATATTCTCTAGAAAATGTAATAAATGTAAGTTTAATATCTTTTCCATATATCAAAAATATGGATTTATTGTAACATGACAAATTTGCTTGTCATAATCATGTATTTATTAGAAAATTATGGAAAAATTTGTTTAATAGTGTTCCTTTTAGTCTCTACCATCAGTGTATGCATCTCATCTAGTTCTCCTCACTAAGAAAATGATTAATAGCATAATTATCATTTGTAATGCTAAAATTAGCATGCCTGTGTTGATTCTCACATCTCTAATTCTCATTTAGTTTTGTGTCCATATTGATGGCAATGATTCAGTGTAATAATAAAATATTAACAAATGACATTATTTTTTGTTAGATTTGGCTCACTACTTGATCTTTATTTATCTCTATTTCGCTTGCATCTTTCACTAATCTCCATTTAATTTACTCTCCACCTTGAAATCAAAATTTATATTTTCAATTCGTTAAAGATTTATTCAAATCAACCCCAAAGTTCTCTAAAATAAAAGGCATTAAATTCAAATTTAAAATTTCTTGCCCCTTTCACTACCTATTATAAGTTGACCTAACACATGTTTCATGTGATGAGTTATGTGATGGTATTTAAAGATATTTAATGTGAACTTAATTTGGTGAGAAAGAATTCAAGGATCGTAGAGGAGAATAATTATAGTACAAATCAATTATGAAAGGAAATAGATGAAATGAGTAATACTTTGTCATAATAGAAATAGAGGAAACCCACACGTATGTGAATTTTTTCTTTGATCTTTCTTATTGCTATTAATTCAAACCACCTACAATGAAATAACTTGCACAAGAAAAGAATATAATATAAAATATGCTACAAAAATGATAATAATAATCCATTTTGAGGAGACAGCCTCCAAAAGTATGTCACCTTGAGGAGCTACCTCCAATAGTCTTCAATGAGAATAAAATACATAGTATGATGACAATGAATAACTACTAGCTCCTATATATACTATATTTATGTCATGAATGTCATTCCAATCGACCTAACTATCATATAACTTTTATAACATTTATGATAGTCACTATTTAGATAACATATCCCCATGAAGACTAAAATTTAATGGAATAACATGTCCCTCCCCTTAAAACCAGCACTATCCCAATGTTGATGAACTTTGATGCTTCTAAAGGAATTCTTCTTAATCCCATATTGCATCTTGACTGCCTAGATTATTCCACTTGCTCAAGTACATTGCAATCATCCCCATCCACAACCTCTTAGTTTGTGTCAAAAGGATTCCCTTTGGTTAAAAATGATTATATCCTCCTCATCAAACTCTTGTAACTCTATCTATGTTGAAATTATGTATTGATGAGCTTGCTACATTATTTTATTCTCTACCTTCTCCTTGTTCTCCTTGAGACTAGAGAATTCCTCTTCCTAGTGGAGCATGTGTTCATCCATTGCTCTAAATTTTTGGTGTACCTTCAAATAAGAGGTAATAAATGATGATGTTTCTCAAGTACTAATTTATTGAGTCTAATTTCTTTTCAATGGTATAACATTTTTCATATCTCCTTTTTTTAAAAATTTCCTCCTCATTCCCCCTCCTTATCCTTTTTCTCTCTCTTCCCCCCCCTCCTCATCCTCCTCCTTATCTCCTTCTCCTCCTCTTGATTCTTCTCTTTATCATTATCCTCTCCTTCTCCTCCTCCCCTTCCTCCTCTTTCTCCTCATCCTTCTCCTACTTCTCCTCCTCCCGATTCTCCTTCTCCCACTTCTCCTTCCTACTTCTTCTTCTCCTCCTCCTCCTTCTTCACTAGAACATGTATTTTCTTTAATTTAATGATTCAACTAAACTATTTATCCATAATACTATTTCCATGGCGTGTCACGAGTTCCTCTTGAAAAATAGACTATGCAATAATGCATCTCTTTTTTTCTTATCTTCATAAAGCTAATGATATCAAATGAATTCCAAACATAATGTTGATATTGAAACTTTAATTAACATGGAACATAATGAAGATATGAGAATTAATCCATTTAGAATAATTGAATGATTGGGTTCTAGCAATCAAACTTATGTATTTTCCAATTTTAGCATCAAATTATGTAGTCATTATGGGTACCAATCAAAGGTAGTGGCTATGATATGTTTGGGATCACATTAGTTGCTAATAGTTTATTATATGGTTTCAGTTGTAAGTTTATCAATTGATCAAGTTTCTACCTACTTACATCCAATTAGTGATTGATGTTGACCATAGCAACCTAGATTTTATGCACAAGTTGGATCACTATGTGATCTCTTGAAGAAAACCTTGGAACAAAAGATCCCTCAATTCCCATTTCTAGTTGCACATCATCTTTATTGGGAGTTTTTCCTAGTGTTTATGAATTGTATCTCACCATCTAATTTGTGGCCCTATTGTGATGCCTCTATCATAGGGGAATGATGGGTAATGGTTAGAAAGCATAATCAAAGCAATTAGGGTTAGCAAACACTAAAAAATCAAGAAAGAAAGATCAATTACACCCATACTCAATGAAATTAGAATGTAATAATTGAAAGATAACAAAACCAAATCAATTAACTCAATTCAAACAAAGATACAAAACAATGCAAACCTATAATCCCATTGTGGAATTAAGCCAATTTATGATGTGGATTGCTCAAAGAGTGTATAACCCATGTTATAAAATCTTTGATGATGATCTTGACTCACAATTATGGTGCTCTAAAAAAGGTCATGACTTCCTTATGAGAATTGTGAATGATTTTTATGAAGGTGAAGGCTTATTTTATAGAAATATAGATATTTGATCAACGATGGAGATTGAAGATGAGGATCAACAGTTCATATTAGATCAAGGATGGAGGATTAATGAGAGCTTTAGTTAACTCAAAATATCCCCTTAATTCAAGGGAATTAGTTTGAGATATTTTAGGAGGGAAGATATTTTGAAAAAGGAATATTCCCTTTTGAAAATGGAATATGCTTTGTGCAAGTTGGAGGAAAATTATTAATTAAATAATTAAAGGAATTATTTAATTGTGAGGTGAGAGGAAATTAGAATTTAATTAAATAATTCAAAATTATTTAATCATGAGGTGAGAGGGAAAATTAATATTTAATTAAATAATTGGAATATTATTTAATCAAAGTGGGAGGATAGAAATTGAATTTAATTAAATAATTATAAATTATTTAATCAACATGGAAAGAGGGAAATTTGATGAATTTTGATGAATTAATCAAATAATATCAATTATTCAATTAATAGAGGAAAATAGGGAATTTAATCAAATAATTAGGAATTATTTAACCAAAATGAGGAATTAGGAGATAATGATGAAAATGATGTTAATTAGGCGAATATGAATGTGTGACACACTTAAATAATTTTAAGTGTTTATAGCCTCAAAAATAGTTTTGATAATAATCAAAAAAAAAAATCCAAATAATCTAAAAATAATAATGTAATTTACCACTACCTAGAACTCACTTTAAAAATATATTTAAGAAAGTTAAAACCCAAATTTCATAATAACTCTTATAAACAACATCAAATTTGTATTGTAGTAGCTTTAATATATTCTTGATCAACCCTCTAAATTTCATAAATAAATTAACCAAATTGAAAGAGGTATTTGCCTCACAATTGAACCTCTAAAATTGGAAAAATTTACCTTGTTTCTTGCGTTTCAGATGCCAAGATCATACATTGGAATCACTTGTAATGAAATAAATTGCATAAGATAAGAGTATAATAGGAAATATATTGTAAATAATTTATAATAATAAGCCATTTTGAGGGGGAAACCTAATAAAGAAAACCACTTCAAGGGGGCTACCCCCAATACTCTTGAATAAGAATATAATACATAATATGATGGTAATAAATTAACCACTATCTCCTATATATATCATCTTTATTTCATGGATGACACTCAAACCAACCTAACTACCTATATAATAATATATACATGATCATATAGATTATTTAAGGATTATGGTATCCATGAGTCAACTACATATATCACATGCACACCATAGGTTAAGAGTATGCCAAAACCAAAGGGTTTGACTTGAGAGAATAAATTCACTTAATGAGTTAGTAATATCCTTGATGGAGTTTGTAGACACCACCTTAAACTCTTAATTATCCAACAAGTGAAGTAAAATAGAATTTTCACGTGTCTTTTTTGTCAAATCACTCATACACATCCCAAATTAGTCTTGCATGTTAAATCATTTTTGTAAAATTCAAGCTCAATTGCATGAGGGAAACATTGATCTACAAAGTTTATATGCCAATTTAAACTATGGAATATTTTACATTGATATAATTATTTTTCTAACAATGGCTAACATTCCATTATAACATCATCATTTACACATTATCAACCCTAGAGTTAGGTACACATATCCTGCTCTTTAACTATTGCATTTATTTTGATTATATTATATGTCACAACTCTATTTTCTAAGTTAATTGTTTGCTAATTGATTTCATTTATTAAGTTATAACTTATATAATTTTGTGTACAATTGTGCGTTTTCCTCTATCTCTTTGGTGAGTCTCACATTCTTACATAATCAAGCATTTGACCTAGGGTTTATCCTTCATCCTCATTAGGGTTTTCAATTATGATTTTTTTATTATATCCTTCTTGTGTTATATTCACTTGGGGTGTAGATCGAACCTTTTTTGTGTCTACTTATAATATCTTGATTATGGTTTGAGTATACATAATGGTATATATATTCACTTCCATCTACCTACCTTGGGATATTCCATCTTTGTGAATCCTCAAAGTTCATTTTCTCTAGCTTATACACATCCATAATTTTTTATTTCAATGTTCTTTTTCTTTTGTGGCTTCTAATCCTTCTGAACTTGATACAATATGATCTTTTATGATATGGATGATGATGTCTTTTCTATGGAGATGTTATTTTATCATGTACTTGATTTTGTATTCTCTATTGACTTGTCTAGTATTTATTATTTTCTCTTATATTCATTAATATTACTTGTCTAAAACCTTCATGTTGGCCTTTTTTTTCTTTTATGGCTTATTATGGTGATGAGTATGCACTTAAGATGCGATTTTTCCTTAAGATGATTATACTTTGTGTGATGGATATAGATGATTTTGTACCTTTTTTACCTACTTGTGACATTTTTGCACCTTGTGATGATATCCCTTCTATGTTATGATAACCCTATTTGCAACCCTATGTATTTATGTTCTTTAGATAAGTTGCCTTGTTTCACACATCATAATTTACCTTGTGATGGTCATTCTTCTAGAATTTACATAAGTCACATGGATACCCATGATATTCGTTTGCTTGGTGATACCTCCAATATGGTAGCATACATTATGATGATAAATCCTTAGCTTTGCATGTGGTTGTAAGTGATCTTTATTATAATATTGTTCATTACATTATCACATTATTGGTATTGTGAGGATTTCTCACATGTTGATTAGGAAAATTCTATAAATATTTTTTTATGTGACAAATCATTCTTATTTTCTAATTATGGGTATTTATATAATGGTGTCTTATAAACTTGTGATTTTATACTTCATGTAAATGATAGGGCATTGCAAACTTGGTTTAACTCCTCTTCTTTGTTTTACATTTCTTTTTTGGATTTGGCACATGTTTTTATTACTTTTTTTTTCTAAACCTAGTACCCTTGAGAATAGTACGAACCTAGTTAATTTCTCTTTTGCTTTATCTTTCAATGTACATTCCACTTTTTTTACCTATTATTCCAATAGCATATGCACATTCTTGTCATACCTTTCGATCCAATATATGTTCTAGCAAACATAAGCCGAATTTTCATGTTATACCTAGTTGATAATATTATAACTATTATTGGGCATGTCTATCAAAGGATATATAGAGGCCAAACTTTTCACACACATATACATTACATCGATGTGTGAAAATTTTCATAATAGTAAATATTATAAAATATTAAACAGTTGTCAACCATTTAGTTTTTATAATACAATTCATTTTTCCAATAATATCATTACACAACATATTTTCTTGATAATAATGTCATCAAATATCACTTGTATGATTATAGTGATTGATTTTGTGATGATTAGGGACCTTTATATTTTGCACCTTATGCAAGAGAATATAGAGTTGATCCTAAAACTTATGAAATTCCCCCTCTTTATATGGATCCACCTTATCATGGGAAAACACTTGGGCTATGTGATGAGACTATGAATGATAGATTTTATTGTGTGTGTGTGCTAGAGATTTTGATGATACATCTTCTAGTAACTATTTTTTAATACAACCTGATAAATTATATGGTCTTTACAAACTTATTCTAAATTTTGGTTATAGTGGAAAAGGGCTTGGAAAACATGAACACTGTAGATGCAAACCAACAACCTTAAAAGAGAACAAACATCATTGCAATATTAGTTATCATCCTAATGATATGAAACTATAGTTATAAGACGGAAAAAGAATAGGAAATAAATTTTAATATATATGGTTATTATTAATTTGAGATTTTATGATGTGTCTTTCTCATTCATTCACATAAACACTATAGTTTATAGAGATGAAATTATTACTAGTACATTAGGGGATACAATTTATACTAGTTTTAGTGTTCATTGATTACCCATTTTTTATTAGTGTGTACTAATTGTTGTTATTATATCATTTACATACACATAATAACATAAAAAATATACATGAAATGAAAGCCTCAAGTTTAATCTTCTTGCATATGTGCCACATGCCATAAGCTACTTTAAACTAAGTCATAAAATAAATTTCTAATATAAAATACACATCAATATAAACAAATCCATCTCATATAGCCAAGTGTTTAATAGAAAAATATAAACATCATCATAATATTCAACACATAATAAGACACAAATGGTGGCCCTAAAGATCCCTCTCCTACCTCACCCCCACAACTAGTCCTAGTTCTGATACAAGACCTATATCTCTCTTGACTCTCAAATGTTATCAATATTGTAAGAGCGGGTTCTTCAGCCCCACTCCATCAACACCATTTGATTTATAGATTTTGTCACAACCAATGAGAGGGTATTTAGCCTGCTCTGTGTTCCCCTGCCAAAATACCTTTTCATTTTCTGATTTATTCTCTAGCTTTCTCCAATCAGAATAGGTAGGCATGACATCATATATATTGGTAGAGCAGAAATCACCACCTTTAACATCATTATCCTTTTGGCCCAGGTAATCCATCTACCTTTCCACAAGGCCATTTTGGTTTCCACCTTAGCCACCAATGAGTCCCATAGTTTTCTCGAATGTTGCCCTGCGACCAGTGGGAGGCCCAAATACTTACTTGAGAGGTTACCTTTCTTGAAATTTAAGGCTCTCAAAATATGAATTTTAATTCTTGGGTTAGTGAAGAGGAAAAAGACTTTGGATTTTTCTTTACTTACCTCCTAACCAATGGCATAATTATCCAATATCTTCTTGAAATTTCTTGTTTCCTTCAACTAAGTTGTTCCAAATAAATTTGTTTCATCAACAAATTGTTGATGCGTTATTGCTAGAAAACCCCTAGTTATTTGAATTCCTTCTACCTTGCCTTCAACAAATGCTTTGCTTAATGATGTTCCAAGAGCCTCTGCCATGATGATGAATAAGAAAGGGGATAAAGGGTCACCTTGTCTCAACCCTCTTGAAGCCCCAAAGTAACCTTCTGGGGACCCATTAATGAGAATTGAATGCCTTGGACTTGCAACATGGTTAAAAATCTAGTCCAACCAAATCCTATGGAACCCATAACCTTGAAGAGAAAACACCAATCAACCCTATCATAGGATTTTTTGATGTTTAATATAATCAACATGTTTTTCTTCTTTAATTTTGTGTGAATTACTTCTTCAGCTATGATGACTCCATCTAATATAGACCTTCCCGACACAAAACTAGTTTTCTCCTCCAAAATTATGTCCAGGAGGATCTTCTTCACTCTATTTGTAGCTGCCTTGGTCATTATTTTATATAATGTGTTTCAAAGTGCTATTGGCCTGAATTCATCTAATAAATTTGGTCTCTCCTTTTTTAGGATCAGGGAAATGAGCGCATTATTTATCTCTTTTCAAACCACTCTCGATCTCCTAGAGTCTTCAATTTCCTCAACCACTTCCCTACCAATGATCCCCCAACACTTTTGGAAGAATGCAACAGGAAAACCATCCGGGCTTGGTGTTGTATCTGGATGAAGTTGAAACAAAGCCTCCCTGATTTCTTTTTCTAAAAAATCACCCATTAGCATCTCATTTTGTTCCTTTGAGACCAACTATATTAGACAATATTAGTTGTTGCGCTTGTTGGTTTGAGCCATTCCAATTGTTCAATAGATTTTGGAAAAATCTCACTAATTCTGATATGATGTCTTCCATCCCTTCAAGTGTTTGACCTTTAGAGGACTTGATACTTGTTATCCTGTTTGCTTCCCTTCTTGCTTGGGTTGCATTGTGAAAGTATTTAGTGTTTTTATCTCCCTCGCTTATCCACAAATCCCATGACTTATGCCTCTAGAAGATTTCTTCTTTTGCAAAAACATCCTCAAGCCTATTTAATGAATCTTTTCCCATTGTATATGTTGCTCCATCCATAGCATTGGCCATCACATCTTTGTTTAAAGACTGGAGATTTTCCTCTATATTCTTTTTCTCCTCGAAGATGTTTTTGAAATTGTTCCTATTCCAAATTTTCAATCGTTGCTTTATTGAATTTAATTTTGTGACTACACTGAACATTTTAGATCCTTCTAGCTTTGGATCCTCCCACCATTTTTGGATTAGATTCATGAAATCCTTGTCTCTAAACCATATTTTTTCAAACTTGAAAGGGCGCCTCATTGGTTTCCTTTCTCCTGGAATGTCTAGATGAATTGGATAATGCTCTGACCTAGAGATGGGCATAATATTTCCTTCCAAGGAGAACGAGAAGGATCCCAAGTCTCCCTTGAAGAGATATATTTCCTGGAGGGAAATGGAAGGAAGGAATGGAATGGACGGATGGATGGATGGAGGAATGGATGGAAATGGAGCCGGATGGAAGGAGATGGATGGAATGGATGGAGGGAGGAATGGATGGAAGGACGGACGGAATGGAATGGATGGAATGGATGGAATGGACGGAATGGACGGATGGAAGGAAGGACGGAATGGATGGAGGAAGGAATGGATGGAATGGAGGATGGATGGATGGAGGAAGGATGGAATGGAATGGACGGAATGGACGGAAATGGAAGGAGATGGAGCCGAGGAAAAGGACAGGAATGGAATGGATGGACTGGGAAATTCTTTCCAATGCGTGCTTATCCAAGAATGAAGATCAGATAATTTTGGCCATACCTTCATAAATTTGCAAACAACGGCATGGGCCTGTAGATATGCTTCTCTGTCACCGGCCAAACTATCCAGACAAATTTTTGGGGTTGTCGCTGAATGGCGTACTGAGAAGGGTGGGCTTTGAGTTGCCCCACCACGAGGAGAGTGAGGGTTGAGGGCCTGCGTAGAAGGATAATTGTGTCGTTCCACTGCAAGGGCATCACGTCGGAGGGCATCCTTGAAACTGCAGGACCTTCCTTCTGCCAAAATCTCTGCATAAGAACCTGGACCATCGTGTGGGGGGCGCGCAGATGAGTGAGACGCCAGAGGATTGCATTCACTAGAGCCTGCAGAATGAGCATGAAGGAGGGTCGAAGCGTGCATTTTTGTTCCCCCTGGTTTCTGTTCAAAATTCTTAATTCAGTTAAATATTGTTTTTAGTGATATTGTTCTCTTTGATTATTATTGATCAAATATTAATTAATTATGTATTTTATTTGTACAATCTGATTACGCTCATAATTAAATAATAATAATAATTATGAGATTGGTTTGATGTAATTAGGCTATGTGAGAAGTGATATCTTGTATGAGTGTATATGTATTAACTTATCATATTACAGTTTAACTATTTATTTATTTTTGCTTGATATACTTGATAAATGTGTTGTCTTTCATGTAAGATATGTGTAAGTGTCACAATCTTTTTTTATGAATAATTATTTACAATAATTTAATTTTAATTTAATATTTAATAAGAGAATGATGTTATTAAGATATGTTATCTTTTAACTTAATTGATTTAATAATTATGATGGTTAATTAATGGAAATAAATGATTACTTAATCCTTTTAATAGATTAAAAAATATTGAAGTGAAAACAATAAAAACCTCTTAATAATAAATCTTTTAAAAATATTTAGTTTAAGTTGCTATATTTTTCAGAATAGTGGACTCAAATTAAAAAAGATAAAATAACAATCATAGCCCCACTTAATGGACAACTAGATTTGTATGACATGATTTTAGGAAGTTAAAAAGGGAGAGTGAGGATCACGTTAAGGGAAAAATCAACTAAGTTTTTGCATTGAAAAAAAAGGGAAAAAGAAAAGAAAAAGAAAAAGGGGATAAGAAAAAACCATTTAGGTAGGAAGGGAAGCATAGAGGAGAAAGGGGGCAGACAAGAGAGGCATGATTCTAGCTTGAGGAGAGGAAGTGATTTCATGGCTAAAAGGAAGAGAAGAAAGTTTCAAAAAAGGGAGCACTTAATACCAATATGCATTGAAATGATTTTTCTTTATATACTTTACCTTATCAATTTTTGAATTTGTTTGTAAGTTCTCCAAAGTTTTTATTTATTTTTGGATTATAGATCCATCTTTTTATAAATCTTGTAATTATTTTGTTCTTGAGATTTTAGTCCTGAAATCATTCTCTTGTTAATTGTTGCATTGTCTAAGTTTCCATATTTTGTATTCTTGATTTAGTTGATGTCCATACATCCCTAACTACATAGGCATAGGTATGAGAGGGTGGGATTAGCACCTGCCAATCGTTTGTGATCAAAATTTTATAACCCTTTTTGCCAAATAATTTATCAAACTCTTATTAACCTTGCTTTGTTTGGCTATGTGGTTATGGTCACTCATTCAAATCTTAACCATTTTTTATCACACCATTCTAATAATAGCAAGCATTTGTTACTACTTAATTTTGACTAAGAACTAAAGGCACATTTTGCACATAACTAGAATACTCTCGTAATGAGATCATATCCTTGCATAACTCAACAACTTCAAGCATAAAAATGGCTTGACTATATATTTGCACCTTCGATAGCAACTTTGAACACATTGCAAACACCATCCAAACACAACAACAAATCATGTGAGGATAGGCAACACAAACATCAATCAATAATAAGAAAAATGTAGAAAATATTTAAAATGGGGTCAGTAATGAATACATGTATCTAAATTTCATCTTTTTTTTATGCTTTCTTGAATGTTCATAACTGTTCTAAATATCCCATTTTGCATCGGTAGGGGTGAGAGATTCGATCTTTACATTTGTCAATTGTATTTGCAATAAATTTTTTAAGGCCTTCTCAACAAATTTGTTTTGTACCCATCCTTTAATTGTTCCATTCATGCGATTAAATTCCTTTGAGGCATTCTATCAAATAGTTCGGTAGCTTGTTTATGTTTTCATGTTTCACATACATGTCTATCAAGGTTGATACTAATACAACTCTTGAAAAAATTCCTCTATCATTAATGCTTGTATGAATTTCCATAATCACATACGAAGCTCCTTTGTGCAAGTTCTTAGGTCTCAAAATCGCCGCTCCACTTCCTAGAACCAAAAACCACTCACAAGGCTAGGGCTATCAACAAGTGAATGAAAATGGTTCATCAACAAAACAAATGAGGAATATGAGCTAACTCCATCGGATTGGATTATCTCTCCTGCACTTCAAGCTCATCTTATACTTGGGAGGGTATTCCCAGGGGTATACCTTAACAGGTATTGAAATCACCTAAAATGAACAATAACAAAATATGGACAGCCAAACCCAACATGTTGTCTTGATCCCAAAGACTGCCATTGAACCAAGAACAATTAGCTGCCTCAAAAATCCTATATCGATGATGTAACTATGCAAGAATAACCCATATGAGATAGATTCATTTGAGGCTCACTCAAAGATAAATCCTAGGTTATGATACGAGGTTATGGATGCACAAAACTATTCTTACTCCTATATTACTGATTTAATGTTTTTATGGTGTGAGATTGATGAATGGTTCCATACCGGTTCCTTTCTATTGGGCAACAAGGTTGCAACAAACTAAGAAGAGAACAAACATGAAAATAAGAACATGCAACTATGCATTTACATACAACAATGATCATGAAATCTGACACAAAGCATACTCAGGAATTCAAAACTTAATTGCATATATCCATACATAAAGTGAGAAAGATCATTACAAGCCTTGCAATATTTATAGAATGTTGTTACATTCATCTAATCAACATTAAATTCATGCCAAAAAATTTGGTAAATAAAAATCCCTAATTGTGACTATGAAATATTCTTGAATACATACTTAATGTCATGGAGACATTCTACAACAAAATCTCATTACAATACTAGTCTTCTTCTATTCCTTGAGTCTGTAATCCTTCAACAAATTGAATTTGGTATTGATGGATGCCTTACAACTTCCTTGGAACCTAGAGACCACACAACTGTTAAAGTAAATAGAGTCATTATCATACCTAGTTAAGCTAATCACCTATCTAGGCTTGACTTATTCACACCTAGCTTAAGTTTACTTAGGTTTCTTTTACTTTTGTATCACTTCATAGCATTGCAACATGTGTCCTCATGACTTGAGGCACATATTGACACTTGCTCACACACTTGTCAAGTGAGCTTACAAGTGTTCCGCCTATGGAGGGATTTTCAGAGTTTCACTCCTACCTTCTCACCACTTCATCCTTGCCTATATATGCAAGGCTTGATCATTGTATTATACACTCTTCATTTTATATTTGATAGGCATACTATTGTGCATATTTTATTCACTTGTGGAAGTTTTTTCATGCTCTTGATCGTGACATTCTCCAACATGGTATTAGAGCCATGAGAGCACGTTTCTTCCCACATCGAGGTGACTTTCGTACATAGCCCTATCAACGAAGCATCATAGAGCCAAAAGAACAACGCCATCTCGTTCAAAAGGGCTCGACAAATGAACCAATACCTTTTGTTTCATAAATTTTGATAATTTTCATTTTTTTACACTTGTTTGGCCTTGTGCCCATTTTACAAAAAATTGTAAAATTTTGAATTTTTTTCGACAGAGGGCCAATCTGCTTGTTAAGGTAGAAAATTTTCTCTTAACGAGATTTTGGCCAATTTTTGGTCTATTTCCAATCTTATAAGAAATATTGGCCAATTTGACCCGTGTTTTGTATCGTGGCCTATTTTGGCCTATTTGCAAGCATTTCTAGCGTCTTTGTAGCAAATTTTGGCCTATATGGTCAAAATTTTGTGATTCTTGTTCATAGGGTTTGTGGTAAAAAATTTGTCACTATTTGAAGGTTTCTCCATGCAGGCAAAAGTTGATCTGCAAGACATTTGTTTCTGTTGATAGGCGACCATTCTCATTGTCTGTGTCTTTTTTCTTTCTTTCTTTGAGATTCACCTTCCAAAGGCACCTACAGACCAAGCATACTACGCAGCCAACATCATCAAAGAACGCCTTGGTTTTCAAAACCATCGACCTGCAGATCAATTGACACAAAAGGCAGTGGCTTATTCATCCCCAATGGTCTGTCAATACCCTCAATGATCCTTCACACAATTATCATTACAATGCCCTCAAATGTATCGGCCTATTTGGCAAGTTTTTTGTTAATTGATGGCTCACACTACCACAACGCATTCAACCATCACAGGCATTATGGTTTCCAATGCTCTGCAATCATTCAGTTATTTGAGAGCCACATTTCACCTCAGCAATTTCATTACGCAGACTTAGCAACGCCACTATTTAACTTCTAAGGGATTATTTTCTGACATTGATCGCTTCCCAAGACTCTATCAAGGCTTGAACTATAATTTTTGTGGCGGTGGCTTTACTGGTTTTATTTGCATGTTCAGACTCCACTCCAAATCTGTAACCTTGCCTCAATGCTAACGTAGACCGTGCCATATTGTTCATCAAGGATGCTAAGTTCTGGGTGAGTTCAAAGAGGATCTCGAGGGATGCTTGTTGGTCTAAGTAGTGAGGCCATGCACTATAGAGATGGGCTGAGGCTGATTCCATGCATCTGAGGTGAGTTAGCAAAGTTGTCATTGATTTGCAAAGTCTGAGTAGCCCATGGTTGCACCTTGACTCTGTCAACTCTCTAATGCTTTTTGGTATTGTAATTATTTAAAAAAAATATTGATCGTCATCAAAATAGTGATTTTTTAACTAACCTCCCTTCAAAATGACAAAATCGGCCTATAATAGTAGCCAAGCGTAACCCTATTTTGTTGCATTATTCACATATTCAAATGCACAATTCAAGTCTGCTCCCGCCTAGAATGGATGTTGCAGATGGAAGGAAAAGATTTGTAATTAATTTTTGGCAGTTGGGAAAGTAGGTGGAGAGGGTGGCATAATAAACACACCAACGAGCCATCTACCAAAAAAAAAAAAATGAAATGATGTAGCTCAAGTTTTTTCCTCTATCAACACCTTCAACTAGGGGAGAGGACCGAGTACCTGAGCATGTTTCAATAATTGTGATAGTAGTTGTTAATATAATGGTCAATATTTTTATCAATATTGGACTAATAGTTGTGACTTTAAAGTTGTTAGTGTTGATGATAACTACCCATAGTTAAACAAAATGTATTCCTTTGATCTAAAAAGCAACCAATCATGTGATTCCACATCAGCGCTCAATAAAACATGCTGTGAATTCACAAGTATTGGTCTCACTTTTTTTTTGGGCTTTTTTGGACACCTTGACAAAAAGCATGCTAATGTGGCATCATATTTGATGATGTGGCCCTGAAACCTTAGTTATAAGCAGGGGACTTGCCAAGTAAGCTGCTGTAAAAAATTGGGAGTGATTTGAAATTTCCACGTAGGATTTTGAGAAGCGCGAAGTTAGGGTGCACAACTACCGGGTCCTCTCCCCTACTTATTCACCCATTAGAAACTTCCACCGTGGTTGCACACTTCCCTTGTCAACGCCTTTTATTCTCCCTTTGCCTTCATTTTTCCTTCTCTTAGCCTCATGGGAAGTTGGTCTTCATGTGAATGTGTGGGACTTTAGCCAATATGTGGATATGTCTGAGCATCCACAAACTCCCACAAATTCACCTTGCATCTGAACTTGCAGGAAAATCATTGACATCAAGATCTATCCTAATGCCCTCAAAACCTCTACATCATCCACGAAACCCCAAAATATTCACAAAACTAAGACTCGCGGGAAAAAAAACACCAATTGGGATATTGTAGAAAAAACATCTCCATCTAGATCTACGGGAAATTGGTCAAGATCGAGATATATGGACAGTCACCTTCAAAATTCATGTAAACACTTACTTCTTTCTCCTCACACATCATATCTTTTTTATCCCACCATCGAGGCTTGGATGGGACTTAGGAACCCTTTGGCGAGGCTTCATTAGAATGGCATCCAATGGTTCTTGGTTCCTATTGAAGCTTTGACCACCTTATACTTTGCCAATTTTTTATATTTTGATTTTGGGGAACAAGTTGAAGACATGAGAGGGGAGCACAACCAAGAGCATTATTTGAGCATGATGATCCTTATGGGATTTCTCAAATCAGTTATTGATGAGGGATCACACTTCATAGGTACATAAATGAAAAGGACTCAAGAAAAAAGGACAAAAAGAAATTGAGTCCCAAGACAGGCAATGTAGATGCTATCAAAATATATTATGATAAATAAACATTCAAAGTATTTTAACATTTCAAAAAAATGAGAATATAGTATCTTTTTGCATATATTATTCTCTAAATATATGCACGTGTAGGTGTAACAACGTATGTATATTATCTTGGTACATCCAAAAACTATATTCTATCCGGATGGGTCCCTAAAAAACTACCATGGGAAAATCCATCCTTTCTTTATGATTTCCTTTCCTATAAATTCTTCCTAGATTTTCATTTACTCCAATATTGTACTTCTCATTAAAGAGTCTTTAGCCCCTCAAAATTTTGCCATTATTCGACCTTTTCCATAAGCTCCTAAACCCTAAGAAAACCCAAATTTTAAAAAACGATTATATTATTGTTTTTAAAAATATGACAAGTTATTAATATGATTATAAAGGAAAATATTAATAAAGTTTAATTTAATTTTAATTATACAATATAAATATAAATTCTATAATATTAAGATGATAATATAAATTAGATGAATGATGCAAGAGTTTTGAGGAGTATTTGATTAATGTGAATAGAGTGAAGGTTGGTTGTGTAGGTGAAAGTATTATTCTGCATTTACGAGGATGAGAGATTGATAATGTTTGTGTAGAAATTTATTCCTATGATTTTAAGTACTAAATTTTTTCTATGTCTATTATTAGAAACTTTCATGGGTTTTAGAAAGATTTGTGTGTAGGATTTGGATTGATTTCTTCTTGACAGGTAGGTAGATAGATATTTTAATATCATTT
This sequence comes from Sequoiadendron giganteum, assembly GCA_007115665.2. Lineage (NCBI taxonomy): Eukaryota > Viridiplantae > Streptophyta > Pinopsida > Cupressales > Cupressaceae > Sequoiadendron > Sequoiadendron giganteum. Next base: position 428,804,646 of record CM021104.1, read on the forward strand.
ACTAGACCAAAATAGTCAACAAGACCTCAAGAATATAAGTTATAACTAAAGAAGGGTGAAGAGTTCACTCCAAGACTATATGTGATTAGCAAGTTTGGAAATGGTGAAGAGGTCACTTCAAAACTCTCCTTACAGTGAATTAGTTTATTTCAACTGAAAAATACCTTTGAATTTAATAACAATTATATTCTTGGCCTAATTCAATGTGTTCTTGGTGAAATTTGTACAACTGGCATTGAATCAAAATTAGTAGAGCCTCCATTGAGAATAGTTTTCAAATTGAACTAATAGAGGTAGTTTACTAACACTAACTATAGAAATGGGTTCTTGTGTGGGTGTTACAGATGAATCTTATAATTCCTTATAGAGAAGTTTGAATCAAAAATTGAGCATGGGTTAGTTGTGGTTGAGGAAATTCTAATGCTACCTAACCAAAAAATTGAATCATGTATGAAAACTAGGATTACAAGGATTGGTTGGATACATTTGTGTGATATGTTCAATGCATAGAGATAACATTCTTGGGTAGTGATAACCTTAAGAAACCCCCCTCAAAAAAGATATAAAATCTTAGCAAATATTTCATTTTTTTAGAAAAAATATTAATTTCTATTGGCGAATATTTCCTTTTTTCAAAAAAATATTAATTTTATTGGCAATTTTTTTACATCACTAAATTTTTGTAAATTTTTTTGGTGAATATTAAAAATAATAGGAAAATGCATTAATTATGATAGTAAATCCATCCAATCTCATGCAAAAGTAGTGGCCCGATGTAATGTCCCCGATTTAGCCCTACGCTCTACAATTGGATTCAGCCTATTTCCAAAAACTTGTAGGCTAAGCAGAATAGGAATTAGGATTTCCTATTTTATAGGAGGTTTCAGATGCAGTTTTGAGGGCTTGCATGTGTGTTTTTCTGACGCATGTCTAGTGGAGTTTTATGGGTTTTCAGAGATCTCTAGGGTGATGTGACATGCATCTAAATCTGACATCCTTTCCGGGAACTTACTATTTATAGTAAGTCATGATGGTTGCTTGGTTTGTGCTTAAAAGATATTTGGAAACACTTACTATTTATGGTAAGTCATGATACTGCTCAGTTGGCATATAGATGTGGTTTTGGAAAACTTACTATTTATAGCAATATGCTATTTTTGGTAAGTATATTTATAGCAGTATCACTCTAGCAACAACTCAATATTTTGCAGTTCAATGTGGCCGATCAATTTGGCTTTCTGTTGAGTTGAAGTGAATTTACTATTTTTGGCAGTGGCTATTTTAGTAAGTCTAATTTTGGCAGTATCATCATCTGCAGTTCAGCTCAAGTCATCATGCTATTTGTGGATTTCAATATTGGCATTGGTTTTGGTTATCTCCTTGGACTAAGTGTTATACTTAGTCAATTTCATGTTTTTAAGTTGTACCCCCACGCCTAGGAGTGATAACTTCATATTGTTTTAAAGAGGGGACATTATGGGGTCATGTTGAGCATTTAATGATTTATTAAATGCTTTATTGTTGCAAAGTAAAATGGAGGCCTAAAGGGAAGGGGAGTAATGTTTTATATTTTCACAATAAAGTGAATGGTTGAAGGTGGCGTCCCTTGGGAAGTTGAAGTGATTCGACTTCTTGGAATTCAAAGTGTTTCATTTGCCCATTGAAACTTATATATTGCTACATTGTGAAGAGTTGATCATGTTATGTTTTGGAAAGCAAAGTTATGCTACTGGTTTGAAATCCAGAATCCGGCTAAGGGAAAGCTTAGCAATTCTATTCCTCTCTTCGGGGCTAAAACTATGGTTCCCTAGATGATGGATTGAGAGTGTGCTTCATTCAGAAGTACATATTGAGCTTCAGTGTTGGAGAAATTGATGTTTTTCCAGAATTTGTGTTTGCTAGTCCTTTCATGGCTGAAGGATATTTTTATTTACAGCTTGGAGAGTTATTTTTATTTTGTTATGGGTGTTTTCTCTTTCCATTCCTAGACTTGAGGCGACCATTCTTGGAGATGGCAGATTTAAATTTGAAGTTTATGATTTTACTTACTAAAATCGCCCTTGCAAGGAGGTCGTACCTTTCTGTTTGCATTGGGATTCATGCCATTAATTATTGATGGTATTTTGGAGTTGTTTCTACATCTCAGCAGGGGCGCCTATCTTCTAGTTGATCTTTGCCTGTGGTTTCACGTAATTCAAAGGTATTTTGGTTGAGTTATGAGCATTTAATGATTTTCTGTAGTTGTTGATTATCATTTCCAGAATTGCAGATTTCTGAAACAGAGTTAATTCATTTGTTGTTTCCATCTTCTTTCTTCATTTCTCATTATGTTCTAACATGGAAACATTGTAAGACTTGGTGCTTTGAAAAATGGTGAAAAACATTGTAATTTGCAGCTTTCCTATTTGTACAAACTGTTAACAGTAATACTTTTTTAGTTTGAACATTGCTGCATTCTTTATTTAACTTCACATTAAGCACCCCTGGATGGTATACCGCCAATGAGGATAAATTGAATTGTAACCTCTTTTCATACCCACTTTCAAGTGGTGAATTCCCTCTCTTCAGTGGATGCTTGCCGCAGCAAAAGAAGTATTTTAATTGTAATTTTTTCCCCCCATTGTTTGGTGGTAGCGTGGAAAGTTCATTTGGCTGGTTATCCGCCTTTGTTACATTCAATTTCAGCATTAGTACTCCACCATATGTTAGCACCTCGCCTCTCAAAGGATCTTGAGTGCACATTCTTGGTGTCGAGTTTAATCTCTCTCTTTCAGTGTAATCTTGTAATATTTGATTAAGTAGATCCTAGGGATCGTCTGACCATATGCCCGGCCCCCCTCCTTAAATGATTTTAGGGCGCATTCTTGGTTAGAGTACTTTCATGCACGTTTTGGGTTATGCTAACCTTAACGGGTGCTTGGTTATGTTGTAAATGTTCATTTAAAAAAAATAAAAATTGAGAGTATATTTCAGTGGTATTAGAGCCTGTCTTCCTGCCATCCTGTGAGTTTCAGTGCTTCAGTTATCAGATGAGAGTAAGAGAAGACCGATACTACATCCGAAAGCAGAAAAGTTTTGTTTCAGTTTCAGAAGTTTTTGAGGTTGACACTTTCCAGAGGTTGTGCGAAACCTTGTCTTGTCAGATTAAGGTATGGCTAACGAAGAAGAGAGGAAGTTGGCAGAGACTCTCTTTTTGGTTGGAAAGAGACTTGGCAAAGAATTTCAGTCAAAAAGAAATGAAGAGAATATTCTTCATTTGTTAGAACAATGTTTGAGACAAGTAAAACCATCACTTTCAAAGGAAATGCAGTTGGCATTAACTCCTGCAGTTAATGTTTTGAATCAACCCTATTGGTTGAGGCATCCAGATGAAGAAACTAAGTTGCTGATTTCTTCTTGTTTCATTGAAGTGATAAGAATTGTGGAACCACAATTGCCCTATGATGAAGAAACTATGAAGACCATATTAAGTATGATTGTGGAGAGTTTTCAAGATATGGATGAAATTGGGAGTGTTTTGTTTCCAAGAAGAGTTGCTGTCCTGAAGACATTTTCAAAAATAAGAAATTGCATCCTTTTGATAGAATTGGGGATGGAAAATCAGATTTACCATTTGTTTGATTATCTCTTCACTTCAACTTGGAGTGAGCAGGAAGAGGGGGTGTTTGCAGTTGTTAAAAATGTTCTAATTGACACCATCAAAGAAGCTGATACTCTTCTTGGAAGTGTTCAATCCCTTCTCAAGAATGCCTATGAACGTGAAGAGCAAATTTCTCCTATTGCTGATTTGTTAGTCAGAGAACTTTTCAGTCAATGTAAAGATAGGTTGAAACCTCTCATGAAGAAGATTGTTGAAAACAAAGAGGAGATTTCTGAAGCTAAAAAGGAGGAGGAAAGTTGGAATTCCTTCGAATTCATAGCAAATGTTCAAGGAGTTTCCATTTATCCTGCAGTAGAGAACAATGAGTCAACGGGTGTTAAGGAGCCTCAAGTTGAAAATCCAAGAGAAGAACTTCTAGAAACAAGAGTTGACATGGAGTTGCATGATGAAATCATAAGTGCAGATCCAAATGAAGGAGAAGTTCGGTTGGTAGAAGATATGTGTTCAACCAGCGAATTGCCTTTTCACAATTTGGGAGAATGCTGGTTTGAAAGTCAAGAGAAAGAGGAAGTTGAAGTCTCTTCCCACTACAAAGTTGATTTGACCGACTCCCTTGAATAATATATAGAAAATAATGTGGAAAGAGATGTTTATAGTAGTCATAAGGCAGATTTCTCTTCACTTGAAAACAAGCTAAGGCAAAAAGCTAAGGAATTGGAAGGCACTATGGATGGAATGATGAAGAGTGTCCATCACATGCGAGACAAGTTGGGAAGTGTAGCTCAAACGATTTTTGAAATCTTTGTCCATCAAAGTTGTCCTACAACATCTCAGCCAACATATGAAGATTGTAGTTCAAGCTCACAAACTGTTTAAAATGGAAATCAAGTTTTGTTATAGCTTGATGAATTGCATCAGCATGTTGAAAATTTGATTTATGTTGTGCCTAGAGGAGATGTATGTTGCATTTCCATTGCTGATATGAAGTTCATTAAGTTTGCCTTGGAGAAAATCAAATCAAGTCTTTTGCACATCATTGTTCGTGTTAAAGACCAAGTGGCCAAAATTACCAACAAGGCATTGGAGTATAACGAGCTCGCCAAAGCCAAGTTGCAAGAAATGCATGAGACTCTAAGTGAAGCAGAGAATCAAATTTATGCTGTTCAATATTCATGGGAGCAAGAAAAAAAAAAGAGTTGAGGAGCTTCAGGTAATTCCTGATGAGCTTGATCTCATACAAGAAACATATGATTTGGAATTCTATCTTGAGAAACCGAAATATTCAAATTATCATCAAAAAGTTTTTTAGGCTTTTGACAGTTTGTTGTATGAAGAAGGTGCTAATAAGGTTTATTTAAATCCTCTTTTTGATATTGATGAAGGAATTGCTTTAGAGATTACTGAAGGAGGAAATTTGAGTTTGTCTTCCAGCATTGGAGAGTTGATACAAGAGTTGCATGAAGTTGAATCTACTGCTACTTCTAGTGCACCCACTCAACAAGAATTGATAACTCTTGGAACACAAAGAAATGAAGACATTCTTATTGTTCATCAACAAAGAGTTGATGGTCATGTTGATGAAGGTTTTATTTATTTTTTGATGAGGATTCTTGTGAGACTCTTGTCAGATTTTAGTTCATCACCATCTTCTCTTAGAGTGATAGATTTCAGAATTGTATTTGATGAAGGGTTCATGGAATCTTTCTAGCAATATATGACAAAAGATTTTGGGTTCAATTTCTTCAATGAACATAGGTTTGTTGAATACTTCTTGGAGTTTCAAGTAGTGTTTATCTAGATGGAACGAGAGAATCAGAGGATTCATGTGAGAATAGTTCTCCATCTGTGAAATGGTACTTCATTGTTGATAGTATGGGATCCTGACATTACTTGGCAAAAAGATAATATTGAAAATTCTAAAAGGGATAAACCAACACTTTGTTTTCAAAATGTTGTTGAGATCATCAGCTCTTGTGTTGGGACTTGTCTCCAATTGAAATTTAGTATTTGGGATCCCAAGTATTTTCTAATGAAGAATGGTAAGCATAAAAAGAAGGTTGGTTGGAGAGATAAGTGTAAAAATTCCAGTTCTATGATTGTTGCTAGCTTCTTTTCCTATTATTGGTTTTTTAATTCTGATCATAAATTGGTGTTTTGGGATGGAAATATGATTGGAATATGGTTTGTGGTGGCATTGGGACCTCTATTAAAGAAGCCACCAGCCTGGTGCATGAGCAGTTATTCTAATTATAATGAGAAATTCTTTTGTTGCAGTTGCTTCTTATTGTTGGGGATGCTAATTTTTCATAAATCAGATTTCAAATTGTCTAAATCAGACCTGTTAGTTGGTTGGGGTTTCCATTTTCTGACCTTCCAGTCTACTAAAGGACTGATTTTGAGCCTTGAATGAGAAGAGGATTGTTACAGTGCAACCATAATTCATGTATGGGATGTTCTCTAATGTTTAACAATGGCCTTCTTTGTGTTTTCTCCTATACTAGTGTTTGGGGTAGTAAGTTAGAAACTGATTTGGTCCACCAGTTGGAGACTCATGAGGTGAAATTTATAATTTTTTCATGGATTCATCTTAGTTATATCAGTTTTTTTCAAATAAGGCATTATACATCTTCATAGATTTTTGAGGATGTGATGGGAGATCTCTTGCAAGGAGTTGCTCTTTCCTTTGCAAGAACTGTGGGAAGAGTCACATATTTTGTCATGACTCTGCTTGGTGCTATGAGGAGTTATGATATGGAGCATGCTTTTGAATTGAGAAAATTATTTGCCTTATTGCTCAGGAATCTGTTAGATTGTGGTATTGTTGTTTTTGACTCCTCAAAGTTTTCAGGACATGAGATGCTGCAAGTTTTTTTTTACATCAGTTCTTCCAGGTCTATCAGTTTGGGTCTTAGATATAATGACTCTTTGGGGTTACAAGGAGGGTTGGTGCAGATTAGGAGGGTTGGTGCAGATTTGGAGTGTTGGTTATTCTTGTGTGATCAGAGTAATGCAACATCTACAACGTGGGTCCTCTTAGAGATGGACTTGGGACCCCGGGATCCTACTTGGCATAGTATGGATCAAATAGTTTTCTTAGAGTGTGGTGGCATTGCTTGAGGACAAGCAATTTTGGGAAGGGCGGACTGTAATGTCCCCAATTTATCCCTACGCTCTACAATTGGATTTAGCCTATTTCCAGAAACTCATAGGCTAAGCAGAATGGAAAATTAGGATTTCCTATTTTATAGGAGGTTTCAGATGCAGTTTTGAGGGCTTGCATGTGTGTTTTTCTGACGCATGTCTAGTGGAGTTTTATGGGTTTTCAGAGGTCTCTAGGGTGATGTGACATGCATCTGAATCTGACATCCTTTTCGGGTACTTAGTATTTACATTAAGTCATGATGGTTGCCTGGTTTGTGCTTAAAAGATATTTGGAAACACTTACTATTTATGGTAAGTCATGATACTGCTTAGTTGCCATACAGATGTGGTTTTGGAAAACTTACTATTTATAGAAATATGCTATTTTTGGTAAGTATATTTATAGCAATATCACTCTAACAGCAACTCAATCTTTTGAATTTCAGTGTGGCCGATCAATTTGGCTTTTTGTTGAGTTGAAGTGAATTTACTATTTTTGGCAGTGCCTCTTTTTAGTAAGTCTAATTTTGGCAGTATCATCATCTGCGGTTCAGCTCAAGTCATCATGCTATTTGTGGTTATCCTTCAGTTTCAGTATTGGCATTAGTTTTGGTTATCTCCTTGGACTAAGTGTTATACTTAGTCAATTTCATGTTTTTTAAATTTTACCCCCATGCCTAGGAGTGATAACTTCATGTTGTTTTAAAGTGGGGTCATGTTGAGCATTTAATGATGTATTAAATGCTTTATTGTTGCAAAGTAAAATGGAGGCCTAAAGGGAATGGGAGTAATGTTTTATATTTTCACAATAAAGTGAATGGTTGAAGGTGGCGTCCCTTGGGAAGTTGAAGTGATTCGACTTCTTGGAATTCAAAGTGTTTCATTTGCCCATTGAAACTTATATATTGTTGCATTGTGAAGAGCTGATCATGTTATGTTTTGGAAAGCAAAGTTATGCTACTGGTTTGAAATCTAGAATCCGACTAAGGGAAAGCTTAGCAATTCTATTCCTCTCTTCGGGCCTGAAACTATGGTTCCCTAAATGATGGATTGAGAGTGTGCTTCATTCAGAAGTACATATTGAGCTTCAGTGTTGGAGAAATTGATGTTTTTCTAGAATTTGTGTTTGCTGGTCCTTTCATGGCTGAAGGACATTTCTATTTACAGCTTGGAGAGTGATTTTTATTTTTTTATGGGTGTTTTCTCTTTCCATTCCTAGAATTGAGGCGACCATTCTTGGAGATTGGAAGATTTAAATTTGAAGTTTATGATTTTATTTACTAAAATCACCATTGCAAGGAGGTCATACCTTTCTATTTGCATTGGGTTCATTCCATTAATTATTGATGGTATTTTGGAGTTGTTTCTACATCTCAGCAGGGGCGCCTATCTTCTAGTTGATCTTTGCCTTTGGTTTCATGCAATTCAGAGGTATTTTGGTTGAGTTATGAGCATTTGATGATTTTCTGAAGTTGTTGATTATCATTTCTAGAATTGTAGATTTCTGGAACAGAGTTAATTCATTTGTTGTTTCCATCTTCTTTCTTCATTTCTCATTATGTTCTAACATGGAAACATTGTAAGACTTGGTGCTTTGAAAAATGGTGAAAAATATTGTAATTTGCAGCTTTCCTATTTGTACAAACTATTAACAGTAGTACTATTTCAGTTTTAACATTGTTGCATTCTTTATTTAACTTCACATTAAGCACCCCTGGATGGTATACCACCAGTGAGGATAAATTGAATTGTAATCTCTTTTCATACCCACTTTCAAGTGGTGAATTCCCACTCTTCAGTGGATGCCTGCCGCAGAAGAAGTATTTTAATTGTAATCTTTTCCCCCCACTGTTTGCTGGTAGCGTGGAAAGTTCCTTTGGTTGGTTATCCGCCTTTGTTACATTCAATTTAAGCATTAGTACTCCACCATATGTTAGCACCTCGCCTATTAAAGGATCTTGAGTGCACATTCATGGTGTCGAGTTTAATCTCTCTACTTCAGTGTAATCATTGTAATATTTGATTCAGTAGATCCTAGGGATCCTCTGACCATATGCCCACCCCTCCTCCTTAAGTGGTTTTAGGGCGCATTCTTGGTTAGAGTTCTTTCATGTACGTTTTGAGTTATGCTAACCTTAACGAGTGCTTGGTTACATTGTAAATGTTCATTTAAAAATTAAAAAAAATTGAGAGAGTATATTTCACCCGAGGGTGGAACTTATCGTTGGGTTTAAGGGGTAGACTACAATATTTACTTGCCACCATTGTTTTAAAATATAATATAATGAACCTCATTGTATTTTGTAAGGTAAAATGTACCCATGATCTGTAATTCTCATGGGGCTTGAAATTGCTTTTAGATCACTGAGGTAAAATGTAGTTTGTGAGGTAAAATGTACCTATAATCTATAATGCTTATGGGACTCGAAATTGTGGGCCCCATGAGAATTACATATCATGGGTACATTTTACCTAGTGGAATACAACAAGGGCCATTAGATTATATTATAAATGAATGGTAGAAAATAAAGATTAGAAATATGGTCATAAAGAAACTAATAATTATGATATAGTATTGATGAATTAATATAGATTTCTACTATAATTTATAAATTTTAGGCAAATCTAATCTAATCATATATCAAATATTGTGACAAATTTTTGAGCTAATTTTTTTAATAAAATAAATTCTTTGGTGATTTAAATAAGACTACAATGAAATTTTGTAAAACTATGGCGATTCAAGTCATGTTATAGCTCGAACTATTAGCTAGTTTTGGATTCCCAAATTTCAACTATTGGCCAATTGGAGAATATTAGCCACTAAAAGAATCACTATTCTTGGGGTATAAAATTCAATTATAGTAGGGTTTCATTTAAAGGTCTCCCAAAGAGGGGAAATAAGAGAATGTGGATTGAACTGTTGTCACATGAAGTGTACCCTGTTGAACATGAAGCTCAACATTCCAATGACACAATGGAAATGACCTCAAGGTGTGGGACCTTTGCGTGTATGAGGTCGAATCTCCGAAGAAGGCAGGTTTCCTTTTTCAATCCCAGTGCAATGTGTTGGTCCAACCCAACACATGAAAACCTACCACTAACCTACTCTAACAGCTCACAAGGAAAAGAGGGGAAGGAGAGCATGAAAGGGAAATGGATGTGATACACCAAGATGGAAAGGTTGTTGCTTCTTGACTTAGACTACACAATACAACATTGAAGAGGGACCAAAAGACTCACACAGTTCTTTGTTTGGTTGATTTCAGGGGCATACAAGAAGGTTAGGGTTTGACAAAGCACTAGAAGGAAAGCAAGGTTTCTCAAACCAACAATTGTAAACCATGTAACACAAACATACATGCATGAAAATACAATAAACACTCAAATATGAAGGTAATAACTTACTCAAACACAAAAGAGCTAAGAAGAGGAAAGATTGATCAATTTCAATAACATAGAGGCAAAAAGCTAATCTTTATAATGGCAAAGTGTGAAATATAATCTACAAAAGAAAAACCCTAGAGGAGCCAAAGGAAGAAGAACTAAAAATGTGTACATTTTTTGCCTTTATAGATCAGGCATAACTAAGAAACACCAATTGAATCCTAACCTTAATAGGGTTAGAAATGAAGCCTGTGGCATGCAATAATGGAGCCATCTGTGAAAATATCAATTAGGGCATAGATCCACCAAGAAGTCAACAAAGAGCAATAAATGGGCATGGGCACCCATGAAATCCATTTGCAAAAGGCATGGAATGCAATTAATGTCATCCTTGAAGCCTAGAAAATCAGACCTGGGCGCTCAAAAGTCAAATCGAGCCTCAAAAATGTCTCCCAAAAAAAACACATCAAAAAGCAAGAAGGTCAAGGCATTGGGCCCAAAAATTTACCTTTACAAGCCTAAAAAAAATGGTCTAGAGCTTTGAAAAATGCATTTGATGAGAGTCATGCACCAGGCCTACTACTTACTACATGCTTGGAAGAAGGAGGAGTAGAGCGCGAAGAAGCAAGCATCAAGCATTGGACCTTGGACCATCGAAGGTTGGAGGTTGGGAGGATGAGATACCTCTTACCAAAGAAAGGTAAGAGGTAAAGGGGAAGGCTGAAGGCTAAAACCCAAAACCCCGAAACTTAGTTGAATTTCAAGAGAAAGGAGGGAAAGTGAGAAGGAAAGAAGGAAGAAGGTGAAAATAAGAGACTTCGAAGATTGGATCTTGGACCGTCGAAGGTCGGAGGTCGAGAGGAAGGCCTACACACAAAGTGAAAATGGTAAGAGGGAAGAGGTAATAGCGAAGGCCGATACCTAAAGGCTAAAAGGAGAAAGGTAAAAATGGAAGAGGAGAGGGGTTGGTAAGGGGTAAAGGGAAAGGCTGAAGGCCAACACCCGAAATTCTTAGAAGAAAAAGGGGAGGAAGGGAGCAATGGAGAAGGCATGAGGTAAGTTTGTAAGAGACAACCCGAAAACCCAAAATTTTGGGACTTAGCAAAATTTAGGAAACTTCAAGGAGAAAACATACAAGATTGCCCATGGGGAATCTCTTAGATCCATTATCAACGATGGGACATCAAAGGGGGGCATGAAATGTTAACATGAACCATAATGAAATCATGGACTTCTTATTATTGCAAGGTTGGGTAATACCATGCAATCTCCTATTAGTTCCAATACCTTCACCTAATTTTATTAAGTAATGGCCATTCACTAATTGGTTGAGATTGCATGGAAATGTAAATTTACTTTTAATTTCATAGCTTGGTAGTTTGGATGGGTTTTTTAATCCATGTGTTAATAATAGAATATTTGTCCATTGGGTAATCAGTGTAAACGGGTTGGCTATTAGAATGACCATTATTTTTGTATTAGCCACTTGCTAACTCTTGAGATGGTCAAACCTTTGAGTGTACATATGGTATGCATGTTAAAATTTATTGTTAGAGATTAATTGAATACCCTAGTTTTACCATTAAAATAATATAATAACTTTTTAAGATAAAATAATAAATTTAATTAAAAAAATTATATTGATATAAAAATTATAGATATATCATATAGAATTATAAAATTATTTTATTTTAAAAGAAGAGAGCGAAGATGCGAAAAACTCAGAGGTGGCGAATGTGGGGGTAGGAAACCCTAAGGTTGATGGCAAGTAGTCGGAGAAAGTTGCGAAAGAAGCAAGCAGGAAGCAATGCCCGAAGACATGCCACAAGGCTTTTACAACCATAGATCTGATGGAAGAGGTGGTGGAAGAATCATAAACACTAGAAGGGCTAGCTTTAATTGCAAGGATTGTCAGACCAAGGCAAGAGCAAAGTGCAATAAGAGCCTGGATAACAAAAAAATGGAAAGAGGTAGAGTTTATCAAATTCCTACCAAAAGGTTTTTTCGTGACCATTTTTTGATTTGTGGATGCTCAGGAATCAGTGTTGGAGGGCGGCTTATGGAAATACCATGAATCACCTATCTACATTCAAAAATGGGTCCCAAATTTTGATGTGGCCAAACATGATCCTTATGACAAACCAGTTTGGATAAGATTATATAACCTCTCCATGGAATATTGGTCTGAGGTTTGTCCAGTTAAAATTGAGAGATCTCTTAGCACCTTGGCAGATGCAGATGTGGATATTTTCAATGGTGATTCCTACATATACGCTAGGTTAATGATTGCTGCAGTTCAAAAGATTCTGAATAAAATTCTACTATGTGTCAATGGAGAGCATTGGATATAATCAGTAGAGATCAAGGAAGAAATTTGTTTTTGTCTCTGTTGCAAAAGTAGAAATCATCGGGTGGAAGAATGCAAGTGCAAGGCCAAAATAAAGAATATTTGGCGTCCCAAACTGGCTCGTCTTGATGTGTCTCCCCTGACAGTCCTTGACAAGTTGGTGATTGTTCCATACACGACTCCTAAAAGAATAATGTACCCACCAGAAACTCCTAAGGTGAGAATCAATGATGGTGAATCCTCCAGTGGGGCTATTGAAAGTTTACCCCAGAGCGGCATAGATACAGATGTCTCGAAGGAAAATCCGGTGGATGAAATTTTGGCTCACATCATTAGCACTAAATTTGATTTAGGATCGAAGGGGGCATCAGAGGATGGCGAATCAACCCTCAAAATAGATGAGTTAGATATAACAGAACCCTGGAACATTTTTCAATCTACAACTAAAATGCTTGGTGTTGCAAAAAAGAGCAGAGGGTAGAAATCTGGAAAATAGAAGCGAGAGGAGATGGCTAAGAAGTTGGGAGTACCTAGTGTAGAAAAAATTTCACATCTAAGGGAGCAGATGTCTCCCTTGGACAGCCATTAAAATCCTAACTTGGAATTTCAGAGGCCTAGCAACCCCTAACAAGCAACACTTGGTTAAGCATCACCTAGATCGTGAGAAGGCAGATATAATTCTTCTATAAGAATCAAAATTAAGCATTCTAGAAGGTCAAAAGTTTTTAGACTATTGCAGATGTTGGAGAAGTATTTTCTCTAATGCCTCTGGATCAGCTGGAGGATTGGGGATTCTTTGGTTTGCCTACTTGGCTGAATTTCAGTCAATAGAAATCAATTCAAATTGGATATTAGGGATGGTGAAAAGCCACCATGGCAAGGTAACTTTTCCTCTAATCAACGTCTATGGTCCGATTTGCTCAAAATAAAAACTAACTGTTTGGAAGGACATATTAAATTCACTGGATCCAATTCATAACGACTTGGTGGTGGTTGGTAACAATTTTAATGCAATCTTGAGTTTAGAAGAGAAGAGTGGGGGTTCCCAAAAGGTCGTCAAATCAATGATTGACTTTAAGGACTTCGTGGACTCCCTACCAGCTATTGATTGCCCTCCTAGGGATGGCCTCTACACTTGGACAAACCGTAGAGTCGAATTCACAAACATCGTTGAGAGCTTGGACCAGTTCTTCCTAGAACTTGGGTGGTTTGGTGAAAGCTATAACTGTTCTTCAAACATCCTCTCGATCTCAATATCTGATCATTTTCTAGTAATGTTGACAATTAATTTAAATGAGAATCCTCAAAACAGTTACTTCAAATTTGAATCAATGTGGTGGAGAGACTTGAAACTAGTTGGTCTCTTGGAAGCATGGTGGAAGGAGATGAGCATTGTAACTGGGACCCCGAGTTTCAAATTGGTCAAGAAATTGGGGCTCTTAAAGAATAAGGTTAGGATTTCGAACAAAACTTGTTTTGGTAACATTTTCGTGGAGAAGCTGAAAGTTGAAGTGGAATCAAAGGATTTGAATGAGATTGTGATAAGTAATGGAATGACCGCAATCAAGTTTGCCAAGGAAAAAGAACTGAATGCTTACCACGCCAAGTTACTAGCCCATGAAGAACAATTTTGGAAAGGATAAATCACATGAATTATGTTTGTAGGCTAGTGACTCTAACACAAAATACTTTCATGCAACTTCCAGGGTTAGGAGGTCAAAAAATAGAATCGTTGCAATAAAAAATTGTGATGGGCACACAGTGGATGATCATGTTGGGCTAGAGGCGAAGGTGATCAATTTTTTTTCGATGCTACTCAATAATGGGCGTTGCTCTTAGAATCCAAAAGACACGATTTTGGATTGCATTCCATCGCTCCTGGGGGAGGCGGAAAACAAATTGCTTCTTGAGCCATTTTTGATGGCGGAAGTGAAACATGTTGTGTTCAATTTGGGGTCGAATAAATCTCCAAGTCCCAATGCAATGCCGATGTTTTTTTTCCAAAAGTGTTGGGGATTCATGTCTTAGGAAATATGGGAGTTTGTGGAATACTTTAGGAAGAAAAAATGCTTTGTGAAAGATATCAACAACACAGTGATAGTGCTAATCCCGAAGAAGCATAATTACTCCTCATTTGTGGACTTTAGACCGATCTCCTTGTGTAACACTCTATATAAGATCCTAACCAAGGCACTATCAAACAGATTGAAGAAGGTGATGGGACTGATTATCTCCAGAGAGCAAAATGGCTTCACTCAGGGTAGGGAAATATTGGACATCATTGTCACGGTTGAAACCATTCATTCAATATCTAAGGTATACATTCATGGAATGATGATGAAGTTGGATGTAAGTAAATCCTATGATAGGGTGGACTGGAGCTTCCTATCTAATGTGATGCAGCGGTTTGGATTCACAGAAGATTGGCTGCAAATAATCAACTGATGTATATCGACCCCAAGATATTCGATTGTCGTTAATGTGTCACTATGTGGATTTTTTGGTGCATCCAATGGTTTAAGGAAAGGGGATCCTATTTCACCATTCCTATTTGTTATAATGGTTGAGGCTATGAATAGGTTGTTCAGGAATTTGAGGGTTTCCAACCTGTGGAAGGGAATTTTCGTCACCCTGGAAGTACACCCCATAACAAATGTACAATTTACAAATGACGCACTATTATTTGGTGAAGCCATAGTAAGCGAAGTTGAGGTGATCAAAGAAGCACTTGGAAAATATATTGAAGCGTCTGGACAAATTCTAAACAAAGAGAAATCTGAGATATTCTTTTTCAATACCAAAAAAGCAATGCAGAAGAAAATTACTGCTCTATTAGAATTTTCAGTATTGAGTCTTCCTATGAAGCACCTAGGGGTTCCTCTATTTGTTGGTAGAAGCAAAAAAAAAACTATGGCAAGAGCTGATAGATCAATGCAGTAGAAAGGTGGAGGCATGGAATATGAAATAGCTTTCCCTTTCCGGTAGAATTCAAATGATAAAAGTCATGTTGTCCACGTTACCTATCTATGCTATGTCATGCTTTAAGCTCCCTGGTAAAGTCATTTCTTTCCTTGAAAGCTTCCTGAAATACTTCTTGTGGGAAGGTTCCAAAGAAGACAAATGTATCCCCTTGCTTAGTTGGGAAACAACTTGTGCCTAGAAGGATGGTGGTGGCGCGAGACTTACAAAATTGGAGGTGGTGAATAGGGCCCTTGGGGAAAAACTATGCTAGTGGATGGTAAAAAATCCTGATCAATTATGGTGTCGTATACTTCAAAAAAAGTATCTGGATGAGGAAGATCCAAATAGAGTGCTTACGATGGCTGAGTCAAATGGGAGTTCGACTATTTGGAGGTTTGTGTGGGAAAGCAAGCCTATTATAACATAACATATTTCATGGAAAATTGGAAATGGCCGAAAGCATATTTCTGGCGAGATTCTTGTAACAGAAATATCCCTCTAATGAAGGAGGTGGGGGAAGGTGACTGGGTGGATTTGGTGATTGATATGGTGGGTTAGAGGGTTGTTGATTATGCCCAACCGTCTTTGTTTGGAAGCTCAGAATGGATATCCTTCACTAATCTAAACATCCCAATGGAGGTAGTGCAACGAATAATGTAAGCTCTTCAGAAAAGGAGAATAAGGCTATCGACGAAAGAAGATGAGATTATATGGTGTGGTGCTCATTCTGGTTGTTACTCGGTCAACGTAGGCTACAAAATATAGATAGTGAATAATAGCAGTAGGCAATTGCTCGTACCGATTTTCTGGAACACACGATCTCTTCCAAATGTTGGTGTGTTCCTTTGGACTGCCCTCCACAAAATAATAGACTGGTGACCGTCTGGCTACATACGACATCCAGGGCCTCTACATGTGTGTACTATGCTGGAAGGATGATGAATCTACCAATCATTTTCTCTTGTCGTGCAGGTTTTCCTCACGGTGTTGGGATTGGTTAATGGACTCGTTGGGATGACAAGGCCCTTGATAGCAAGATTTGTTTGAATTCCTAATGGGGTGGTTGACCAAGCGAAAGAAAGATATTTGGGGGGATGTTTGGATATCCTTGCCCTCGATGGTGGTGTGGGACATCTGGAAAGAGAGAAACGAATTTTTTTTTAGTGAGAAATCCTTAAGTGTCGAAGATGTAACAGAGGCATTGAGAAAGGAATATGTGAGCTAGCAAATGCTAAATGCTCTGTAAGCAGAGACATGATCTTTTCAAATTGGGATAATGAACTAAAAAAAACCTGGTGTGCATTGAGGCCACCTCGTTTCGCACTTGCCCCAGCAAAATCATGGACAAAAGAAAAATGGATTCTTCCCAAATCGAGAAGACACAAAATGAATTTCGATGGGGTTGCTAAAGGAAACCCCGGGGCAGCCCGAGCTGGTTATCTGGTAAGGAAAAAATTTGGAGAATGTGTCGAGGCCTTGGTTCGTAAACTTGGTGATCTAACCAACAACGATGCCAAGTTTGAAGCTTTTGTGGTTGGCCTAGAACTTTGTATCAAGCTTGGAATAAATCAGATGGATGTCAAGGGGGATTCACTAATATGTATCAACAATGTCCAAAAGAAACAGGTGTCAAACTAAAAACTAAGGATATGGATACCAATCATCGCTAGTCTCTTGGACAAGTTGGAGTCATACACTATTATTCACATCTACATAAATGCCAACTCAGCGGCCAATGTGCTTGCAAACTTGGGTGTTTGGCATGAAGCAGAGGAAAAACTATACCGGCCTAGAGATCTTCTAGTTGAAGTGATAACTATAATCAAAAGGGATGCAAACCTGATGGTGGGCATGTTGCATGATTAAACTTGGTGGCAGATGCTATAGGTGTCATCCACACCTCGAGAGATTGAAACTTGATTGGTTTTTTTTTTCCTACTTGGCTCCTAGCCTTCTCTGCGCTTGAGAGATTGCATAAATATTCCTCGATAGTTTCGATTGGGCTCCTGTGGCTATTAAAGGAAAGGATGGATAGGAGGATCACATCTCAAAAATGGCAGATGCATTTGGTGTCCCTTGTAGATGTGTGGTGGAGGACTTTGGCAATCGGCCTTTGGAGACCTCGGCTAAGCTGTTCGGGTTTCTCTTCCCACAGGGAAATGAGAAGGAAAAAATGACGATATTAAATGTGTTCGGACATGACTAATGGGGTGAGGGGCACCTCCATGATGGGGAGGTCCTCAAAAGATTCTTTGAAATTTATGTGTAGGTGGTTTGAGCTCGACTTTTAGGCGTGATGACTGCAAACAAGTTTGTACGCAGAGAGATTTACTTGGTGGTGGAGGACGCAATAGACTTGGTCCCGGTGGAACCTGAAAATGGTCTAGCCCTGGAATTTTTAGTTTGAATGAGGAGAGGAAAAAGAATAAACTACAAAAGGCGTGGAGACTGTTCCAAGTTGGGGTGGAGAAGAAATACAATATTGCTGACTTTCTATCTTTCCTTGAGGATAACCCAAATTTGATTGGACAAGATGTATTAGATAGGTTGGTTGAGATTGTTGAAGGGGTTGGGTACCTCTATCACTGATTGTATTGGGTTTTCTTGATATTCCCCGAATCTGTATTGTAAATAATTTTGATCAATATAGGGAGCTACCCCCTCTGGTAGCACTTATCTATGAAAAATAAAATTGTAGATACATCACTCTCAACAAAATAAATAAATAAATGAGATAAAAAATTAATGATTTTTTTTTAATAATAGATGACTTATCATTATAATTTTTGTAATAAGGTAAATTAAAAAGGGGCATCTATCTCTAACTTGTGAAGTATGAAATCATCTAATTCTCTAAGATTTCTATGATAGGTAAAAATTCCAAAAATAGTAAGATATCAATGGGAGAAGATTCAAATCACTTTTTTCATTTTGAATATTGAAGTGTGAGTATAAGTTACCCTCTGCAATATAGAACAAATTCAATAAGATGAGATAAGATATATTATGTATTCCAGGCCTACATAACTTAATAATTTAGATACAACTAACTTGAAAGGAATTATTAAAACTATCTTATCAAGATACATACATCAAGATCCCTCATGTTAGAGTGATAAGTTGTTTACTTAATTAATTTAATTATATTGATTAATTAATTAATTCACCTTTACTTTATTTCACTTAAGCTAAACTTAGGCATTCTTTATTTTATTATTATTCCTAGGGTTTTCACCTTTAGGGTTCGGATCTCTTTTTATAAGGATTGATCTTTTGTAATAAATTTTTTTGGTTAATGCGTTTTTTCTTTATGTTTGTAGAGCACCATTCTTGTGTCTCTTTATCTCTTTTGTGTGACAGGTTATTTATTTGCAGGTGTTCATTGGGATCTATGAGGTTGGATTATCAACTTCTACATGGTATCAGAGCTCCAAATTTGTAGCTTCCTATTCCTTTTTTGAGGGATCTTGCCTTGAATCAAATTTTTAGCACATCTAGGGTCAAATAAGACCTCTCCATTGAATCTAGAGCTACCAAAATAGTCAAGATTGACCTTTATTTTGTGAAAATTGGTTTCTATTTGTCAGATCTGTGAAGGTTTGAAGAAAGGGTTTTTTTGCCAGATCCAGGGGTAGCTGGTTTTTCAGAGCACTTTGGGTCCAAAAAGACCTCACCATCGCACTTAGAATGCCCAAAAACCCTAAGACCGACTACCAAATCGTTGAATTCTATGTCGGGAGCCTTTGAGGGGGGAAAATTTTGCCAGGAAGGTCGTACAACGTTCCCAGCACGCGAACTGAGGTATTAAAAAATTGTTAAAAAAATTAAAATTATATTTTCCTACACTTCATTTAAAAAAAAAAACAATTTTTTTAAAAATTGAAAAGCTTTTTAGCTTTTAGTGTACGCAAGTTTTAAAAAAAAATAGAGGGGGGGGGGGCGGGGGGGTGGTTACCCAAGGTACCGCCCCTGCCACATTGGCAAGGAGGTACTGCCCTTTCCAAAGGCAAGCGGCAGCCCCTCGGCCCCCCCGCTAGGGTGCCGACGTGGGGTTGGCTCCGTCAACCCTGTCACCCCATTACTACCAAAACAAAAATATTATTTAAAAAATAAATATATTAATGTAATTTTTTTTATTGTTTTAAAAAAAAAAAAGCCCAATTGGGAAAATATGGAGAAGACCATTTGTCCATCAATTTTAATGTCGTATGTCTGCTGCGACGACCATATGGCCATCAATTTTTTTTCAGCAAACTATGTAATCGCCCTTTAAGGGCAGTTTTCTCCTAGAGGCAATAACTTTTTCCCACGGTGTTCAAATCGGGAAAACGATATATCATCAGAAAGAGGACTCGGAGAAATTTCCAATGGTGTAGGTATTTTTTGGAGATTTTTTCTCAGGTCCTTGTTATTTCTAGTCAAAGCCAGATCTTCTTTTTTGGAGTTGCCTTTAGTGTTTTCGGCATAACTTTTGCATATGATGTCAAAAATGGGAAAAAAAGATATTATCGAAAAGCTGTTCTGAGCTCTTTGTAGTAGTGCAGGTGGTTTTCAGATTTGATTTTTGTTTTTTCCAAAAATCCTTCTTCTCATATGTAGTCTTTTTTGGACCTTATGGGCTCATATTGCATGTATTTATCATCTATAAACGCACTGAAATAAAGTACCTTAGCTTTGTATGTGTAATATTGGGATTCTTGCACATAATATTGTGATATTATTGTACTTGCACTATTCTATAAAGTGCCATGGGGGGTTTATGTTTGCCTTTGTTTGCCATCATACCTTTGTCTAGTGAGTGTTCCTTCCATGACAACAGTGAATCACATTGATTCTTGCCTCATGCATGTGTGCCTTTGTTTGCACACCCTTTATACTTTGCTGGTACTTTCATTTTTTCACATTCAGATGTTCTTGGTTCTTCTTCATGTACTTCTTTCTAGCATTCATTTTTAGCGTACCTATCATGACTCTCCCTTGTCAGCATTATGGGGGGGTTTCTATTGTTGGTGATATTGCTTCCTTGGTTTCATTGGAGTGAGCTATGTATTCAGTATTTGTTCCTATGTACTTTTGGATACACTGTACATCAGTGGTTTGTTACTTGTATTTCATTGAGATGGATCACTTACTATATGGACACTCTTGCATTCAAGAGGCAACCTTCCATTTTCACTTGATTAGTTCTTCAGACTATTGGTACTTGTGCCATCTGTATCTTTGAGTTCTTGATGTTTGCCTTGGTTTTCCATCAAATTCGAGTAGTTTCATTAGGGACACTCATACAAATTCTTTTCTTCTTGATCTTGATCATCATATGTTTCAGCGGAGGTTCTTCTTTCAACATTTCAACAATCATTCTACAATAGTGTTTGCAGATTCTTCATGCTTCAGTGGTGTTTTTCATGTTCATCCTTTGTTCCCATCTTTTGGGACAATTTCTTCTTGGTTGGAGGCTTCTTTTTCCTTCACTCTTGTTGGAGGCTTCTTCAATCCTTCACTCTTAGTTAGAGGCTTCTTCAGTCCTTCACTCTTTTTTGGAGGCTTCTTTAGTCCTTCACTTGTTCCTATTCTTTTTGGGACATTCTTGTTTGGAGGCTTCTTAGTCCTTCACATGTATTTATCTCTTTTGGAGAGGAGTTTTTTCCATGAGGTTTTCTCCTTTTCTCCTGTTGTGAGAGATCTTTTACATTTATACATGGGTACCTCATCAGGCCTAGTTGTCGGGACCCATCTTTGCTTTCATGCATCTCTCCTTAGTTTTTTAGCTTCTCCCTAAGTTCATCTTAAGGGGGGGTGTTAGAGTAATAGGTTGTTTACTTAATTAATTTAATCATATTGATTAATTAATTAAGTCACCTTTACTTTATTTCACTTAAGCTAAACTTAGGCATTCTTTATTTTATTATTATTCCTAGGGTTTTCACCTTTAGGGTTTGGATCTCTTTTTATAAGGATTGATCTCTTGTAATAATTTCTTTTGGTTTATACATTTTTGCTTCATGTTTGTAGAGCACCATTCTTGTGTTTTTTTTATCTCTTTTGTGTGATTGGTTATTTGTTTGCAAGTGTTCATTGGGATCTGTGAGGTTTGATTATCAACTTCTACAATTACAACATAGCCAAAACCAAGGTAAGGACAAAGTATATAAGCATAAACATGAAGGAAAATAATCACAGGTATGGGATATCCTTGATTGTGATTCTTATTGAGAAAACATGGTAAATAGTAGATATGATATCATTCCTTAGATTATTTGCATTAGGAAGAGATAGTTAGAAGATATTTTAAATACAAATAATCTATAGTTTAATTTATGTTATGTGATATCATTTGCTATTTTTTTGAATAGTTCCTTTATGATTTCAATTTGTATGCTAGATTAAGTCAACTATGGTTAGTGATATTGTTGTTTTATTAGTGGAAAAATTCTACCGTGTTTATATCAAACTATTTGCATTTAATTTCTCACCGAACATTTTTAGAAGATGGAGGTAAGTTTGCATAGTGTTATAGAGACATATTTAATTTAGATTGAAACTTGTGAAAATTTAATTTGATGGTCATATGTGTGAATCTAAACTATTTAATTTATGTAAATTATTTGATAGACATTTGTGATACAAATTAGATTGATTGAGAGTAAAGCATTTTTGGATTGATTGATTCATAGATGTATTGTTTTAAAGCAATTGTTAGGTGTTGGGTACTATATTTACAATATGTAAAATCAATAACCATTTGAATAAATAAGATCAAACTTATGCACTAGGTAAACATAAAAGCTCCATAATCAAAACTCAATATCAAACACCTCCTTAGATTTGTTTGAAAAATATTTCTATAATTAGGTTTTTGTTTATGCTTTACCTAAGTGGATGGGAGGTGACGAAGAACTGTTTAGGGAATTGGACCCTAGAAAGGGTTGTGTAACCACTTTTATAATTACACAAAATATAAATTAGAATTTAAAACTTCATATACAATACACCTTGATCCCATTTGGAAGTGGATATATTGACAGTCTAGTGAATGAAGGAGGTTCTTAGTATGTAAGTTTTCATATGTGAGGTTAGGGATTTTCTAAATATTAAGTTTTTATCTTAATTAGAATATTAAGTAATCATTCTCTCAATAGTTAAATAAATCAATTAAAACCTAAAGGCAACCTCTTTAGTGAATTCAAGTTAAAACCATATTCATGGTGTACTCATAAGAAATCATAGTTGGATTTGCTTGACTCTTCAAATCTTTAGACCAAATTTTGAGGAAAAAGTCAAGTCATATATATACTCTTGATATATGACAACCTTGGTGCACTTACAATAGAGGAGTGTAGTCTACAGTGAGTGACTCAAGACCTAGACAGTCTTGATGAGTCTAAGTCTTTAGCCATATCATGTACTTATCTTATGTGAATAAATGCCTATATTTTTTAGATAAATTACTATCCTGGATGGATAGAGGAGTACTTTTCATGTATGGATATATGTGTATTTGAGTATGAAGATGAATGGACACTAAATAAAATTGATATTAAGTTTAACAAAAAAATAGTGGTAATTTTGAGGTGTATGAATTGAGTTGCATGTTTTACCATATGTAAAGACCCAACTATTAAACCTAAAATATACCGGTATTTTTGTTTGTTTGTTGTTCTTACTCAAGTTATTAAGTGTCATTCATTTGCATACTCAAGAATTTATCCATACATTTGTAACTGTATGAGTAGATGCTTATTTAGATTTATAATATATTGTAAAGTCAGAATATGTATATTTGCTAGAAGCTTAATACAACTATTAAATTAATTCCTTAACACAAAGATATAAAAAATATGTTAGTGATTTCAAGAATCCAAAGCATCTTTTGGTTAACTATAATTTATTTTTCTTGGGAGTGTCCATAGAGTTAACCCTATCTATAAGTCTAAAAGTGAGTTTATAAGCCCATTTGAGTTTGCCAAGAGTTTCAAAATTGATAATGAAGAAATCATGCCACCAAGATAACTCTTGAATCAATACTTTTAAGAATCATTGTATATATAAAGTATTGATTTAATTTCAAGGCAAATATCAAATAATCGTGAAAAGGTGAACACTTGGAAGAATTACCTTTAGTCACATATTTTAAGCAATTTTACAAATTGTTGAAGCCCAATGTTGCAGATATATGAAAAAGCAAAAATATAGATGCATCATTTTACAAACAAGTGATTTATTTAATGGAAAATATCAACGACTAATTAAAAAGAAAACATTAAAAATAATTCCCTAGATATATTGATATATTTGGAGCATTTTTTCACAAATCGATGGTTCATTTCAAGACAAATACCACAAAACCATAAAAAGGAAAAAAAAAAAGTGGAACAATTTCCTCTATATTGCATATTTGGAGATTTTTTATACCTAGCATATTTTATTCTAGAAAATATCACAAAATCATGAAAAGGCAAAATATGGAAACATTACTTCTATATTGACATACCCCTGCATTCCTTTCCCTAGACACCATTAAGTCATCCACTATTTCCATCTCCATTCCCCCCCAAAAAGAGCTAGGTGTAGCGTTTCTCTCCACATTTCAACTTGGCTATAGCCTAGAAAACTAAGAAATAAATCATATGAGAATGCATAGTCTAGAAAACTAAGCAACAAATCACATGAGAATGCATAGCCTAGAAATTGAAGAAAGGAATCACACACAAATGCTTTTGTTTTGACATCATCATTACCACCCTACAACGCCAATTCTTTCCAAATGTTAGAATCATTAAGAAAACAAAGGGGAAGATAGATAAATGGAAGTGCACCCCACTATGCCTGAAGCTTAGGTTTTAAATGCTAGTTAGCCCATGGAAAATAAGTCATGTCACAAACAAAAAAATCTTATCTATTACTGGAATAAACCTGCAAAAACTACAAGGAATTCATAATCTTGTGAATATAAACTATATACACAAAATAAAACTCTTTTTTAGCTTACATATATCTAGTGAATTACTTATGGATATTAAGTAGACATTGAAATTGTCAAGTGCACATGTAGAATTCTGAGTTTTCTTACACAATTGTTGAATTAAAACTCTATTTTTTTAATTAAAAAATAAAAAATAATATAAAATAAATATTGTAACACCTAAACTTACATCACGAACAACAACGCCTATGACAACTAATATGCCTATACCCACTAAACCCCTATACTTAACAATACAAAATCAAACACATCTTATTTGTGTACTAATCCTTATTGACTTATATTTTTACTTACTCTATCGAATTTATAAGTTTTGGCTCGTATAATAAAGGTCATCCATCAATCATCAAGAGATATTATGTATTGAATGCAGTAGAATATCTAAACGTCCTTGTGGCCAAAATAAATTTCCCTTTATCCATTATGGTTTGTGTAAACCCAAGATATAAGAAATATGTTGATGTTTTTCTTCCTTTTGATAAAGCAGTGCATTGTGGTGACAACAAAGGAAAGCATGAGTGAAGAAGACGAAATGTGGATAAAACTTTTCCCATCGTGAATGGAAGGAAAACTCCATACAAATGATTCGTCCCCCTCCTCCTTATCTTCTCTTAAAGTTATATATCCGTCCAAATGCAAATCCACCAACACAAAGTTATATATTCTTGTTTTTGGATTACCATAGCTCCTTTGCTTTCTTAAATTCATGTCTTGCAAATACAAGCTAGAGTCTTATAAAGAACTTAGATTGATTTTTTAATAAACTCTCACAAAATAATCATTCACCTAACTATTAATTTTGTTCCTTTAAATAATTAGATTAGATTATTATTTTTAAAATATGACAAGTTATTATATAATTTTGAAGGAATATATTAATAAAATTTAAATTAATTTTAAATGTATAATATAAATATAAATTTCATAATATTAATATGATAATATAAATTATATAAATGATGATGTATGAGTTTCGAGGTGTATTTTATTCATGTGAATAGAACAAAGGTTGGTTGCGTAGGTGAAACTATTATTTCACATTAGTGAGGATGGGAGATCAATAATTTTTGTGTAGAAATTTATCCTTATGATTTTAACTACCAAAATTTCTCTATGTATATTATTAGAAACTCCCATGGGTTTTAAAAAGCTTTGTGTGTAGGCTTTGGATTGGTTTCTTCTTGAGAGATAGGTAGATATATATTTTAATATCATTTACTAGACCAAAATAATCAGCATGACCTTGATAATATAAATTATAACTAAAGAAGGGTGGAGAGCTCACTCCAAGACTGTATGTAATTAGAAAATGGGGAAATGGTAAAGAGCTCACTTCAAAACTCTCCTTATAGTGAAGTAGTTTCTTTCAACTAAAAAATACCTTCAAATTTAATTGCAATTATATTCTTGGCCTGATTCAATGTGTTCTTGGTGAAAGCCACACAATTGGCATTGAATCAAAATCACTAGAGCCTCCATTAAGAATAGTTTTCAGAATGAACTAATAGAGGTGGTTGACTAACACAAAATATAAAATTTGGGTTCTTGTGTGAGCTTGCAAACGAATCTCATAATTCCATACATACGTATATATATATATATATATATATATATATATATATATATATAATATGAGAAGTTTGAATCAAAATATATATATAATATGAGAAGTTTGAATCAAAACTTGAGCATGTGTTAGTTATCATTGAGGAAATTCTAATGCTACCTAACCAAAAACTTGAATCATGTATGAAAAATAGGACTACAAGGATTGGTTTGATACATTTGTGTGATATGTTTAATGCATAGAGATAGCATTCTAGGGGTGGAAAATTCAATCGAAGTAGGGTTTCATTTCAAGGTCTATGAAAGAGGGGAAATAAGAGAGTGTGCATAGAGACATAATGAAATAATGGCCTTCTCATTATTGCAAGGTTGGGTAATACCATGGAATCTCCTATTAGTTCCAATACTTTAAACTAATTTTATTAAGTAATGGCCATTCAATAATTGGTCGAGAATGTATGGAAATACAAATTTACTTTTAATTTCATAGCTTGGTGGTTTGGATGGGTTTTCTAATCTACAAGTAATAATAGAATGTTTGTCCTTTGGGTAATCAATGTGAATGGGTTTGCCATTAGAATGACCACTATTTTTGTATTAGCCACTTGGTAGCTCTTGAGATGGTCAAACCTTTGGGTGTACATATGGTATGCATGTTAAATTTTATTGTTAGAGATTAATAAAATGCCCTAATTTCACCATTCAAAATAACACAATTAATTTTTAAGATAAAATATCAAATTTAATAAAAACATTATATTGATATTAAAAAATTATATATGTCAGAGCAGTGGGCCTAGCTCAATTGGCTAAAGAATCTTGTTGTAGGAAAGAGGTCATGAGGTCTAGTCTCCCCACCATCCCCATGGTACCAGACAACATGTCGTTCCAACATCACCGGTCACATGAAAAAGTTTACTAGGCACATTGCAGTTTATAGGGGGCGACTACCCAATTTTGATTCCTACAGTCTAAAAAAATTAAAAATTAGGTATGTCACTCTCAATAAAATAATTAAATAAATTGGAGGGTAAAAGCACAAAGTTATCACACTTTCAGCCAAATAAATAGTTTTGAGCGAAATATTTTCGACTGAAAAAGTTTCGGTCGAATAGGTTTCGACCGAAACCACGTGGCCTATACATGACACACATGGTTTCGGCCAAATAAGTTTCACCCAAATCCCCAAAAAATATTTTTTTCCTTTTCCCGCTTTGAAATTGGCTTTCTTTAATGTGTGAGGTTTCTACCGAAACTGTCTATGTGGCATCCTAGTTGGCAACCAACTCAACTTTTTTCAAATATTTCTGAAACTTTCAACTTTAACTAAGTATTTCTTTAGTCGGAATGATGTTTAAAAAAAAAAAAAACCCTTTTGTAGAGCTAGAGTGGTGAATCCAAATATGTAATTTTTTAATACTTTGATTAGTTTTAATATATTTTATTTTTAAAATAATGCAAGTAAGTTGTTAAAGTTAAAAAAGAGGTTGATTAGAAATTAAAAAAATAGTAAAACATATTAAATTTTTTAAAAATATATATGGGGCACAAGAGGAGAGAGTCTTCTTCAAAAGGGTATAATTTATTTTTTGAAAATGATTAAAAAAATAAACAATAGTTGACGGTCTGTGAAAACTGTCAAATTTTAACAAGTTTGACTTTAAAACGTTATTACGAGAAAAATATAAATCAAAATTTGATTTTTTTTTCCATGCACAAGATATTGAAGTTACCTATTTGGAGAAAAAAAATTAGGGAGAAATGAAGTTTTTTTCAATTTATTTCTTGATGGCTCGTAAAGTCACTTTTTTTCTGAAATTTTCAACATTCCAAAATCTGTTCTTAAATTGATAAAAAAGTAATGAAAACAATTTTTTTTTAAATCTAAAAAATTACAAGAATAAACTTCATCAAAAGTTCTACATTTCATTAGTTTACATCATTTTGAAATTCAAAATATAAAGACCACTTTTATGCGGACGAAGTTCAAATTTTTTTTTGTCGTTGGTCGATTCCTTTATAAAGTGTGACACGGGATTGTGCTTTTACTCTGGAGATAAATTGATGAATATTTTTTTAATAAGGTAAATTAAAAAGGAACATTTATCACTAATTATGAAGTATGAAATCATCTAATTCCCTAAAATTGCAAAGATCCAAGAGAATTAAGATATGATAAGTAAAAACTCCAATAATAATATGATATCAATGGGAGAAGATTCAAATATCTTTTCTTTGTTCATTTTTAATATTGAAGTGTTTCTCAAGCTACCCTTTATAATATACCACAATTTAAATAAGAAGAGAGAAGAAATATTATGTGTTGCCCCTACATAACAATATTTTTTATACAACTAACTTGAAAGGAATTATCAAAACTAGCTTATCAAGACACAAGACAATAGCTAGATAGTACATCAAGATCCCTCATGTTAGAACTTAGCCAAAACCAAGGTAAGGACAAAGTATATAATCATAAACTTGAAGAAAAATAATCGAGGGTATGAGATATCCTTGATTGTGATGCTTAACAAGAAAACATGATAAATAAATAGTAGATGTGACATCATTACTTGGATTATTTGCATTAGGAAGAGATAGTTAGAAAAAAAATTAAATACAGATAAATTTTAGTTTAATTTTTGCTATGTGATATGATTTGCTAAATGATTATTTTAATAGTTCCTTCAAGATTTCAATTTGTATGCTAGATTAAGTAAACTATGGTTAGTGACAACGTTCTTATATTACTAGAGAAATTCTTGTTAGGAATTGCATGCAAAAAATATCAATTAAATGCAGATAAAGATTAAACAGAGGAATGGAAAATACACATAAATATTAAAAGCAAGAGATTTTTTAACGTGGTCCACCCAAACTCGAGCTACATCCACCAACAGAGAGTCCAATATTATTATCTAGCAAATCGAACTGATTACAACTAGCAATCCTTGCAACTCAATACTACTGCAAATGCTACAATACAATGTCAACGAAAATCCTAAACCTTAGCCGTTTTATCAAGACTTATTTCGGTTACAAAAATAGGGTTTTTTATGTTGGCCAATCGAAAAATAACTCTTGATGCCTTTATAAAATAATAAAAGTCGTGAGAGGTTTTTGGGGCGTTGCCCCTCAACCCTGCCATGTATCACGATAGGGAGCGTGCCAGGGGTGCTGTCCCCAAACCCCCATTAAATAATTTGGGGGGAAAATGCACCGATATAAGTGGGAAAAATTTAACCTCCGAGTCTGATTAGGCTCCATATAACAACAATTCTACCATTTTATAGCAAACAATTTGCATTGAGTTTCTCACTGAACACTTTTGGAAGATAAGGTAAGTTTTTATAATGTTGTTGAGGCATATTTAATTATAGTATTAAGTTGTGAACATTTAATTTGATGGTTATATATGTGAGTATCACCTTGTTAATTAATCTAAATTATTTGATAGATAATAGTGATAGGAATCACATTGCTTGAGAGTAAAGTTTTTATTGGATTGATTGATTCATAAATGTATTGTTTAAAGTGATTTTTAGGTTTTGGGTACTATATTTCTAATACATAAAGTCAATAACCATTTGAATAAAGAAGACCAAGCTTATGTTCTAGGTAAATATAAAAGCTTCATAATAAAAACTCAACCTCAAACACCTCTTTAGAGTGTGTTTGAAAAGTATTTATTTAATTAAGTTTTTCATCCATGTTTCATTTGAGTGGATATGACAACTGACAAAGAAATGTCTACAGAAACTCAACCTTATAATGAGTTGCATAACCATTTTTATAGTTGCATGAAACATAAATTAGATACTAGAAATTCATATAGAATACACTTTGATTCCATTTGGAAGTGGTATGTAGACAATTGACTAAATGAAGGAGGTTCCTAGTATGTAGGTTTTCAATTGTGAGGCTATAAAGTTTTTAAAGTTTGGATTTTCAACTTAGAATATTAAGTAAATCATTATATTAACTTAATAGTTAAACGAATCATTTAATTAAAACTTAAAGATAAATCTCTAAAGTGAATTTGAGTTTAAACAATATTCATTGTGTACTTAGAAGAAATCTTAGTTGCATTTTCTTGACTCCTCAAGGCTTTAGGCTAAATTTTTAGATAAAGAATCAAGCCATTTATATATACTCTTAGTATATGATGACCTTGGTTCACTTCCAATAGGGGATTGTAGTCTACAATGAGTGACTCAAGACCTAGATGGTCCCAATGATTCTAAGTATCTAAGTATCTGGCCAAAGCATGTACCTATCCTATATGGATAGATGCATATCCCAAATGGACAAAGTAGTGTTTGTCATGTGTGGGTGGATCTTTGTCTTGTATGGATGGATTCCTATCTTGTATGAATAGATTTCTAAGTATGCAAATTAATTAACACTAAACAACTTTGATTGGGAGTTTTAAAAAAGTGGTAATTTTGAGGTATATGAATTGGGTTGTTGCATGTGATACCACATGTATGGAACCACCTATTAAACCCAAAAAACACCTCTATTTTTGTTTATTTGTTGTTCTTACTCAATTTATTAAGTGTTCCAGTTATTTACATACTTAGGAATCTATCTATACAAGATAAGAATTCACCCATACAAGAAGAGATATCCATCCATATAAAACATACATCCATCCATACATGACAAGTGCTTCTCTATCCATCTAGGATAAACATCTATCCATATAGAAGAGACATGTGCTCTAACCAAATGCTTATACTCATTGTAGACTACATTTCCCTATCGGAAGTGCACCAAGGTTGTTGTCTAACTAAAGTATATATATAAATAAATGGTTACAGTCTCACCTTGGAATTTGGCCTAAAGTTTTGGGGATTCAAGCAAATCCAATCAAGACTTCTTCTAAGTACACAATGAATCTTGTTTTAATTTAAATTCACTTTAAAGGTTTTATTTTTGATTTTTAATTAACTGATTTGTTTAAGTATTAGGTTTAGAGAATGATTTAATTAATATTTTGAGTAATTTAGAAATCCAATCTTTATAAAATCTCTAACCTCACACATGAAAAGTTACATATTGGGAACCTCTTTCATTCACTAGACTGCCTACACACTTTATTTCACACAAGATAAAGGTGTATTATATATGTAATTTTGGTTTATAATCTATGCTTCATGTGACTGTATGAGTGGGTACACAAACCTTTTTAAATCCTTATTTCCCCAAATAATTCTTTTTTGGTTGCCAACCACTCAGGTGAAACAAGGACAAAAACCTAAATAATTATCTACTTGCAAACATCTAAAGGGGTGTTTGATGTGAAGTTTTGATCGGAAAGGTTTAATTGTTTACCGAGAACATATGTTCAGTTCGAGAAAGGTTTCTCGTATACTCAAACTGTAGACATTAAAATTATCCTAATTGATATCGCACACCTTATCCTGATTTACTAACATCAATTCTTCCTTAATCATTTCTTTACTAACTAGTTAATTAAATAATCCTTATTTAATGAATTCACCATATTTCTTCTTTAAATCATTTTATCTGATTAAATCATATTTTCTCTTTTAATCACTTTATTTGATTAAATCATCCTCTCCTGTTATTTAAATCAATCAATTTTATTTAATTAAGTCTAATGTTCCTCTTTTAATTTCCTAATGTTCTTCTTTTAATTAAATAAATCCCCTATTTGATTAAATCTAACATCATCCCTCTTTAATTAAATAAATCAAACTTTATTTAATTAAATCTAAAATCTCCAATATTCCTCTCATTTGATTTAAATAAACCCAAAAATCTAAGTCAAATGTCAAATCACCATTAATCTTCACTTAAGTTAATTAAATCCTAATTAACTCTAATCCTAATCCATCAAATCCTCTAGATTTTGCAACTTGCACATGAAATCAATTTTATTGATTTATAAATTCCTATATTTTCATTCAAAAAGGCATCTTGGTGGAATATTCTTCAAATTTGAATTCTCCCCCCAAAAGGCACTTTTCCTCCAATGAGGCATTAAAGGCTCTTACAAGTCCTTTTTTTTGAGCCAAGTGGCAATAACTCCTCTTCCACATCCTCTTATACAAGCAATCTTTCAAATTTGAAATTTCTACCTAATAACATTTATTGGCACAATGATCAAAATGTGCTCAACTCTCATCCCTTAGCATGTTGACAAGTGGCATTATGCGATTGGTTAAATTTTAATCCCATATTCTTCAAATTCTCTTCAATCTTCCATTCCTCAAATCTATAAATAGAGAGTTTCTCTATTGATTTTGGATCCATCAACTAAGAGCATAATCACTATAGGCATTTAGCATTTGAGTTCATAGTATTTCATATTTTGTAATCAATTTAGCTAGGTTATTGGAAAATTTCATCAAGGAAGCACAATCGTCACCAAAGATCATCACTTTACATCAAGGAATTGGGAAAGAGCTTATTTCCACATCAAAGAAGCACCAATTCCCCCATGGGATGCTGGTTTGATTGTTTAGAATAAGATTTCATAGCTTTCATTTGTTATTTTACCTTGTTTTCGTGTTCTTCACATTCAAATGAATTTCATGGGGAATGTTTGTTTTAGATTTGTTTCTTGACTAACATTGTGTTGTTTTGTCATTTTGGTGCAAGTCTAAGATATCCATTCACATCAATCTAGTTCTTTCAATTCTCCTTATTCAGAAGGTTAATGATTTTTCATATTGGATGTATAATGCCAGTATCTAAGGAGTTTTCTTAAAAATATTACATCTTAAATTTAATCAATTCAATGATTACTTTACTCACAAAATAAATTTACTTATCACATTTAACTAGCATAATAACTTGATCATTTGACCAAGTTAGATACATATACAATCAATAAAATAAGTGTTTAACAAAAATCCAATATAACATTAGGTAAACTTACCATTTACTAAAAGTGACTTGCAAGGATTCATAAGCATTAGTAATTCATAACATTTTATAAATATAAGATCTTATCATAAGCTATCTTCGAAAAACATAATAAATAATAATAAATTATTCAATAAATCAAATTACTTTGTGTGATGTCATTATCAACTTTAATTTCATAGCCACATAAATCACAAGCACCGATATTTCATATTTTATGTTGAAAATATGAATAAAACTAAGTCCATATATTGTAAACCTAATTTAAGCTAGGAAATCAATCTAATCTAAAATCTAGTATGCAAATAGTGTAACATCTCAATCCATTCAACAAGGAAATTACTTGGGTTTTTAACCATGCGGCATATAATTCAATACCTTGAAATTAGGCAATAATTTTTTTCTCTTTCAACATAAGCATTTCATAGTGAACTCATTTTACTTTTCAAATTGAAAAGAATATAACACTTTTCCATTTTCAATTTCCATATAAATATTTACAAATAAATAAAGAGATAACATTTAACTTTAGATTTTAAATGTTTGAATTTCAAAATACAAACAATGGGGCAGAGTGGTGCAAGGAGAGAGAATGGGCATGCTAATTCTGGTTTGAATTTTGAAGGCAAGGATGAGGGGGAAGATGCGGATTTGAACGAAGATGGAGGGGTTTTGGTGGTTGTTGTAGTTGTTTCGTGGCCTTTGCTGGAGCTTTCTTTTGTTTGTGTGCTTGCTAGGTCCATTCTCGGGTGGTGCTTTATGGTTGTTGCCTCCTTGGGGTTAGCTTCGGTGCGGTTGTTGTTTGCATTAGTTGTTGTCATTTTTTTCGTCAATGTGGTTGGTGTTGTGCATAATTGCTTTGATGTTGTTGGCGGCCTCTGTGGATGTGCTTGTTTGTTGGCTTGGTGCAAGGGAGTCTCACCTCTATTCTTTTTTTGTCCCTGCGGTTGGGCTATTGTTCACAAATTTGGTGGTTTGCCTTCTGGTCTGGTTGTGGGCATGTCTGGTGTGGCTTTGATCCCTTTTGAGAAGTTTTTCAGGGCTGTGGCTTATTTTGAGTTCTGACTGGCATGTCAGAGTTGAAGTTGTGCTTTATGGTTTGGTCTTCTCCCTTTTGCTTACTTGCAAGGTGTCCTCTTACCTTGGTGGACTTGTTATGCTTCCCTTTGACCTAGTTTTGCCTTCTGGTTGCTCTTTCTCTTGGTGCTCGTTGGCTACAACTTTTGGTTTCTCTGTTGTTGCTTATTGGGGGTCTTGGTTGGTTCTTTTCGTGGAGTGTTTGTGGTCATGCCTTGGCTTTGTCTATGTGTCAAATTTGTTGTTGTGTCTCACGTTTCAACCTACTCCATGGCTTGGTTTGACTTGGGTCCTCCTTGTTTTTCATGGGGCTCTCTGTTGCTTCTTTCTTCGAGCTTTGTTCCATGTTTTCTGGTGTTGCTTTTGTTCCCCCCTTGGGTTTTGATGGGGGTTGTCTCTTTTTTGTCCTTGTTCTTGAGTTTGTGTTCCCTACTCCTTGTTTCGGTGGGGTGTGCTTGGCTGGGCTAAGTGTTGTATTTTTTGTTATCCCAGTGGAGATTGTTCTTGGTGCAGTTTAGTGCTCCTGGTGCTCTAGGAGTAGTTCTCTTTGCTTTCTCTTTGGGGTTTCTTGTCCCTATTTTTTGGCCTCCTTTGGTTTCCCTGTTGAAGTATTTTTTGGGGGATCCTTTGTCTATTTTTTATTTGGGAACCCTACTGGGCCTTTGGTTGCTGGATTCTTTTAAGTCTCCTCTGAATGAGATTGTGAATGGAGATTCTATACCTACACAAACACAAAGAACAAACATAATATTAGATCCAAATGCAAGATAGAAGCAACATTCCCCATGAAATTAGATTGAAACATCAAAATATGAAAATAAATGAAGAACAACACAATGAAAGCAATTGAATCCTATTCTAATGAGCAAACTTTCAATCCCATGGGGGAATTGGTGCCATTTGTGTGTAGAAAATGGCCCTTTCCCAACTCCTTAGTGTGATTTGATGATCTTGGATGATGATTCTTGATTCCTTGATGTAATTTTTCCAATAACCTTGATAAAACTATGAAACTATGATGAAGATGGATGAAATTGCAAATGAAATTGAGTATAGTAAGCTTGCATGGATTGTGGATGATCAATTCAATAGGAGAAACCATATATTAATAGATTTGAAGAATGGGAGAATAGGAAAAATAGATGAATGTCGGACAAAAGACCAACCAATGAAAGAAGGCCACTTGTCCACATATGATTGGAGGAGGAATGAGCACATTTGGATGAATGTGCACATAAATGAAGTTAGGTGAAATTTTGAAATTTGAAAGTTTGCTTGTGGAAGAGGATGTGGAAGAGAAGTTATTGCCACTTGGCTCAAGGCAAAGGACATGTAAGAGGCCTTTAATGCCTTGTTGGATGTACTCATCCCCTTTTGGAGGGATTTTCAAATTTGAAGAATATTCCCTTTTGAGATGCCAAGTTGAGGGAAAAATGATGAATTAATAAATCAATTAAATTGATTTATTGGTGCAAGTTGCAAAATCTAGAGGATTGGAGTGATTAGGATTAATCATGAACAATTTGAATTTGATTTTTGGATTATTTTAAATCAAAGTTGTGAGGAATAATGATTTTTAGATTTAATTAAATAAAGATTGATTTATTTAATTAAAGAGGGTGATGTTAGATTAAATCAAATAAAGATTAATTTATTTAATTTAAAGAGATGATCTTAGAGATTTAATTAAATAAAGTGAATTATTTAATTAAAAGAGAGATTATAGGATTAATTAAACAAAATGATTTATGTAATTAATGGAAGAGAATGACTTAATCATATAAATTTGATTTATTTAATTAAGAGAGGAAATGTGATGATTAGAAAGAGATGATTTAGGAAGAAACGATGTTAGTAAGATCAGGATCAGATGTGTAGGATCAAATTGTATATTTTTCGTGTCTACATTTTGCCCCTCTTTGAAGCAATGTACCCATGTGTTGGTTCAAAGAATAAGCTGTCAAGATCAAAATTCAAAAAAAAATTCAATTTTTTTAGATGCCCCACTGCTGCCCCAGTGAGAAGGGTTACGTTGGTATACTACCCCCTCGAGAGATCGAGCGGAAATGTTCAATTTTTCGATCGAGATCGCGATAAAATGCGAGAGGAGTGGTTCTATTGATCAAAGGACATAGAAAGATCAGATATTTTCCATAGACAATTTTGATGATGTATAGACAGTCATCGGCCATGGGTAGCTTTGTGTATATTTAGATACAACACACCAATTTTGGATAGAAATGTTAGTAAAGATAGAAGAATAAGAAGAAAAGAATGATGACAAGAGGATCCAACAAGTCCATGAAGCATTAAGACTTTATTAGATATGATGATGAATGACGACGACGACGATGATGATGATGATGTATTGCTTATTAGGAATTGGGATTTTAAAAGGGCCATTTACCTTATGGTTGATAAAACGCATAGGTATGATGCATCAAGGTATAAAGAACCAGGATGGCATTGTACCTAGTGTGATGGACTTTGACTCGACAATCAGATAGGAGTATTCCTATTCACACCTGGCATACAAAACCTCATTCAGAATGCAGTTCAAATATTCTAAACATCTCATACCAAAACATAGAAAAACAAGCCTTCCTATGTGGTCAACAAGACATCTAAAATATCTTTCCTACACCTAAGAAAAGTACGCATGACAAAGTTATTTTAGAAGAACATCCAACAAGCACAATAGATAAAAAGATAATGATCATTTCCCCACTCCTTTCTCTCTAAATGTTTATGTTTAAACATCATTGAGAGGTCATTGGAATGAGCACAATAAGATAAATCAAAAGAGCAGATAAAGTAGACCAACAAGCTAATGTTCTTCATACCGCTAGCTAAGACTAAACTACACTGTTGCTTGATGTTGATGCCCATTGTAGGAAGGATGCATCCTAGGACATGTTGTTATCAGATGATGATGAGATTTGATTGGGTGATAAGCTATTGATACCAAGAGTTGACTAACTGACCTAGACTTGAGACTTTGACGATTGAGCTTTTACTTTTAAACCTACTAGACTTGCTTCTGATTGACTTATCAAAGGATGAAGGTGATAATTAATTTATTATGAGTGATGATTATTGTACTAAGGATGAGAAATTGATGCCCTACAAGTGCATGGTGGATAGTTTTAGATTATACAATGGGTGAAAGTGAGATGAGATGGATGCACCATTTTGGATTTTTTCAAATATTTGGATGTTTTTGATGTTTTGAAATGTTTTGAGGTTGTTTTTGGGTTTTTTCAAGATTTTACAAATGTTTTGATTTTCAAAATTTCTAATGTTTTTGGATTTTCTGCGATTTTGACCAAGAACCTAACCTAAAGACCTATCCTAGGGGTCTTCAAGTCTACGATGATTCTTAGTTAGTGATAAAGCAATTCAATGATGATTATGATACTAAGGATGAGAAATTGATGCCCTACAAGTGCATGATAGATAGTTTCAGATTATACAATGGGTGAAAGCGAGATGAGATGGATGCACCATTTTGGGTTTTTTCAAATATTTGGATGTTTTTGATGTTTTGAAATGTTTTGAGGCTGTTTTTGGGTTTTTTCGAGATTTTACAAATGTTTTGATTTTCAAAATTTCTAATGTTTTTGGATTTTCTGCGATTTTGACCAAGAACCTAACCTAAAGACCTATCCTAGGGGTCTTGGGAGATGATCAACAGATTAGCCTTGCCTACGTTATACATGCAGAGACCATGTAGTTCGACTGGATGACTCTATTTTTTGACTTTTTGGATTTTCGACATGTTTTTGGATTTTTTAGATTTTCTGGTGTTTTTGAAATTTTGAAAGATTTTTTGACTGTTTTTGGATTTTTGAAGGGTTTTACAAATGTTTTTGGATTTTTTGATTTTAAGGAAGATCGCAAGAATATACATGAATCTGATCTGATGGAGGAATAGGAACATGCCCCTAGTGTGATACGATAGACTACTTCGATAAAGGCGAGATAAACTGACCTTGGGAATATGCCAAGTAGTACTAGGGAGATCATGATACGAACACAGGACCAAGCTATGATATAGACGCAGATGGATGAATGGAAGGAGATATGGGATGCGATGGAAGTGGGATGGATGAATGATGCAGAACAAGTCATGAAGATCCTGGTGGATGGAGAGTGCTTTATTTACACAAGGCACCTGTTTGCCAAGTTTTCACCAAGGTACTTGCCCAAAGCGCCACCGAAGTGGTTTTCACTAGAGGAAGATTTTTTTCTTTACTGTTTTTAATCCTTTTTTTGATTTTTTTGGATTTTTAGTATTTTTTAATTTTTTTTGCATTTTTGGTTTTACCCTTAAAAGATCAGGCATAATTTTTTTTGAGATGGGAGTTGTTCATGGGCTCTTGCAGAGGTTCCCCCTCGGGCGTTGACAGCTGGTAGGCTCCTAATTTATAGCTCGCAATGATGATAAATGGTCCCAACTAGTTGGGATTGAATTTTCCCCGACTCTCTAGATTTGGCGTGTTCTTCTGATTTTCCTTCAGTACTAACTCATCGAATTGGAAGGTTCGAGTCTTGATTTTCTTGTTGTAACTTTTCCTAAGATGGTTCTGATATACTTGCAAGTGGTTTAAGGTATCCATGCGTTGCTCATCCAGTAGTTCCAACTCATTTAGTCATGAAACTCGATATTCTTCATCTGTAATGAGATTTTGCAGTGATATCCTCAAGGATGGGAGCTCAATCTCAATGGGGAGGATGGCCTTTGATCCTTAGACCGGAGAAAAGGGGGTGGCACCTATTGGCGTGCAAATGCTTATGTTGTAGGCCCATAAGGCGAGATTCAATTATAGATGCTAGTCACGACAAGCGTCATTGACTATTTTCTTGAGGATCTTCAGGATGGTCTTATTGGTAGCCTCTGCTTGGCCATTGCCTTGGGGATAGTATGGAGTGGAAAAGAGATGTTGATATTGAATTTATAACATAGGTCATGAACCTCCTGATTTTTGAAAGGTGTCCCATTATCTGAGATAATGGCTTGAGGAACACCGTAGCATAAAATTAGGTAATTCAGGATGAACTTGGATATCTGCTTTCTTGTTATGTAGGTCACGAGAATGGCTTCAACCCACTTCGTGAAATACTCTGTGGCAGTAATGATAAACTTATGGCCATTGGATGAGGTGGGGGTGATTTTACAAATGAGATCAAGCCCCCATTGCAAAAAGGGCCAAGGTGTGATTGTGGGATTGAGCTCCTAAGCTAGTGCATGGATGAGGTCCCCATGTTGCTGACACTGCAAACATCTTTTGACATAGTCATGTGCTTCTGTTTCCATTGTGGGACAATAGTATCCTGTCCTCAGCAGTTTCTTGGCCAAAGTCATACCGCTCGAGTGTGAACCACAAATGTCGCTATGTACCTCGGTTAAAGCAGTCAAGGCCTCCTCAGTATTTAGGCAACGTAAAAGGGTCCCCTTAATGCTCCTACAGTATAAGGTATCTCCTAGGATGATAAAACGAGATGATTTTTTGATGAATGATCTTTTGAGGTTCGAGGTTATGTCGGCGGGAAGGACTCCAATTCTTAGGTAAGTGTAAATATCATGGTACCAAGGATCACCGAGACCAACGATTTTGCACATGAATTCAGACTCTGGTACCTCAAATGATGGTATGAGAAGATTCTCTACGAGGAATTCTTGTTTTGGGACATTGTGATGGATCTCTACGAGTGATTCGATCGTAGCCATTGCATCCGTTGCTCTATTATTTGCTTTGGGTAGCTATTCAAATGTGATATCAATGAAGGGCTCCTTGAGGCTTTCCACCAACTTCTTGTATAGAGTCAACTTGTTGTCCTTTGTTTGATATTCATTGTTTACTTGGTTGATTATGAGTTGTGAGTCTTCGTAGACCTTAAGAGCCATGATTTTCCACTGTACTGCAATCCTCAGTCCTATGACAAGAGCCTCATACTTCACGATGTTTTTTGTGCATGGTAATGATAGCTTGTAAGATTTAGGTGTGCAGTCCCCTTGTGGAGTGATGAAGAAGATTCCCGCTCTTGACTCGTGCTGTGTGTAGGATCCATCAAAATACATCTTTCAGTGATCCGCTACACTAATGTTGAAGATTGATTCATTGGGGAACTTTGAAATAAGTGGATTCTCTGCATATATAGGTGCCTCTTCCAGTTGATCTGCAATTGCTTGTCCTTTGATGACCTTGTGTTCTACATATTCAATGTCATGCTCTATTAGGATCATAACCCACTTAGCCGTCCGTTCGTCCTGTGAGAGTTGCTTTGGAAAGTAGGTATTTGAGTGGATCTGTTTTTGTGATTAGCTTGATCTGATGTGCTAGCATGTAGTGTCTGAACTTTTGAGCTGTAAAGACGACTGCTAGATAGGATTTATCAATGGGTGTGTAGTTTATCTCATGTCCCACCATGGTCCTGCTGATGTAGTATATTGCCCTTTCCCTTTTGTTTTCATCATGCTAGGCATAGAGAGCATCGAGAGCTGTCGTTGTTGCTAATATGTATAAGATTAATGGTTTGCCTGGAATTGGTGGCATTAGAACTGGCAGTGTGAGTAGGTATTCCTTGATCTTATTGAATGCTTGGTTACATTTTTCATCCCATTTTTATGCTACCCCCTTATGGAGTAGATGAGAATATGGGATTTGTTTGTCTGCTAGATGTGCTATGAATCAGTGGATAGATTGGAGTCTTTCTTGTATGCCTCTTAGTTGCTTCAATGTACTGGGTGCTTCCATTTCAAGGATTTCCTTGACCTTGGCGGGATCTACCTTGATTCCTCTCATTGACACGATATACCCTAGGAGCTTGCCTAATTGCACTCTAAAGACACACTTCTTTGGATTAAGTTAGACCTTGTACTTTTCCAATCTGTCAAAAATGGAACTCAGAGTTGATATGTGGTCTTGTATTTTCCTTGATTTAGCCAATATTTCGTCCACATAATCTTCCACAATTTTATGGATCATATCGTGAAAGATTAGTGTCATAGCCCTCTGTTAGGTGGCTCCTGCATTCTTCAACCCAAATGGCATCATATTTTGGTAGTATGTTCCCCACGAACAAGTGAACATTGTCTTGTGCTGGTCTTCTTTAGCTATCATCATTTGATTATATCTTGAGATTCCGTCCATTAGTGATAGCATCTCGTGTTCAACCGTCATATCCATGATCATGTCAATGTTTGGAAGTGGAAAGTCATCCTTGGGACACGCTTTGTTCAAATCTCTGAAATTCGTGCAGATGCAGATGCCCTCATTCAGTTTTGAAACAAGTACGAGGTTTGAGACCCACTCTAAATAGTCGATCGACCATATGAACCCTACATCTAGGAGCTTTTGTAATTCCATTTTGACCAGCAATGTTATCTGGGGATGCATTTTTCTTAGCTTTTATCTCACAGGCTTCGCTTCAGGATATATAGCTAGGTGATGAACCACAACTTTTGAATCTAGTCCAAGCATGTCGACATAGGTCCATGTGAAGTTTATCTTTCTTTCCTTTAGGAACATAACTAGGATTTCATGTTCTTCTCTGAAAAGTGACTCAGCATAGAATGTTATGTGTGGTAGTTCCTCTGTTCCCAGGTTGACTGGATTGCATTGTTCTGCGAAGACCGTTAACTTTTCTTGATGAATGGTACTGAGGGGAAGATAGAATCCTTCATTCTCCAATGCCTCAAAGAGGTTTTCACCATTGGATGCATCCTTTATTTTTACTATTTTTGGGTCAGAGAGTGCCTCAGTGTGGTTTTCACTCAAAGACCTTGAGATTATTCTCAATTTTTCACTTTTGCGACTGAAGAATTCAATCGTCTCCCCGTAATAGGCTCATGTATCCAATATGATGTCAAACCCAGCTTTATGATCTCCATATGGTACCGTATTGCGCAATCCCATAAATTCCAAGAGCGCCTCATCATTTTTGAATGTGTCCAAAATCGGTGGTCCTCGTTGGTTGTAATCGATGGTCCTCATTGGTTGTAATCGATGAGTTGGGGTAGACTAGGTTTATTTCATGGTTTTGATGGTCTGACTCAAAATATAAGGTATTGATCATGAGGAGAGAGGAATATTCAAAAAGCATAGGTAAGGCAATTATGGTATCCTCGTCATCACTACTACTACACACATTAGTTATATCAAAGGCAAAGTTGTCTATGAATCAACCTGTGGATATGGGTAACTGAAAGGTGGTTGCTGATAGCTAAGGGGGAGTCTTGAATGCTTTAACCAGGGGACTTCTTCCACATATGGCTACACTCGGAGGGGTACACCCAAGGCCAAGATTTTTCATGCACTTTTCCTTAATGATAGGTTTCAATTGGCCATTGTTGTTCTTTCCAAGACTCTCATTCCTGTTATAGCCCATGCCCAACATTAATTGAAGTCCTATGTTGGCATCATCCATGGGAAGGGCTAGTGTAGGTCTTTCTTGTTGATAGAGGAGACTGGATACGTCTCGCTTTTCCACCACTTCCTGGCCTAGATCACCCCATCTTTTGAATCGAGAGGGATCCACTCTGAAGGTTTGAGTTGTTGTATTGGCGGGTTGTGGTTGTCCATGGGATTTAGGGGATTGAGGTAACTTCCCAACCATGAAGGCTCCTTTCTTCATTTTGTATTCCCCACACCCATTGTCTTGGATTATAAGCTTGATTTTGGATATGTCAAGGATGGCGGGTGTCTTTGTCCCAGAAGTGGAGGCTATATTGGCTGGGTCTATATACGGAGTTGAAGGGCCTTCGTCATTCTTTGGGACTTGGGAGATTTTATAGTAATTTTCTTCTAGGCTCTTGAAGTAGGTGAAGGGATCAGGATCACCGTAGATCATGACCTCTTGATTTTGATATGTGAACTTGATGCACTGATGGAAGGTTGATGCGACTACTTGCATCCCATGGATCCATGAATGTCCCAAGAGGATGTTATAAGGCAGATCAAGGTCAAGGACCTGGCAGGTGGTTTCCATAATGGTTGTCCCTACTTAGATAGGGAGTTGGATAGTGGCCTGAGACACTCTTTCTTGATCATCATAAACTCTGATTGTGATGCCCTTGCCTTTTTCAATGGAATCCTTGAAGAATCCCAGATTCTTTATGAACTTGAGAGAACATATGTTTAAACCTGCACCCCCATCCACCAAGACCCTCTTAAATTTGTTTTTAAGAACCAGGACTTCAAGGTGAAGTGCACGGCTGTGAGATGGTTGGGCGGGGAAGTCCCGATCAGAAAATGTGTGCAGATTTGGGGTGATAATGTTTCTGAGCATAGCTTGGAATTATTTTGTATCAAGATTGGTGGAGACTGTGGATGAAGCCAATGCTTCCTCAAGGATTTCTCTATGGGCGGATGAGATCTTCAGTAACTCCATGATGGAGATATGAGCGGGGGTTCTTTTCAACTGGTCCAAGACATTGTAGCCATTTGGAGTGGATTTTGGATTTGAGACAGATTCCCTAGGTGGCTATGATGACCTAGCAATGGTGACTTTGTCACCGCATGTGGTGAATCCACAATCAAATTTGGCTCCCTTGATACTAATAATGGCCAATTCATTTAGGGATGCGAAAAATCCTTCGTACACATGGTTTACATTTCCATAATTTTACTTCCCTTTATTATTTCCTTGGTTATGATTTAGACATCAGATTTGTGTAGATCTTGAGATCTTGATTTCCTGTTGGTTGTTCCACATTAATGATCTTATCGTTGATGAGGTCTTGGATGGTATTTTTCAGTTTCATGCAATTGGTTGTTGTGTGCCCCTCGATTTTATGATAATCACAAAGGAAATTTTCATTGTACCAAGGTGGTTTCACCATGGGCTCTTGATAATTCTCAAAAGTGGGGATTTAATGAGATTCTCGTCTACTAATTTCTTCATGATGGATTCGACTGATTCCCCAAGAGCGATAAACTTTCTCTTGGGGGGATATTTGTTTCATGGGGATGGTCCCCCTTGATTATTCAAATTGTTGATTTGATTATTAGGTGGTGGTCGTGCTACTTCATTGCTTTGCGTGTTATGATTTTTGTTTTACGGTTGCTGATATGCTGGGGTGTTCTATTTCAGAGCATTGATCATGACTTTGGCATCAACAACTTTGTCATTGGTGACGTTTCTATTTTTTGCCCACATGCAAGGTTTTTCATTATAGCTAGTAGAAGGATGGTTGTCCTAATGTTCATGATATGTGGGTGTACCCCCTTGTGCAATAAGGGCTCGTTCAATGTTAAGCGCCTTGGGGATCAACCGGTCATACGTGGTGATGCACTGCATCTTTAGATGGAATACCAAGGTTTTCTCGAGATTGGCAATGATAGTATAAATTTGCTGCTCCTCTAGCACATGGCCCACTTTCTCCTATTGGCCTTGGATCGCCAACATTGTAGGAAGGAATCGAATGATTCCCCCTTTCCTTGTTTGAGCGCTAATAGTTCCTCTAGACTAACGTCCATGCCAATGTTGAATGCATAATTCTTTAGGAATGCGTCTACGATTTCTTGAAACGTTCTGATGTCAGTAGGAAAGCAAGAAAACCAATCCATGGCAGGGCCAGCCAAGCTTTGAGGAAATATCCACATTAGATATGTATCGTTGTATGTGACTTCCATCCAATGTACTTGGAATTCTCTTATATGATCCTTAGGGTTTCCCAGCCCACGATATTTGTCAAATTTAGGGATTTCAAATCCGTTTGGGAATGGTATCATTGCCAGACTTTTGTCAAAAGGATAGGGGCACAAG
Source organism: Sequoiadendron giganteum (assembly GCA_007115665.2). Classification (NCBI taxonomy): domain Eukaryota; kingdom Viridiplantae; phylum Streptophyta; class Pinopsida; order Cupressales; family Cupressaceae; genus Sequoiadendron; species Sequoiadendron giganteum. The sequence continues at coordinate 428,849,376 of CM021104.1, forward strand.
TTGTTTTGTGTCCTTGTTGTTTTCCCTGATTGGATATCGAGCACTTGTTGCAAGAGCAACTTGATTTGTGTTGTCACGTCATCTTGCAGATTAGGAGGTGGAGTGAATGTGTTATGAGCTGGTTGAGGTGTTGGAGTGTTGGTGGGAGTTTGTTGTAAGTTTTGTTGCATGATTAAGGCTTGCTGATATGCCCGCATTTGCTATTGTTCCAACAACGCTTGTTGTTGGTCCTGTTGCTGCTGTTCCAACAAGGCTTGAGCTGCTTGTGCAGCTTGCTATTGTTGTAGTAAAGCTTGGGCTTTGGCAGCTTGTTGTGCCTGTTGTGCCACTAATTTTGCTTGCGCTTGTTGAGCAGCTAGTTGTGCATCTTGTTGATTTTAGATTTGTTGAAGTGTCTTTTGATAGGTGGCTCATTGAGTTGCTTGCAACATGATGCTAAATGAGTTTTCCATGTTGGGTTTTGGCGGCGATGGTGGTGGATTAGGAATAGTGTTGACTGTTGTGATGAGAGGAACCGTTGTATTGATGATTGGGGTTTGAGTGGTGGATGGCGTAATTGAAATGCTTAGTCCTTGGGAGACCATGTTTTGAGATACTTGGGGGATAGTAGATGTATTGATTATTGGGGTTGCTTGGATAGTTTCCATCTATTGTTGCGATATCAATGGAAAGACAAGGGTATTTGGTATGATGCTTTGAATTATGTTGGGGGGATTGCTGGGATTTTGTTGATTGATGGTGGGTAAAGGGGGAAGACCCGACTCGAGGGGTGATGTGGATGTAAGTGGTAGAGGTGGAAATGGCGGAAAGATGGGTGGTGCATTCACTTGAAGAGATGATGATGAGGGATCAAAGACTCCCCCCGCTGCAAACAAATCACCTTCTCCTTGCGAGGTCATAGGGAGTGAGGTTTGCATGTGAAGAGGATAAATTGGTCTTGAATGAAAAGAGGACGATGGGGTAGGATCATGAAATGCAAGTGGAACGTATGGGTGCAATGGATTCACTAGGACTAATTGGCCCAATATGGTGTTCACATCCAACTCTTGGTTATTCACAAGGGGATGTGCTTGAAGTGCATGAAGCAATGAGCTTCCCTTTTTAATGATTGGCGGAGTTGGAGCAATGGATGATGTGATTTGTGGGATGCTTTGAATGATGTTTTGATATGGAGGTATGGGTGAGATTGTAGGCATGATCTCAAGATTATTTTCCACAAGAGTGATTACATCATAATCAGAAAGGAGTTTAGCCCCTTCCCTTGCCAATTCAAGCATGTATTGGGAGGGATTTAACCTTATCATTGCATTGACAATTCTATGAGTTTCCGAATTTTTTACCATTTCAAGGATTTCATCTTATGTCATCCCCAAGATATTATCGATGATGTCCTCTACTTGACCTTCCTCTTGAGGATTTTGCAATGATAGAGGAAGATTGCTTAGGGGATTGCTCGACCCAATGGGATTCATTTTAGGAGTGGTTTGGCTTAGGTCACTCGAAGTTGATGTTTCTTTGTTGGTTGCCATATTCTTCTTGTGTTGCGATCTAGTTTGCACCATAAAATAGGGATCAATTTTCAAGAATGTGTGAGATGAACCTCTAAATCCTTAGATTGACATAAATTTAGGCACAAAAAGAGAAGAACTAGAATGGTTAAGGATCAAAGGTGAAAGTGAGACAATTAGAAGATGGATGATGCGAATGATTGAACTCTTGAGAAATCTTGAAGGAGATACTAGACTTTAGGACTTGATTTGATTTTTTTGGTTTGATTGGATAGTGGACTTGTAAACTCTAAGAGGTTGTATGTTTTTCATAGAGTAGACTCGTACACAAGATGATAATTTGACTAAGTGTGTAAAGAAGGATTCTTCAAGACACCCCTAGTCAAATAAGATGATTTTGTTTAGATTTGATTTTTGGATAATGAACTTATAAACCCTAGGATGTTGGATGTTTATCAAAGGGTAGACTTGTTCACAAGGATTGATAATTTGACTAAATATGTGGAGAAGGATTCATCTACACACATCTAATCAAACAAGATGATTTGGATTTTCCAAAAGCCTAGCATGAGTGATTTTTTAAAGATTTCCAAGAGTTGTTGGTGAGATGAAATTTGATTTTGATGTTGAGGGATGGATGAGAATGATTGATTTTGATCCTAGATTAGACCTAGATAAAACTTCTTTCTACAAGACCTCGGTGTTGAAGAACATGCTTGGTACTTCCTATGTAAGAAATGCAAACCTTTGAAAGAGACTTGGATTTTGTTGGCAATGAAATTCATACAAGTTAGGATTGTTCTTTGAAGCTTTCTTGTAAAAATTGTAAACCAACCTTTCTCTAACTTCGTGAAGCTTTGAAAGACGTTCTTCGTGAGCTTTTGGACTATCTTTTGAACTTTGGTTTTTGGATTTTGATCTTTCGGGAAATCATTTGGAAGAGCACATGTATGGGGATCAATTGTTTCTTAGCTTTGCTTAATGGATTCTTTTTACCACAAACCTTCTTGATTAGATTTTCAAACTTGATGTCCACTGTCCTAACTTCTTCTCATCCCAAAAAGTTTATTATGTGGAGAATTGAGAAAGTTAAGGAAAAAAGTTCCCTAATGTTGACTTTAGTAAAAATAAATTATGATTAAACCCAAATACTTAGAAGCCTATAAGGATGGAATCCCTAGGGAAAGCAAGAGCACTTGGATTTGTCAAAGGTATTTGCTTCTCCTAAAGTGTTTGAAATCTTGAGGATTTTGTGAATGTTTGTTTTCAAATGTTTTGAGATCCAAGCAAAGTGTTTCGATTCCAAGAATATGCACAATCCTAGGATGAAAAGACAGTATTTGTTGGGTCCCCACTTGGATAAATCCAGCTACACTTACTCTTAGTGGATGATTAGATGCTTGACCACATAGGCTCCCCCTTACATTGCACTCGCTTCTCGGGTTAGCCAAGCATCAGTACCCATGAATCTCCCATGGCATACTTCTCATCTCTACTAAAAGCTGTAAGAATGTGGGATGGCTTCAAGACGATTGTTCTTGCACCAATAAACAGTTAAGGATTTTGGCCTTTCTAAACAAGGGGTTTTAATGCGGGCATTTCGTTCATGGGGGACCATCCATGCAGCAAGAGACCATTGCTGCCCTTCTTGTTGGAATGATCCTCATGATACTAAAAATTTCTTTGAGTACCCACACTTATATATCGACTGGAAGTCGCTTGGATTTATCATGTTACCAGTTGGGTCGTTCCCTTGGGGTGAGTACTTTTTCCCACCAAGGAAGACCCTCTAAGATAAACAAAATCGAGTAAACATATATGTAAGTCGATTGATCTTTGTTGAGAAACAAAGAGAGAACACTCATGATATGCTCCACTCACACTCGCAAGATTTGTTCAATTTTAAGCACCCAAATTGAAATGTGGAGGTAATCACTTACACAACTTAATATCACAAAAAAGACTTTTGATTCTCAAGATCACTATAAAGCACGAGAGAAGTGCATATGTCATTTTGATGATATTAACTTGTGAAAGGGATTACAAAACAAATAGAACACATGTTCATTTCAACCACAAAGCAATGATATGAATTCCTTTTAAGCACCAATTTGGAAGTGTGAGATTTATTTGTTCATGTATTAAGTCCCAAAACAAAATTTAGTGTTTTCCTATGATTCTTTTTAGCCATTTGTTTTGTTCTTTTTAAGCCCAAATGAAATTTAGTAATCCTAAATGCAAGAATATAGAAAATCCTTAGAAGAGGGATTATAATTTCTCCCCAAAGTGTTTAAAAACACTCGATACAATGAGTTAATGATAACATGGAGAACCCTTAGTCTTCATTTTCTTCCTTCACCTCGATCAATCCAACCTACAAAAACTAGTTAATACTGTAAAAACAAAGATTGAAAACTAGTTAGAAGTCCAAATAACCAAAATGGAAAAAAACACATGTCAAAAATAACCAAAATTATGCCTTTTACCCAACTGCAGTGGCACAATCCACCGGTGCGGCGCAGTTTGGAAAGGTCAACAACGCAATATAGCACTGTTGATGACTGAGAGCGGTGCTCTGCAGTAAAACAGTGACCGTGATTGCAACTCTATTTGGCAAGCGGCGCAATATGTATTTTGGAAAGTCAGCGGTTCACTTTGAAATTCAAATTTTATTGGAGGGAAGACTCCAATGGTGGAGTTTGGAATTTGGAGCGACGCAATATAGCGTCGCTTGACTGATAGCGGCAAAGTTTCCTATAGACATAAAAAAACACAAAAAAAAACATAATTTGTCAAAAAATGTGATGAATTCCTCTAGATTCCCCCTCCCTCTAGTGCCAAAATGTGAATGGAGATTTTATACCTGCACAAACACAAAGAACAAACATAATATTAGATCCAAATGTGAGATAGAAGCAACATTCCCCATGAAATTAGATTGAAACATCAAAATAGGAAACGAAATGAAGAACGACACAATTAAAGCAATTGAATCCTATTCTAATGAGCAAACTTTCAATCCCATGGGGGTATTGGTGCCATTTGTGTGTAGAAAAAGGCCCTTTCCCAACTCCTTAGTGTGATTTGATGATCTTGGATGATGATTCTTGATTCCTTGATGTAATTTTGCCAATAACCTTTATAAAACTATGAAACTATGATGAAAATGGATGAAATTGCAAATGAAATTGAGTATAATAAGCTTGCATGGATTGTGGATGATCAATTCAATAGGAGAGACCCTATATTTATAGATTTGAAGAATGGGAGAATAGGAAAAATGGATGAATGTGGGACAAAAGACCAACCAATGAGAGAAGGCCACTTGTCCACATATGATTGGAGGAGGAATGAGCACATTTGGATGAATGTGCACATAAATGAAGTTAGGTGAAATTTTGAAATTTGAAAGTTTGCTTGTGGAAGAGGATGTGGAAGAGAAGTTATTGCCACTTGGCTCAAGGCAAAGGACATGTAAGAGGCCTTTAATGCCTTGTTGGATGTACTCATTCCCTTTTGGAGGGATTTTCAAATTTGAAGAATATTCCCTTTTGAGGCCAAGTTGAGGGAAAAATGATGAATTAATAAATCAATCAAATTGATTTATTGGTGCAAGTTGCAAAATCTAGAGGATTGGAGTGATTAGGATTAATCATGATTTGATCAATTTAAGTAGAAATTAGATGATTTGACAATTTGAATTTGATTTTTGGATTAATTTAAATCAAATTTGAGAGGAATAATGATTTTTTAGATTTAATTAAATAAAGATTGATTTATTTAATTAAAGAGGGTGATGTTAGATTAAATCAAATAAAGATTAATAAATTTAATTTAAATAGATGACCTTAGAGATTAAATTAAATAAAGTGAATTATTTAATTAAAAGAGAGATTATACGATTAATTAAACAAAATTACTTAATTAATTAATGGAAGAGAATGACTTAATCAGATAAAATTGATTTATTTAATTAAGAGAGGAAATGTGATGATTAGAAATAGATGATTTAGGAAGAAACAATGTCAGTAAGATCAGGATTAGATGTGTAGGATCAAATTGTATATTTTTCGTGTCTACAAAGATGGTCCATATGTGTTTCTTGTCTGTCCATGTTCTTATTTTTAGTGTTTTGGTTGGGTTTATCCCCATGCTTCTCTTACTGACCCAGTTTCTCGAGTTGTCGATGGATGTCATGGTTCTCCTTGTTGTTGGTTGGGTGGATTTCTTCCCTTTTTCTTCAATCTGCATCTTCTATTGAGGCGAATATTACTCATGCTGAGGTGGAGTCCTCTCTTCTAGAGGTAGAGTTGGGGTCTATGGATTTGGGGAGGTTCTTTCCTTATTGATATTTTTTTCTATTTCAATACCTTTTGATGTTGTGCATGCTCTTATGGAGGTGGAGGTATTTTTTGTTATAGTTTGGCTGCAGTGGTGGTAAGGTTCTTCATGGCATATACTCCTATAGAGGGGAGCCTACTCCTTTTGAGGTGGATTTTGATTTGGCTCTTCGTGTTTGGTGGTGCTGTAAGAGGTCTTCTTCTTCCTGTTGGTGTGGCTGGGTGGCCTCCTCCCCTGTTTTGGTGGGTTGATGCAGTTTGTGTTGATTAAACTTTCTTGGTTTTCTTGCCTAGTGGATCTAGGTTGTGATCGTGTGAGCAGTGGGTTTAAGGTCCCTGTTAAAACCTGGTGTGTTGTGAGGGATTGTATTCCCTGTTATCTGGTTGTTAGTGGGTTTCAGGTTTCCTTCTAAACCTGGTTTGGGTTCAAGATCCCTTGTAAAACTCGGTTGTATTGGGTTTAAGGTTCCCATAAAAACAAATTCTATTTGGTGCAGATTTAGGTAGTCATGTTGTTCATTTAGTGATCTATTGTTGGTTTGCTGTTGGTTGTCTATGTTTTATCTGTGTGTAGGTTTTTCTTCCTTGAGTGGGTTTGATCATGTCCCTTAAAAACCCATTTGTAAATGGTTTCAGGTCCATTCAAAACTTATTTTTCCCTCTAATCAAAATATTTAACTTTAGAGTACAAGGTTGGGAATTCCATATCTGAATTAATTTCTATCTCACAAGCCTCGACATGTCATCTACAAGAGGGAGAGAATCACCCAAGCACTTTACCTCCAACCACAGACTGATGATCCCCCACACACCTTCTTACTGGAACTGGCCTTGCCCTTCAATGAAGAGTATATTCAAGGACCCCCTATTATTTCCATCTGAGTTCTAGTGTTGTGTCCTACTTAACTAATATGGTCATACAACTATACATTCCTTCTAACTATGCATGACACTACTGATTATTTAGGCACTCTAGAGCACAGTGAACTAACAAGTGTAAGTAGAGACTATTACACTTACTTTGGCCAAAGTATTAAATTAAATTCAATCACTAATTTTAGTGGAGTCATACATTTACCTACCTCTAACTTGATTTGGAAACCTTAAATGACCTAAAGTTATCCTAAACTCACTGTTTGACTAATAGTTAATCATATTTGAAAATTATTACTCAAAACATATTGACTCCCTAACTCAAAAACCCAACTGAGTTGGTTAGTTTTTCCTAACTTCGAACACCTGAGAACTACATTTACGTAACTACCCGGGACTTGGCTACTACCAGTTGTTCAAAGCTTATCTGAAAATTCATGAGAGTATCTACTATTGTAAATTTCTTTTTAGCAAATATTGACAACAAAATGATGATATTTTAGCACATATAGCAACAGGGATTGGGATTAGGATCAAATCAAATGATCAGAAAGAATATATTAAATGCATATCCGATCTTAGGGTTTTACATTGAGCCACATTTAGAAATTCACTGTATAAAAAATTAATGTGCATGGCTCGATGCAAAGGTAGAGTAATGAAGAAGACATCAAGAAAAACATAATAGAAGTTTAGTACATGTATGAGAATCTTGAGGCAATCATTGCAAGTCGATGAAGGAGATACAAAACATTATATCAAATTTTGTCTAAGTGTGGAATGAAGTGGAACATAGAAAAGAGAAGAGAGTTGCAGAAGAAATAGTGCATATTGCAGAAGAGTATTCTGAGTGTCTTGAGGCAGACAAAGAATGCACTAATAGAGAAGAGGAAGAGCAAAGCATAATAAGCGGGGTGTAGATCATTGTGCAGTTGTAAGATAAGATGCAACATTGAACTGTAAACAAATTGCAATATCTTAAGTTGTAAATCTGATTGGTGGGTGCCATCAAATATTTGGGTAGGTGCTTAGAGTAGGGAGTGGGTGATTCCTTGAAGTGGGTGATCCTAAAATAGGGTATTGGTGTCTCCTTAGGGTTGGTTCCCTTAAAATTTATAATTGGACATTTGGCTTTGAGGTTGGATTAGGACAGTCGATCTGAGCAACATTTCTCACTGTGGTTTAGTCCCATCCTGGGTTTTCCACGTATATCTTATTTTATGTGATCATTGTGTGTTTGCATGTTTATGTTGTTGCATCTTAAGTTTCAATCTGAACACTAAGGGTTTAAGAAAGTAATCTGTGTGAAGGTTTTAAGGTCTAGAATTTAAATATATATTGATTCACCCCCTCTCAGTAGACCATTGTGTTCCAACAGATTATAGTTACATCTTTAATTAATTAGGGTCCATCAAATTATATCATGTAATTAAGCAAATATGATTAGGGATGGCTTGGTAATTTATCTACTACTAATTAGGCATCCATATCCTCAACATATTTATCCCTAACTGTGCACTTAAAGAAGAGCTCTACTACTAGCCAAGTGTCCATAGCCTTGACATAGGTTTCTTGAAACAACTAGATGTTTGAATTGTTGTCATTGATGTCAAAGGGTAGTCATGATGGTCATTGATATCAATGGACTAGCTTAGGAATATTGTTTGTAGTTACTTAGTACAGGTCCTGAAAAGTTACAAATTGTGTCAAGCAAAATTGCAAAAGTTGCACAATCATGATGCAAGCAATTCAGGTGGTTTTTGGAGAAATCATACAATAAATCTAATATGGGTTTTTTGAGTACATTCCAGATATATGGTTGGCAAGTTCATATGATACAGATTAAGCTCATAAATAAATCATTTCTGTTCTCTTATCTGGTTAGGGTTTAATAGAAAAACCCTAAGGGTTTTCAGTCATAGCGCTTTAGTTTTCTATTTTCCAATTAACTGCTGATAGATGGTTTTTAGTCACTTAAGTTATGACTTACGCATTCAAATTCATTATATAACAGACCCTTAATCCTAGTAATTACCAGCTCGGTGGAGTATTAAAGCTTCCTAAGTCTGGCTCTTAATAATTTACCTAGCTTGATTGACAGTGGAGATCTTAGATTAAAGATCAACGATTGTCGTTGCATCACACTCGATCTTCACAACACATTTGTTATTCATTTTGACATGGTTAAAAGTGTGACAACACGAAATCATGCCATGTTTCCAATGGGACTGAGTTCTAGGCTCTCTACTTTGCTAAGATCGACAGACTGCACGAAAGATGTTAGAGATTGATGGATGATGCAATATCACATTTCCAATTAATTTTGACACAGTATTATTTGCAATAGTGTGAAATAGTGACAAGTTTCCAAAGATGATTGCAACGCAAAGTCACTATGCATCACATTTTTCTTTCTTCAAGTGCAAGGCTAAAATGTGCCAAGGAAACAGTGTGTAATGAAGATCAATGGTGTGCATTGAAGGAGAAGATCATATGGTTAGCACAATAGTTTATTTTTGTCCTGGTCTGACAATGCCAAGTTTTTGATGATGTGATATGGTTCCATGTGTCTAAGATGATTTATGTGAGACAAATAGCATATTTCTACTTCTCCACTGAAGGAATGGTGGGTTTGTATGATAGCTTTGCAAAAACACAGAATGTCGACACGTGTACCTGATGCCATTTATAAAGACAAGGCTAGAGAATTTTCATTAAGATTGATGGTCAGCATAAGATATAGTAGTGATCAATGGTTGTCGGAGCATCATTATTTTGATCCACTCTAATAGGGATAAAACTATGATGATGTGGAACAATGACAAGTGGCAATCACTCATTGCATCGTATAGCTCCTATACACCATATATATCATTCTTCAAGTGCAAAAAAAAAATGTGCTAAGCTTATGGTATACGATAGAGATCATCATCACAAATTTAAAGAGAGATTGATCTAACAATTGCATTTTAAAGTTGAGACATAATAACGGACCATCAAATCATGGTAGCAAAGGCAAGATTAAAGGTTGATATTCAAAGTGAGCAAAAAAATACTTCTTGAAGATAAAATTTGACAGGTAGTTAAAGAGTTGAAGCCGATTTAAATGTATTTCTGAAAAATCATAAAAGTGAAAGTTTCAAGGGACTGCGAAGTAGTTAGGGTTTTTGTAACTATGGAAATAGTTACTATTGTGGTCAAAATGGAAAAGTAAGTGGCTGTTGAATATAGAACTTTGACATATCATGTGTATAGTGGAGATGTAAATACAGATCAAATTCAGATACACAGAGGTTACTGAATTGAGGGTTTTCAGGTGTGTCAAAGGATATGGTGATAGACAAAAAGTTGTCAAAGTGATATCTTAGTAATGGTGAATTGAGAGAAGTTTAGAGCAGAGGAAGATAATCTAGATTAATGAATTGAATTATGTGTATTTCAAGTTGAAGAAGAACCAATATCAACATATATGAACTTATAATATTGTAGAGGTTGGTGCCTTAGAAAGATTGAGTTGGTGCTCAATTAGGTGTGCAATGTACCTCGAGGTTGGTGCCTCAAAATATTATCTTAGGTGTGTAGTGTACCTAGAGGTTGGTGCCTCAAAACATTGTCTTGGGTGTCAATGTACCTATAATTTGGTGCTTACAAAACATATGCAATATATTTTATTGTGAGATTGGATTAGGAAAGTAGATCCTAGCAGCTATTCTCATTATGGTTTTTCCCACATTGGGTTTTCCATGTAAATCTGGTGTCTTCTTATGTGTGTGATGTTAATGTGTGATTTATTTCTTGTTTGCTAATTTATTTTGTTACTTTTGAGTTAATTGATGTTTTTTAAAAATAGTAATGTTTGTGCTTTATGGAAGTATAAAAAATTGTAAATTTATTCATGATCACCATATTTAGACAAAATGCATAATAAATAAGCTAAAAGCAATTTGAATGTATATGATTTTTTATGCAATTTTCATAATTCTTATGTTTAAAATTTTATTCTATAGATATGTTATTGGGTGAATTCACAATCATTTGATAATATAATATTCCCTTCTTTTTTGTCATGGTTAGGCATGTGTAGGAGTATAAAATATAAGCATCCAATAACTATCATTTCTTCACAGCGTAAGAGAGATTAAGTTCTTTTAACTCTATATTTGTTTATTCAATCATTGCACATAGAGAAATTAAAAGGCGATAACATATGCTTTTCTTTCCTTAATTTATTATTTTGAAGGATTGTGTGTACTCAAAATGGTCATTGAACATATATTTATTTTCTTAAAAAAACATTTAAATAAGGTTCTAATGAGACTTATTGCTTTTTGAGGAAACCTTGCATTGTTTTGTTTTTGTAAAAAATAAGACATGTGATCTATTTTGTGGATATTTGCAAAATAGCATTGAAAAGGAAGAGCTATTACTTGTAAGTGCTCCCAATTTCTTCAATATGAGCTATTTTATAGAATTGCTTCTCTTATTTTTATAGGATTGATAGGTATAGATGAATGATTTCCTTTTGAGCCCAGGTCTTGTAGATATCCATATTGTTTTTAAAACACTACAGTTAAATGTGTATTTGCATGTTGCCAAACTTGTATGTTTGATGAGTGTGTTTACAATCTATGAGATCATCTCTATAGTCAAGTGGGGTGGACCTTTGATTTCCACATGTTTAGATGGTAGTCTTATTATAGTTGGTTTATGGAATGGATCCATGATAATCTATTTGAGAATGTTATGGAACCTTTTCCCAAAAGTGAAAGAAAGTTTATTTTCCATGAAGTAACCCTTTAAAATTAAAAGGGAGATATAAAAATAAAGTGTATTATGTTCCTTTGGTTAAAATGAATATTAATGAAGAGCATTCATATAAACCCTTTTAAAATGGGAGGAATAAATATATTTATAATTGAATAATTGTTAAGGGAACACTTTGTGAGAGAGTGTGATGGTTTGGAAACCACCACTTAAAAGTTTTATAAAATATTTATGGAGACTTGGAAAGGGAATGGAGATCACTCAAGGAAGAAGGTGGTGGTTTGGTGGGATATGAAAATAGAAGAAGAGGGAACACATAGTACATGTCCAACTCAGGGTATAGAGTACATCTTAGATTGTCTTGGCCAAAGATTTGGTACAAGTAGATCCGGTGTGAGTATGCACATAATTTAGTGTGAGTAGACACATGATATGATTTTTACATAGGTTCTCCAAAGTGTGCCATAGCTATGAGGGTCAATACCACTGAAATATTCCCAAACAGAGCGACCTTTCCAAGTGTTTTGATTTAGATAAGTATTGAAAACCATTAATGATAAAAGATATTGAGAATATTATCTATATTATTTTGATGTTAATTTGATTGAATTATGTGATTGCGTTATTTAATTTACCAATGTTGATTATTTCCTTTAGAGTTCTTACTAAATTATTACATGTTTTAAAGTTTATATTGGTTATTTATATCTATTTTGATATTGCATATTCTAAATTATTTCAACTCTAGTAATAACAATATATAAATTTGTTGCAAATACTTAATTAACTCTGGTAGAAAAGTAGCATTACAAAGAGCTTGGTGAATTCTTAGTTTTTATTTAGTTAATTTGTCATATTTTGTTCATTGAGAAATATGAGAATTACATGTAATTATTACTTTTGAGTTATTAGAGATATCAAACCTATCATTGTTTTCATTTTATAAAATGACATAGGAACTTGTAAACTTAAATTCATGATTACTATATATAGAGGAAAGAAAATAAATGAGATAAATCCATTTGAATGCATATTTTTTCATTATCAAATTTCTAAAGTCAAAGGTTTGTCTTTGCAACCTCTTACTTAGGTGATGGTGGTTGACACTACTTAGCCTAATATGTCTACCTTGATCCATTAAGAGATTTTGAAACTCATTCCACTAGGACTATCACCATTAAGATTCTTGTAGAGAAACATCTTATCTAGAGGCTTATCACTATGGCTGACAAGTAAAATGTACCTCTTGCTCCTACATAGAAAAGTATATAAAGAAACAATTTCAATGTAGTTCTTGAAATGACTAATGGGACCGCTTCAAGGGATAAATGTAAAGGGTTTATAGAAGATGGTTTGCCTCAAATGATGTTGCTTTAGAAGACTAACGAGAGTGGTAGTGATAAAGTTGATTTTGATACAAAGATGGTATGCCAACCATAATCAATATTGAGATTGATAAGGGGAATCCCTCCTTATACAAGTTGGCTTCAAAGGTGGAGTCCCTAGAGAATAATTACAACTTCAAATATAGCATATTGAAATGGTTCATTCTTGAAAATGAGAGAATGAAAACTAGAATAATCAAACTCCATATGCAATTCAATGAGGATCTCTCTAATATGATTTTAGGGTCAGTTCAAGGAGCATTGGAATTGCATTAAAAAAATTGGCGATTTAGAAGTCCAGGTGAATGAATTAAAGGATATACTAGTTAAAATTCAATACAATCAAGAGAATTTTAAGGTTTCTTCAATCAAGGTTATTCAACCGAGCAAGATTAGCATTAAATTTTTTTAGGTAGCAACATTATTAGGCTCGATGACAACTCCTTGAAGGGAAAAACAACCCTTAGACGCAAACCCAAGTAGAATGATTGTCTTAATCGAACCATAGGGAGTGCACAATTATAAAATTAGACAATGAGTCTCTTGTGGATCATATGGGCTTCTTGAATGAAGAATGGGATTTTGTTGACAACTTGAAGGACCTATCTATTGGCTAATTTTATTTTATGGCTTCCTGTGGTGTTATTTTATTTTCTTGGTATGTTCGTTGTCAGTTGTATTTTTTAGTTTCCACTTCTTGTGGCTATCTATTTTGTAATATGATGTAGTGGGCTTAATTTATCTATCTTTTACCTAGTGTACAAGGGTTTCAACCTTTCAAAAACCCACTTTTAGCCATTATATAAAAATTATCTTTTTTAACATAATTTTATTAATTCTTGGATTTATAGTTTTATTTTATAGATACTTTTGGGCGAATTCATGATCATTTGATCCTATGTGTATATGTCTTAACCATGTTTGGATGAAAAAAACATTGCAAGAGTTTTAACAAGTTGGCAAGCCACAACTTGTCAAAGGCATTTTTGTTACACCCTGAAATTGTATAGCTACTATTTTAGAAATGTTTAGAGCAATCTGTTTGTAAGGAAGGATTTGGATGAATAAAATGTGTTGAACCTTGTTATCAATTTGAGAATCTTCCTACATTTTATGATTGACTCATTTTGTGTTCTTGATTGATGTTATTCTTGGATAAAGCAATGCATAAAAGAGGATAATTAGTCTTGTTTTTATAATTGATTTATATATTGCAAAATGTTATGAGCAAGTAACTGTCATGGTTTTGTGCCAATGGATGCAGGAACATGAACTATTCCTCCAGGAGGAGGGGATACATCACTCAGGAGAGGGGCTTGGTCGGTTAATCGGTAAAGTAAATCAGTTGAGCATACACACACTTCACTAAGGTTTAGAGGAACTGGGTCAGATAGAGTTATCTTGATAAGTCATCCTTAGGCTTAGGAGTTTTGGATTACTTCTTTGTGCTTTGTGAGTGGTGCTACTTGTTAACTGACTTACTGTTCTGTGACCTTTGATGTGAAACATGGATTGATATGTGAACATAGGCAGGATGTATATGTGTATACATGTATCGCTCATATGTAGGCATCAATAAGTATGACATGGCGATACAGACGTCTGATGGGCAATTACTATGCCATACACATGTGTCGACATGGCATACATACAGATACATACATATGACTAACACACCTATAAACATATACACACTATCTATGATGTTTGTTATAACATTATTATGATGCCTTAAATTTACAAGTTAAACGTATATATACATGTTTGCACAAATAGGTGTATTGGAAGTATGCTGACTGGCTTGCAATACATGTATTTGAATGATTTAATGCAAATATGTATATGTATATTTAAATGTAAATATATAAATAAATAAATAAATATATATATATTTAATATTATATAAATATATATATTATTATAGTCTTAGCAGGAATAAATATATAGATATATATAGTTATATTTAAATATATATATATAAATATATTTATTATGGTAAATAAAACTATAATAAATTATATTTAATATAACACATAATATAAATATAACAATTTATTTATATTTTAAATAAATAAGATCTTGGAAAATAAATGAATTTGACTTCTATAGACACTTGGTAAGTAATATATATATTTACCATAAGAAAGTAAAAGAATTCAACTTCTATAGTCTTTTGGTAAAAATCATATGGGATATGCCTGGAGAATTAAATAAATGTTTTATCATTTGAAATCTTTTGAGCTTTATCGAATACTTTATAAGACATTTAAATAAAGCTGAGTATTCAAATTTCCTTCACCGTGGAAATAAAGGGAAAATACGCCAAAGTTCGAACGTTTAACTGGCAAAGTCGAAACCTTCGAAAATGGTAAAATGGAGGAAATGCGTGGCTGCTAAACCCACGCTAGGAGACCAGGTCACAGCCTGTTAAGACTCCATTTTGAGAAATGCGTGAGAAGGCCAGATGGGGCGCATTCTACAACTGACGTTTTCCTGCAATGAATAGCAATCCGCCATTTTGGACGTCTAGGCTGAGTACGCCTGTAGGTGTCTTTCATCCGCATTTTACCATGTGTAAGTTGAAAAATTCTCCCTGGATAAAGGTCGAATCATCTTAAAATTGTTGAGTAACTTGCTAAATAGCTGCCACTTCATGAATTGACTAGTTCAAATATATAATGTGTCAATTCTCATGCCAAAATGGTAGCAGGCATGAGAATTCAAAACCTATATATAGAGCTTCTCACTCTGTCATTTTTACCAATTTACATCTACCTTTGCTATATCCGAATTTTTCTTTTGAGAGCCACAATTTTTCATTGTTGTGTACAAATTTTCTTAGAGAGCCAATTCACAAATACCATTGCCATTTTGAGAGGACTGTGGATTTTTATATGCTGCAAGTATATACATACATACCTCTTGTACAATCCAGAATTGTGAGAAGTGTAATCAGCAAAATACTCCATCCAACCTATGATTAGAATCTGAAGGAGATAAAAAGGAAGTAAGATTTAAAGAAGAAGCTACCAGACTGAATTCACTAGCAGCAAGGAAACAGGCATGGGAGTTATCTCTTAATACTTCTGTTATTTGAATTAGATAAATCTACTTGTTTAATTGTGCATTCTTTGTATTGTGGTATAAGAAGAGTAGACAAGTAAAGGAGAAATTCAGTTCCTATTTATGCTTGTTTATAAAGGAATAACTTGATTTTATAGGAACAACTTGTTTATAAAGGAATAACTTGATTTTATAGGAACAACTTGTGTATAAAGGAATAGCTTGTTTATATAGGAACAACTTGTTTATAAAGGAATAGCTTTTGTATATAGGAACAACTTGTTTATAAAGGAATAGCTTGTTTAAAAGGAATAGCTTTTCCAAATAAATGAAAGGAAATGTTGAAATACTTTTTAATAGAATTTACTTGATGAATTGTATTTACGTGAATACTGCTTGATCTCCTTATATAAAGGAAGTGAGGAAACTAGTTATTATATACTAGGACGAGGATGCGATCATAACCAAGA
This sequence comes from Sequoiadendron giganteum, assembly GCA_007115665.2. NCBI lineage: Eukaryota > Viridiplantae > Streptophyta > Pinopsida > Cupressales > Cupressaceae > Sequoiadendron > Sequoiadendron giganteum. The sequence goes on from CM021104.1 coordinate 428,865,779, forward strand.
TAGTCTAAAGCTTTAAAGTTAATATGTTAACTAGGAAAGGCTATGTACTCCATGGATAAAGAATTCCAGGATAGGAGTTACCCGACGGACCCTTGTTGACTGCATTCCAATTCCTGATTAAGTAGATGATGTAGGAGGTCTGGGGTGATTGACTACCCACAGTAAAGGACTTAGCCTACGCGTAGGAAAAGATAGCCTCAAGTCAAACTGAACCTGACTTAGTACATGTGATAGATGGCCGACAGTTTAAATACTGCCGAAACACTTTGGCCAAAGTAGTGTAGTGCACCTACATCCACTTAGACTGTGAGACGATTACACTGTCAGTTCACCATAGTCCAAAATACATACTAGATTGAGATTGTGAGGACACAAGGATTTAGTTATGTAGGACTTCACACTGTGCTCAGTTGGTCATACAAAACCGGTTACCCAACCAATCTCTTCGTAGAAGGGAGGGTCGTCTACTTAACAGTAAACGTGCGGGGGACTGCATTATAAGTCCGTGGTTGGCGGAAAAGCACCTAAGTGATGTTTCTCTTCCACAATAGACTTCTGATGAACCAAGGTTTGAAAGGGAAGAACCTGGACCGTCTTATTCCTATTTGCTCAAAAGCTTTCGAGCTATGATTGAAACTTGTAAGATTGTTACTCTATTATTTATTTGAAAGAAAAGTAATTATGAATTGCGTACTCTATTATTTACTTGGAAAGGAAAATAATGATGTATTGTGTCAATTATTTCTTTATGATGAAATGTTGCAATAGAATGAAAAGAAAAGTTTATTTACTTTGTCATTATGTATGTCTTTCCTTGTATTTTATTTGTGAAAGGAGAAAAGTTTTATTTACCCGGTTCGGGGGTTGTTGCAATTTTTCTGAAAAAGTTTATGAAAAGAGAGAAAATTCTTAGAATACAATTAATGCAACTTTCATGTAACTCGTCGGCTCAACTCTTTTTTTGCTTCCTCCCATAGGCGCAAATCCCCTGTTCTGATAGCTCACAGCATGAAAACACATACTATAGAGCGCGCAACAAACCCAAAGCACCCATAAAACGTGTCAACCCTTCCCATCTGTCACAATTATTATGGCCTTGCCAGTATATCGAATGATATCTCGATACTTGGCACCATTTATATTAATCATCTTTAAATGCGGCTTCTCTTCCATGAGTGATATCATAGTTGATTAAGGCCCTGACATCAACACCTAAATCATTACAATTCTACCATGTCACCTGCTTATTCTGTTTAATTCCCTCATTAGCAAAGTAGTTGGCCACACAATTAGCTTCCCTATAGTCATGGGAAATTTTCACTTTGTCGAATCTAGATAAAATGGCCCTAGCTTCATCTATCCAATATTTTATGGTCCATGAGGGAGGGGACTTGCCTAGGAGGCAATCTATGATGTTTTTAGAGTCACCCTTGAGCCATATGTTTTTAAATTTCATCCTTCTAGCCAAATCGATGACCTGGTAGGCTCCAATGGCTTCAGCTAAGTGATTAGTTTGTATACCCAAGGAGATAGCCACCACAACAATAAACATTCCTTTATCATCTCTTATCACACCCCCGCTCCTAGCCTTCCCTTGATTGCCTTTAGCTGCCCCATCAAAAATTGGCTTTTATCCAACCCCTAGGGGGATGATACCAAATGACACCTTCACGACTCTTTTTAGCTGGTTTTGAGGCTTTTGACACATCTCTTTTAATTTCCCAATCTTTGGCCATCTTGAGGTCATAAATCGAGCAGGCCACAAACTCCAACATATTCTCATGAAAAGGGAACATATTGAAGTTTTCAACAATTAGCCTATAAATTTTCTTGAACACAATATTTTCTGAACTTTCCTTATCCATGAAGATTCTATTATTTTTCTCCTTCCACACTCCCCAGATATATAAGGGAAAGTCAGGGACCATAGCTTGCATATATAAGGATTTAAAGAGGGCGCCTTCCACTGAATAAATTGATCTTTAATAGTTCCAGGTGAAACCCATGAGATGTTCTGGATAGAATAGAACCTTCCCCAAATAAAAGTCACATAAGGACAATGAAGGAACAAATGGTTAGCAGTTTCCACTTCTTCCTTACAAAGATAACAATGATTAGGGATCTGGAAACCCTGATTACATAGGTTATCCACTGTGAGAACCTTATTTTGTAGGAGAATCCAAAAGAAGATGTTGACCTTGGGGGTCAGATGGTTAATCCAAGCTTTCGCCCAGAAGGGAGGAGGGACAGGAGAAGAGGACATCAAAGAGACAACCAAGGTGACCGAATAGCTACCTGATGGATTGGCCATCCAGACCAAAAAATCCTCCTAAAGGCTCGAGCTCACCCTAACAACCATCAGAGAGGATTGGAGTGGCACGAGGTCCAAACTGATTTGGCTGAGGTTCACCCATTCTCCATTTCTCCAATAGTCTTTTAAAAAGATCCCATAAGTAGCCTTACAGGTATCAACCATCTTTTAAAATTGTCAGAGGATATTAAAGGCTCCTTCATTATCCATCTATCCTCCCAAAACCTCGCAAGATTCCCATTTCTAATGCTCCAACCCACGCCCAAGTCAAAAAAATTCCTCCCTTTGGTCATATCGTTCCATAGAGCTGATCCACGAGGTAGACAAGGAGATTTAAGGAAAGTTTTGCGAGAGCCACAATTAACCAAATACTTGCTTTTTAAGATTCTGTTCCATTCTCCATTTGATGAGAAAATTCTCCAAATCTATTTTGCTAGGAGAGCTTTATTCATTGTTCTGATCTTTCTGGTGCCCAGTCCTCCTAACTTTTTTGGTCTACAGATAGAGTTCCAGTCAATAAGGGGCAGACATTTCCTTTCTTCAACACCAGACCAAAGATTTTTTTTTGAATTTTCTCAATAGCCTCCACATATTTAGCGAGAATCTTAAACAGACTAAGAGCGTAAACCAGAAGGTTCTGAAGAGTGGCCTTGAGGAGTTGAATCTTACCAGCTTGACTGAGAAGAGCTCTTTTCCATCCCGCAAGCTTTTTTCTGAATCTATCAACCAAGGAGTTCCAAAAGGATTATGAGGGCTTCAAACCCAAGGGCAACCCAAGATAAGTTGATGGTAAATGATCCACTCTGCAACCAAAAATTTTAGCTATCTTTTTCTGCCTTGGCTCTGGAGTGTTGTAGAAGAATAAAGAGCTTTTCTGTATATTAACCTTTTGACCAGACGCTCCTTCATAATCATCCAGAATTTTCTTAAGATTCCTAGCTTCAACCACATTAGATCTCCCCATCAAAATGGTATCGTCCACAAACTGTTGGTGGGAGCAGACTAAGTTACTAGAAGAAGGCCTCAAACCCACCAAGGATCTTTGATCAACCATTTTTTTCAAGTTCCTCCCAAGGCATTCCACCATGATAGTAAAAAGAATTGGAGAAATGGGATCTTCATGCCTCAGACCTCTAGAATTCTTAAAAAAGTGAGGAGATCCATTAACAAGAACATAAATAGAAGCAGTAGAAATGAGTTGGCTAACCAACTAGAGAACTCTATTGCTGAAACCAAACACTCTCATGATTTTAAGTAAAAAGTCCCAGTCAACACGATCATAAGCTTTTTAAATGTCTAACTTAAGGAGGAAACTTTCAATCTTAGACTCTGCAAGAGAATGGACATTTTCATGCATAGTTATAATAGAGTCCAGAATCTGCCTTTTGGGAATGAAGCCATTCCGCTGGGGAGAAATTAGGGCAAGCAACACATTGAGAAGTCTGGAGGTCAAGACTTTAGATATAATTTTGTAGAAGGAATTACAAAGGCTAATAGGCCCGAAGGCTTCAAATTCCACAACACCAGGATGTTTAGGGATAAGGACTAGGAAAGTCACATTGATTTCCTGGAGGATGCTTCTCGATCCAAAGAATTCTTTAACAACATTCACTACATCCTCTTCGACATCTCCCAGAACCACTGAAAAAAGAACATCAAGAAACCATCAGGTCCAGGGGCTTTATTGCCATATGTTGCAACGAATTTATGATTGCATTTTTTTTTGGCATTTTTTTGAAAAAGTTTATGAAAAGAGAGAAAATCCTTAGAATATAATTAATGCAACTATGTTGAGTTGCATATGTTGCAACAAATTTATGATTGCATTTTCTCAACATTTAGTAGGTATTCTTGTTATCCATGTTTTCCATTTTTTAGAATGCCTATTATTGTGGAACCATGTAGTTGCTTCTTTATGTCCTGTCAATTCATAGAGCAAATAAATATACTTTGTACGTCTCAATTATATTTAATTGAACTTAATTATTGTTTAAATTTTAGATTTTATATTCTTCATGGTAAAATAATTTAGGAGCCAATCATATTCCTGGTTCAAAATAATATATTTTATTATATTGATCACTCTGTTTGAAAACAACTTTAAGCAATCATAATAATATTATAATTTTTTTTACACTCATATAAAAACTATACCTAAATAGTAACTTGTTGTGTATGACAACAAACAATCGCTGTAAAACCTTAACTTTAGAATACAAATAAAAAATAAAATACAAGCTATTTTTGGTAACGTATGGTGGGTCAGAAATTTATGAAACATATAATAACTTGTTGTATATGACAACATACAATTGTTGTAGAACCTTAACTTTAGAATACAAACAAAAACAAAATACAAGCTATTTTTGGTAACGTATGGTGGGTCAGGGAATTTATGAGACATATCATAAAATTGAACCAATAATGGTAACGTATAGTTTAACTTTACTGATATCTTTATTGGTAATGTATAGTTTAACTTTATTGGTAACGTATAGTTTAAATTTATTGATATCTATATTAATATGAAAAGAATAAAAAGTTTACAAATATAATATTCTTTTAGATCTTCATATGGATTTGTGTGCACTGTTCAATTGAGTACGGGCACTTATAGAGTGCATAATTGAATGTAGGGTCCAATCATTATAATGTACTTACTGTAGTTTGATATATCTCTGTACATTTGTTAGTTGCACTAGTTGAACAAGTCGAATCATTCTTACAAGAGGTGCATCCTATTTCTCTATTTTTTATTGTGATAGTTTTAAATATTGTTTATAAGTATTTCTGTTTAGGAATATCTACTATGCCCAAAGAGCTTCTGTTTTCATTCCTTGCTTCTTTGTATTGCCAGTATTAGTGTTTGAAAGTGTTCAGTTTATGTGATGTAGCATTCACCATTCTCCGTTTTAAATCTGAACTGATTATGCAACCTTCTGTCCAGTCTTTCTGTTTTAAGACAGAAAGAAACAATAATGAGTTAGTCAATAAAGCATTGATCCACAAGAATAAAGATATTAGATGTAACTTTTGTAGATCTGTGCACAAATAATGAGTAATAGACTATTATCGGTATAACAAAAGCTGCATTCAAAGGAAAGTCTGATATTTAACATTTTAGTTATTTTTTTCAAAAGCATTCAGCATACTGCTGCTGTTTAAGCATTGTAGGCCTCTGTGGAAGCTTGCTGCCCTTAATGACAGAAAAAATCATTTTCCTTCTCCTTTCTTGGTAATGCGATCAAATCCTAGGCCAAGGAAATTTGCCCATATCCATATTCTCGGGAGGCTGAGCAAAGTTTTGTCTTTGAAGGAATCAAAGAGGCTGGAGCAATGCAGTCCCCCATCTGATTAAACAAGATTCCATTGCTTCCACAAATAGTCACACATGCAGGACTCCTATGAAATTCAAGCACAATAGTAAAAAATATTTGTTCCAATAATACCCACATTAGGATTTATGTATCCAAAGGAAATTTGCGTTGAAATGAATCTAAAAAACAAAAACTCCCAAGTCAAAAATCAAATCCAAAATCAGGGCAAAAGAACTATCGAAAAGTGTAAGGAGTAGCCCATTTACAATGTCTGTCTCAGCAAAGCATTCTGTGAATGGAGGAACAATCACAGAGATGTCAAATCATATTCTGAACCAATCCTTCTCCCAACGCCACCCCCTGCAAAACAGACCTCTGGGTTTATAATCTGCAGTCAGCTTTGGTTCTACCTGGTTTCCTGCTGTACCAGGTACTATGATTACTGGGTGTGGCTGCTAGTGTTTGGGTGTGTTCTAAACTCTATAAGGAACAAAATGGAGATCATTCCAACAACTTCCACAAATTAAGCTTATGCCTACCATGAACATTCCTATTAAATAGAGCCCACAAACATCTAAGAAAGTTGCCAAATACTAATTGCACTTTCTTATTCAGATATTACTTATTTTGCAAGTGAAGGCCTTTTGTACATGATGATCTTCAGAAATGAATATGAATGAAGAGAAAATAGAGACGTGCGTATCAGAGTAAACCTTAACAAGTAGGATAATATAATTAGAATAAGAGTGGCAACATGATGTGACATGCTCACTCCAAAGTCTGACCGCCTTGTCTCCCAGAAATTAGAGGAAAGATACCATATGTATAGAACCCAGCTGTGTACATATACAAAGCCTTTAATTTTATCCTGCAACCCAAGGTATTCAAAACATAAACAGTAGTAAGGGAAGTCGAAGACATAAATATACAATGATACCAACCACAATGGCATGGGATCTACAAAGCACATACAGGGTTGAAGAAAGAAGATATTACTCTACGTCAGAAACAATAAGAAGAGCACATGGAATTAGCTGATGTAGCAGCTAACATCGCTATGCACAATGGGTTAGCACCACGTCCATGACCTCTTCTTTGAGTGTACAGTCAAATTTGACAGCAACTAGATTGGATATATGGGAAACAGATACAAAAAAACATTTGAAACAAATGCTATGACAAAAACGAAACAGAAAACCCAGAAAATAGGCTTCTGCAAAGCGAGCTCAAGCAAAACCTTGAAATGCGGTGTAATAAGCCTAGTCGTCTCAGAGCTTAGAAACACCTGTCGTCTCATGGTAGGACATGTAATTCCAACCTTGTTGATTGTATAAACGTAGGCAAAGCATGAGCTCCACATGCCAATTGATACACGGTCAAACTGTCAAAATATGTTTTTGATTCCTATTTCATCTATATTTTCTCCTAAGATAATTGAATATTAAGACGTCCAATTAAATTTGTGGAAATTATATTACAAGTTGTTGAGAGTGATGTAACAAGTGATAATTTGTACCGTCTATTCCAAGTCTGGATATTATAGGTTCAAAGAGTATATATACTTCTTCAGATTGCAAAATTGCTTAAACAGTATACTCACTGGGGATCTATATCTCAAAACCATGAGACTTCTTTCATTACATGTCATCCTTGAAAAACAAAGAAACAAACAACTAGCAATCTAATATTATCGAAAATCCCACATATTTATGACTATTTAATCCACTAAAAAGCTAGACAACTTAAAACACCAAGTGATGGATGAGAACAAACATAACATATTTCAACTAAAAGAGAGAGAGTCAGTAGATATCGCAGGCCCCCTATGCTACTCGATGCCATAGGAAGATAGTCTGAGCTCATATAAGAATTTGTAAAGGTCCTAAAGACTTCCTATACATGTCAATCACTCTTTCTTTCTACTCTTAAGTGGAGTATATTTTAACATATTTGAAATATCAAATGACTTGGATCTATTATAGCTAGAGCTAAGTGTCTATCTCATCGCCGTTTTCAGTTTTGTTTGTATTGTATTCAATGCAACTTACAAAGCCACGAATTCTACCATAACATTATATTATTTTTATAGGCTATTATTCTCAAAAGATATGTGATAAGCTTTTATTTAAAGAATAATAAAACCTAAAATTAGGAGGATATTTTTATAGGATTTGAAGCCATGAGAACATGACCCTTTATTATTTATTCGCCTCTCCTTTTTGTTGTATATATACTTATCATCTCAAACAACAATGTGAGAATGGTGAGAGGAATTACTTTTATAATTTTGTAAGTCTAAGAGATAAGTACATTTTATTTTAAATTTATTATTGAAATTTTTGTAAATGTATAATTGTTATTGTGTTTAATTTATTTCGTTTGGTATATAGATTGACATCAATTTAATTATTTAGAATAGTTTAATTTATGATTTTAATTAAGATTCACCATGGTTTTATTAGGTTGCATCATAATCTACACTTGAAATTTCAAACTCTAAATTGGCTGCTCTAGATTTGTCATTATCTTATCAACTTGCACATCACACACTTTGTACTGAATGGTTATAATATTATACCTACAAACAAGCATCGGTCGTTTGCTATCATGAAATGAATTATACTAGTGCATATCAAAGGTATCTACACTAGAGCATTCAATCAACATTACATGGAATCTACAACAACATTGACACCCTAGGAATTATATTTCTTGCTTGGTATGTCTTTGATTTGTATCATCAACAAAGTAACTTGAGTCTTATCAAGGAAGCTAATAATCCTTCCTCTATTTTGTATTACTTACCAATGTGCTTTTTAGAATAACCCATTTTTAAGAAGCAAGTACCAAAGACAAGAGAAAAACACAAAATGGTCTATATAACCAAATCAACCACACCATCTAACATGGTGGTCTATGGGTGAGAACTCATGAAAATATATTGGCCCAAGTACTTTCAAACTTGCTAAAAATAATAGCTATATTTTCTTACTACAACAAAAATTCCTCACAAACTCATATTTTAGGTGATAGATTGAAGATAGATTATAGTTCTACTTCTACAAAATTTGAGATAGATAAAAAAATAGTAAAGTATACCCTTCAATGTATAGGAAAATCTTATGACATATATTTGTTGCAATAAAGCAACAGATGGTATAGTCATCTTAATATATGAATAGTGGATACCCAAAGCCTAATTACACACAAATGAAGCATACATTATTTAGAGCATTTAATAAAAAAAATGATCATATTCATATTACTGGATAAGATATAGCTAGGTGCGTCTAATACAACATATGAGGAAAGTAATAAAAATATCCATTTATGACAAAATAAATAAATATTGATTATATTTGTATGTAGATTTATTAATAATTTTCCTGTTGCACATTGCACCAATCTTATCTTGTGCATGCAAACTTTTTCAAGACCTTGCCTAACATTTTATTCTTTTCAAAGGGAGTACAAAATTAATTTGCATAATCTTCCTCTTGAAGAACAACGCTTAATGCATTTCAAATCAATGTTCACCAAATTTTGGCTAACTCCACTTTTATCTCATTCAATGCAAATGAGAAAAGTAAAGAGTTAACCAAGGTGTGGTGATAATTGAGTAAAACACATCGATAGTTGCTTCAAGAGGAAGAGTATACAAATTCCTATGTACTCTTTCTTAAATGGATAGTAAGTTAGGGAAGTTTGAGAAAAAGTTGGATGGATAACATAATTATGCAATTTATGACAAGAAAATTACAAAATTGAACTAATCAAAATCTATCATAACAAGCCAAAGTTTCTTGTGTTCTCTTTGATTGTATTTATAATTAAAGGACTTGGCTTGAGCAGTTGAACATTAAATTGAGGCCAATGCCCAATTAGCACTATGAAGCACATAACTCTATAGACAGTGAAATCAATTCTTAATGTTTTTAGTAACTAGAATGCATTTTGACATGTAACTCCCTTAAGCACTAACATCAAATAATATAAGGTTGTATATGAATAGCAAGAAAAGACAAAAATATTCAAAAAGACTATGATTAGCATCAATGTCCTGACTCAGGGACTCTGCACCTTACTAGCCATCTAGGTATTGCTCAAAATCTGCATGGTCAAAAATAAAAGATGATATACCAGTGATGGTGTCACATCTGGCTTCTTATCCAATGCCATGGATCTATTGAGATTTCCATATATTTTACATCTTTTATGTTGCAAATATGTCCACACCTCTATCTTCAATGACTCCCAACTTGAACATGTCATAAGTCATTACGATGTCAACAAGGTCATTTTTCCTATAATTGGTGGCATCTTCCTCTTTGAATCAATTCTCTCTCCTTGTGCTTTTAGATGTATCTACTTTGCAATCTCTAAGGGGCTGTAAAAAGATTGTGTCCTAGTTTTCAGACATGCACTCAACTATCACAGTCACTTTGTAGATTTGGATGTCCTAAAAAAGGCAAAATGCTCTTTCTATGCAATATGACTGCTTCTCAAGCACTCCCCTCCAATTCCAATTGAAGGCATAGATTTCCTTAAGCCCAATTACCTCTTATGTGAAGAGGTTCATGTGATCAGTGATGACGATATTGATTAGTTAGCATAGAGATACTTTGTAGAGGAAATTTTTTGTAGGCAAGAATATAGCCTAAGCCTAAACTATTACTAATTGAACTTGTCTAGCCTTTATCACTGTAATTAATTATTATCAAAAGCATTTTCTCATGAAATTTCAATGTGGAGCACAATTGGTAAATTTGGTTTGCTCTACAATTGTAATTGGCATGGTGAGCATAACCAGAAAGGTTTCATAGTTGCAAACAGAGACAAGCAAGATAGTATGTCAATAACAAGCAAGATTGAACAAGTTTAAAATATCTTCACATAAAGATAGTAGTAAGATAGAAGTATAGATTCAAATTTCAAACAAGAGAATTCAATCCTTTTTTTCCAATTGTGCAATTCAATATATTATTCTTAGATAAAAGCAATTTATCTTTATAATACATTTTTAAATTGGTCATCTTTTGCAGCTCAAGGACATCAGAGCAAGAGAATGAGAAAATTATGCGCAAGGAATACAATTGTTAACATTGGCTATGATAACATGATGTCAATGGGAATTTTTATACTTATAGTTACATAAATGTTGATCCTGTTTGCATTGCTCGTTTTAGTAAAAAAAGCTTCTCATTTTGTAATATTGGCCATGGCAAGTGTATTTATCATATTCTACATATTTGGCATTTGACTATTTCCTTGCAAAGAATGAAAGTCATTAATGTAGTAATATGAACATGCTACTTTGGACATGAGTCATAGTAATTCAACTAGTAATATGAAGATGCTAAAGATTCCTATATAAATAAGTTGAGAATATATTATATTGTGTTTTATTTTGTGAACTATCTATATTTTCCTAGCTTTCTTTAATGCTATCTATGTTGATTTGTATTTGTTATTCTTTGTTATCAAGTATGAGTCAGAAATTTATAATTATACTTGATACAAAATTAGAAATCCAATAATGTGAAAGGGAACAATGTTTTGACGAACTGTCAATTATGCATTAGAATAGTAAGACAAGTAATGGAGAATAGATACAAAGGTGTCAAAAAATGGTTAGGTTGTTATGGTTCAGAAATATTTAACCCCAATTTGAAGAGGCAACAATGGCTTGGAACATTTGACACAGCAGAAGAAGTAACACATGCTTTCGACAAAGCTGCGATAACAATTAGAGGGAAAAATGCAATTACAAATTTTGTGTACACCCATTCTAAACCATGTAGCTTGTTGTCCAAGGAATTTGTTGTTGAATTATGTCATCTAGAATATAGATTACAAAAAAAAGGAAATCGAAAAACAAATTGGCCAAACAGTTTGCATCTCACCAATGCAAAGTGATAATACAAGAAAGCAAAGACCTATGCTTGAGTTTTGATGAGTTTGAACAATGTGCAAAAGATAGGTCATATAGAGGTGTTAGACAATGTCCAAGTGGTCGATATGGTGCATAAACTTGGAATAATAAACTGTAAAAACGATAATGGCTAGGAAGTTTTCATACAATCGATGAAGCTGCCTATGCTTATGATATGGCTGCAATATCCATAAAAGGCAATACTTAAGGCAATCACAAATTTTGACCATATCACCAAGTTATTCAAACTTTGTCTAATAATAGCCGCAAAGAAAAAATACAAGAAAGTGAAGACCTATGCTTGAGTTCTGATGAGTCTGAACAATCTGCAAAAGAAATGTCATATAGAGGCACTATTAGACAATGTCCATGGGGTCGTTACGTTGCAAAAATTTGGAATAAGAAATTGAAAAAATGACAGTGGCTAGGAAGTTTTGATACAGCTGAAGAATATGCCTATGCTTATGATATGACTGCAATATCCATAAAAGGAAATATGGTAATCAAAAGTTTCAACCATACCAATTCCAAGAGAGGAGACTTGCCACAATCCACCAAGTCCTTGCAATAGACAAGTTGTCTGATAATAGCTCAACCAATTTAAGAATAGAAAATTTAGGATCAAATGTTGTGAGTCATAACAACATTTCTCACATGAACATGGTTGATGATATATAGTGTTCTACAAAGATGGCATATACTTGAAGTAGTATGTACTTGGACTTGATTCCAACAATTTAGAAATTCCTATCTCTGATCCAAATGATATTAACTATGTCATTTGTAGTAGCAATATTGACACTAGAATGCCTTTGCAAGACTATACACTTGATAATTATCCTACGAATTTTGGTATGCATTGTTCAAGTACATTTGAATTGTTCAATTTTCAAACCTTTTTTCAAAATGCTACCAGTAGAAATTTTGTTACTTTATCTTCATCTCCATGGTTCAAACCCAATCTTAGCTTTCTTGATGCTAGCCCTATCCTAGTTAGTAGTACCAACAGTGATACAATTGCAATGATGAATACTAAACAACTGACTTTGCCCAATAAAACTGAAAGCCAGTATATTTGGCCATTCTTGGAAATTCCTTTGTTTGCAGCTGACAATCTTAACATAAACAAAGAAAACAATATCAATTCTGATATTAGTAATTTGTATATCTGGTTGTTAGTACTTCTACATCTACAACTAAAAATTGATGTTACTTTGTAAATTAGAATTCCTTCAAAGAATATTGTACACTTTGTTGATGAAGCATTATAAATTACGTTAAAAGAAAATGCCATTTTTGAACATTTTATATTGTTGTTACAAATTTTTCTTTCAATGCTCCTAGCTTGCAACAATATGTAGAGCATATATTTGTGCAATTATGATAAAACAGACTTTCTTAAAAATATATGTACATTGAAGAAAACTATTGCATTTCAGAAGAATATATTTGATCGATTTATGATAGAATTATTTTCCTATTGTCGTAATTATTATTAATTTCATATTTATCATTTCTTATTGTTTGAATTATTTTAAACTTCATATTTATCATCTCTTATTTTTGAAATTTTCATGTGTCATCCTCTCATCTTTTGCATCCTATCAGAATAAGAAAAATGACAGTGAATATAAGCGTATATACATGCCACACCAGAAATGGGAGGTGTCAATTCTAGGCCCAATTGATGCTGATGTATTGGCACACATTTTTTCTGTGGACTATCCACATGTTGAGCAAGCCATCAAATCAATATTAGGTGAAGAGTTTCTTAATGGTTGAAATGGAGTTAAATACTATTCAGATGCAGTTTCATGCTTCCTATCAAATTGCATGGACTTAGAGCACAATTCACATTCCCTAGATAAGTTAGTGTATGCATATGTTAAAGATTATCTACTTCCACCAAATGTTTACAATGAAGTTGTTGTTGATTATGATGAAACAATTGGTGATGCTCCTTTGGGGGATTTATTCCCCTATGACATGTTAAAACAATGTGAAGCACTTTCATGTGTTTACAATGCTATACAAATGGGTTTGAACAATAATTGTGAGCTTGTATTCATGCATTCCTTGCATGCACATTATGTGCACTTGGGTCAACATCTGTCAACAAGGACCTTAGAGGTCGTTAGAGAATTGATTAAACTAAACAAGCATGTTCCTCCTCAAACCCCTACCACATCTCTAGTGTCCACATCCACTTTAGATACAATTTCTTATGAGGAAGCTGCCAATGTTTCTTCTCCATAGTTAAGCTCTATGTAATTTGCACATTTTGCTATATTTTTTGTTTTTAGTATTCAACTATACAATTCTAATCATTTTATCAATCTGATTAACTTTATCTACACTTTAACTTTATGTTTTTTACATTTTGTAAATGTACACATCTCATCATCTTCAGTGGTTCACATTGTCACAACAATATTTTTCAAGTTGGGATGTTTTCTGTTATGAATGCATTTTGTTATATCTCGTGTATCATCTTTATAAAACATCAATGACTCATGCATAAATTTTCATTGCAATACAAATCCAATTTACATAAATAGATGTAGTTACAATAATTGAATTTACTATGTCATTTATGCAACCTATGAAGACAAAACTACAAAATTAGGAATACTTGATATCTAAATAATGATGTGCTTAGATAGTTTTGTATATGAATTCTCCATTAAATCTGAGACATTTAATATGAAATCATTACTCAAAAATTCAATTTGAATCTCATAATGACAATGCATCATCGTCTATATGTCTTATATTTGCTTGACCATAAACTATATGTAAAACCTCAATATATTTGAAGGAGATGTCATTGTTGTCTACAAAACAAGTCTAGACAAAACAAACAATACAAAATAAGTTATTCATACAGATTTAACTGATGAGAAAGGTAAAACGAAAATTACAATCAATATAACTGGTGTACTTGTAAAATAACATGAACCAAAAATAGTTCCTGGAACAACTATATGCATTACAGATTTCAAAATTGCACCTCAACCAAACTATGACTCTGGTGATTGCGATTGCATCTTGATTTTGACAAACACAAGCACAGTTGAAGTCATACCGCACATGCATGAAGATTACAAATTCATACGAACTAGCACAACCAGACAACTTGTTACGAGTGAAGAAAACTATGCAATTGAATATGTAGGGGCACTTATGGTCGACACTAAGAGAACTTTCCAATTTCTTATTGAAATAAAAGATGGATATTCTAAATTGGACAAAGCACGGGTATAAATATTCTTCTAATTCTTTAATTGATTACAATTTACAACAATTACTACTCACCATATTTGTTAAATAAAGATAAATATTCATATAAAAACATACATCCATAATATAGGTACACATACATGTGAGTTTGGAACATCACTTCTCTATAATGGAAGAACAAATTCATTTCGAAGAATATCCAATAATGCTATATTTAGAAACATTGCAAAGAAACAAGAATCAAAAGACAACATTCTTTGTACAACTCAATCAACATACATTGGCAAATTGAATAACAAGAGGGCATTCGACTATCTGAACAATTTGTGGCATTCAACATTTGAGGTAAGTAGGGCCTTTGATTATGTCAACAATTTGTTGTATTCAACATTTGAGGTAAGTAAATTTGCACTTATGTAATGCTAAACTATTAGAAAATGATGCTCAACAAAAAATAATATACATCTTTGTTATATCTTCCAGTTTCATGGAATAATAAAAATAGCTAATCCATTTTCAAATCCATTCCATGCTTTATGTCCAAGATGCAACTATAAATTTGATACATATGGAGAACTACAAGACCAAACTACCTATTGTATTAAATGCAAACAACAAGTTGCATATATCTACTCTCACTACCTTAAAGTGACTTTGACAACCGACAAAAAGAAAACAATAGTGTTCCATGGACAAATCTAGTATTTAGCTCTTGCTTCCTGATTTGTCCATGGAACATTTCCTATGAAGAATACATCGATGATAAATCATCAATTGCTTTCATCCTAAGAGATTTCTGCAAAAAAGGACAATTCAAATTGAATCAAAACAACCTTATAACCAGTGCACAATGTATTGAAGAATGATCTATAGATCCTATGGCTAGGTACGCTTATACTTCACGACCACTTAGCTTAATTTAGATGTTTAGTTTCTATACTAAGTCTATTGAAAAATTATCACATAAAACAAAAACAATGTCCTCATAACCACCACCAAACTTTTTTTGTAGGAAGCAATGTCCAAAAGAATGTGGCTTGTCATCTTCAACAAGGAGAATCAGTGGGACATCTTGAACAAGCAAAATAAATATGCAATATTTCTATATGTTATAGGATTTTCAACTCAAAATAATGACTACAATAAACAATTATATAATTATCTATTACCATTTGTAATGTATTGATCAAACTCATCTATAAACATACATAGTGTATATTGTTTACTTATATATGCATTTAGACTCATATATATTTATTAGTAAATGAAATGATTACTACTATTTTAGGCAATTCTTAAACAAACAACAAGTTACAAATTCTACTGATAGGAATCAGACGCAATGCATCTCTTGTTAAAGTTGAAAGCCCCTCTCACAATTATCCATGACCCTTTTTTAAAAAATGAACACACATTGAAGTCTACTTAATACATATACTTCTAATGATAATAATAACAACAAATCTCTTTAAATTTAAACAAGATTGATTAGGGGAATCCCTCCTTATATGAGTTGGCTTCAAAGGTGGAGTCCCTAGAGAATAATTACAACCTTCAGATAAAGCATATTGAAATGGTTCATTCTTGAAAATGAGAGAATGAAAACTAGAATAATCAAACTCCATATGCAATTCAATGAGGACCTCCCTAAATATGATTTTAGGGTCAAGTTCAAGGAGCATTGGAATTGCATTAATTTTTTTGGTGATTTAGAAGGAGGTGAATGAATTAAAGGATACACTAGTTAAAATTCAATACAATCAAGAGATTTTGAAGGTTTCTTCAATCAAGGTTATTCAACTAAGCAAGATTAGCATTAAATTTTTTTAGCTAGCAACATTATTAGGCTTGATGACAACTCCTTGAAGTGAAAAAAAACCCTTAGGGCAAGCCCTTGAGTATAAAATGACTTAGTCTCAATCGAATAGGGAGTGCATAATGATAAAATTGGACAATGAGACTCTTGTGGATCATATGGGATTCTAACATGAAGAGTGGCATGTTGTTGACTACTTGATGGACCTATCTATTGACTAATTTTATTTTATGGCTTTCTGTGTTGTTAGTTTATTTTCTTGGTATGTTTGTTGTCAGTCATATATTTTAGTTTCCACTTCTTGTGGCTATTTATTTTTGTAATATGATGTAGCGGGCTTAATTTATCTATCTTTTACCTAGTGTACAAGGGTTTCAACCTTTTAAAAACCCACTTTTAGCCATTATATAAAAATGGTCTTTTTAACATAATTTTAATAGTTCTTGGATTTATGATTTTATTTTATAGATACTTTTGGGCGAATTCATGATCATTTGATCCTATGTGTATGCAGTCTTAACCATGTTTGGATCAAAAGACATTGCAAGAATTTTAACAAGTCGAGAAGCCACAACTTGTCAAAGCCATTTTTTTGGAAAAAGTTTATGGAAAGAGAGAAAATCCTTAGAATATAACCAGTGCAACTATGTTGAGTTGCATTTGTTGCAGCGAGTTTATGATTGCATTTTCTCAACAATTAGTAGACATTTTCGTTATCCATGTTTTCCATATTTTAGAATGTCTATTATTGTGGAACCATGTAGTTGCTTCTTATGTCTTATCAATTCTTAGAGCTATTTTACATACAAATAAAGGTAATTTGTAGGTCTCAATTGGTGCTATATTTAGTTTAACTTAATCATTGTTTAAATTCTTACATTTTATATTCTTTATGGTAAAATTATTTAGGAGCCAATCATATTCTTGGTTAAAGATAATGTATTTTATTATATTGATCACTCTATTTGAAAACAAACACAAAATTCTCAGAGATACTTTAAGCTATTTCATCTATCTAGAAATGCCACAACTCTAAATTGATAGTAGCACATGAGGAATTCTTAGATTAGCACCATGACCAACTAAATGCGTCCTTATTAAAAGTGAAGACCTCTGTCACTATTATGCATGACCTACAATTTGTTTAAATGAACACATATTAGATTTTACTTCTTATATATTTATTTGTTATCCATGTTTTTCATATTTTAGAATGTCTATTATTGTGGAACCATGTAGTTGCTTCTTATGTCTTATCAATTCTTAGAGCTATTTTGCATACAAATAAAAGGTACTTTGTACGTCTCAATTGGTGCTATATTTAGTTTAACTTAATCATTGTTTAAATTCTTACATTTTATATTCTTTATGGTAAAATAATTTAGGAATCAATCATCTTCTTGGTTCAAGATAATATATTTTATTATATTGATCACTCTATTTGAAAACAAACACAAAATTTTCAAAGATACTTCAAACTATTTCATCTATCTAGAAATGCCACAACTCTAAATTAATAGTAGCACATGAACAATTTTTAGATTAGCACCATGACCAGCTAAACACTTCTTTATTAAAAGTGGTGCTTGTATGACCTACAATTTATTTAAATTTCTTATATACTTCTAATGTTAATAAAGACAACACATCTCTTTAGATTTGAATGAGTTTGAATGGACACTCACATAAAATAACTAAATATCACTATTTGCAATATAAAAATATTTTTAATACATCTATTAATATGCCCATTATATCTTATGATGCACGTGAGGAAAGCGACCCCACAACAAAAGGCTATGCAATTTTGACCATTACAATCAGATTCGAAATTCGTTAAAAGAAAACGATTAAATGTATTGGCTGACAATTGGGCCGCAGGAATCTGTGTTTATGTTTATTATAATAGTATTAACTTAAAACAGCTAAATTACGAGTGAATACCTAAAGCGAAAGAAATGAAAAGCAGGCATTCTCCCACGCCATAAGGAAGCAAAACAAAACACGGCTTCCATTCCCTCCCTTCTTCTGGTAAAATACCTCACCTTCTTGCAATCTCCATTAACAATACTGAATAATGCTTAATTTCTCTCGTGTTTTTAGCTTTTAAATCATTTGACAGGAATACTTACTGAAAAAAAAAAATGTAAAAAATTGTATGTATTTTTTTATGGAGATCATTCACAAATTTTTTTTTCTATCCGATACGGGAGCACGGCTCCTTCTTGAGCTGATTTTTCCTTTTCTTTGATTTCTTTGTCTCCTTTGACATGTCTTTCTTGCGCTTTATATTTAAACAAATCCAACTTGACAATAGGATACGAAGTATGATCCGAAATTAAACAAGATGCATACAGTTTTTCCAGATACTCTTCTTTTTAATCTAATAGATTTAAAAAATGTCTTTTACATTCTCTTAAATCGTTAATGTCTTTGCAATTTGAATGTTAATGTTTTTTCTGTACGCTTTGCACTTATTAGTTTGTATATTTGTTTTTTTAGCAGCAACAGATCCAAATTTGTACACCATAAAAGTGAATTCCAGATTAAGCTGTCTGAATAAGTGACCTCTTTGAAGGCACAATCTCTACTAATTTTTGAGGGCATATCTGGCGTCTGTTATATCCTGGTGTTGACATGGGATGGAGCTGCAGTTGGATCTCATTACCAAAGGAAGTTTCAAATTCCTGTTTCAGGACATTGCCATTGCTACATTCTCAATCATCCGTGTTGGACTTGCACCGGACCACTGTATCCCTTAACAGGTTAAACGGTCTTACATTTGCCAGATTGTTAAGCTTCCATAGTCGAAATGTTGTTGCTAGCACGGCAAAGGTGTCTGCATCTTTGACCCTTGGTGAGAATCTGGGTTCAGAATTTAGTAAAAGTCAAACAAGAAAGAAAGAAAATTTGAATTTTAAGCAAGTACGGACATTGCTGATTGACAATTATGATAGCTACACCTACAACATTTTTCAGCTATTAGCCGTGGTAAATGGAGGTAATCTTCCGTACTTTAGATTGCACTATTTGTTTCACAGTGAAATGTACCGTAGGAAGAAATTCTGTCATATTTTTGACTTATAGTGTTACTCCCTTGTTGTTGTAAGTATATTGATTGCAGAAGGTACAGGTGTACTCAATTTTTTAGTTTCCAAAAATAGAATCTACAATCACTAATGATGAGGATATGGAAAAACCAGGGGAACATCATTTATGTTGACAGTAACGTCAGTACATCCACTCTCCCCCACATCGGCTTGGAAATGTCTCCAATACTGATCCAGGTCGATGTCCTCCTTGAATCTGTCTCAGATTCACTGGAAGCCTTGGGATCTTCTCGGAAATGTCAACGGCATCACGAGTACTCTCTGCACTAGGGAGTGGAGAAAAAACAAAACTAATAAAATAAAAAGGTGTGATCCATCCAACCTAAGCAACTTCTAACTCCCCAGAACCCCCTTAATTCCGTACTGCCAATCACCCCACACCCCCTTCTAAATCCTAAAAGAAACAAATAAAAAACAAAATTTATCTTATAATCTATAGGCTCTCCCACTATTGCCACTGCCCAAATTGTCTGTAACTACCTCAAGGAGACTACTGCTGCTGGCAGTGCCAAGAGACTTCCGACGCTCTTACCTTGTCATTGTGTCTATCTTTTGAACATAAAGTATAAAGCATAATTTGTAAACCTCTGATTTATCAACTGTGAACTTTTTTTTATTTGTTCTTATGTTCATTATGCACAAAACCTTGAGATTATGTTTATTCTTATTTATACTTTTATTTTTTTAATATTTGATGTATGTATGTTTCTGCCCTCTACAGTATTCAAGCTTCCCCAAAATTGAGCACATATCTGTAACTGTACTCGTAATACATTTGAATTACAAGATTTGAAAAAAAAATATCACAATACAGTCCTTAAACTCTTTTGTATGTGCAATACATTTTCATAATAGGCGATTAATCGTCCAACCTAAATTTCACTTCCCAGTAGTAAATCTTATCTTTTTCAGTTGTTAATGTTGGAGGTTAAGACTAGTTGATCTCTTCTTGATCTGTAAAAACGATGAATGTCATGCAGAGTCAGATTGTTTTCTACAGCTAAACAACAATGAAGATTCGTCATAGAGTTTCTTTTACTCCGTAGAATAGTTTGCATGCAAGAATATTTATCACACATGTATTCGTTCTCTTATTCTCCTTAGAAGAGTTTATACAATATCAGAAGGCGTATTTCTCATGCTGTGGACCAGTTTCCATTAAACACCAATGTGGCAGGAATATTATCTCAAACTAGCTCTTGTTCGGGAACTACATTCCATTTAGGATTGTCATATACATGAAGGTTCAGAAGGCCTGTATGGAATACAATAGCAGTGCATGAATGCTTTAGACATATATAGTGTAGCATTCAATGCATGTTAAATAGGTATCAGGCAAACTATTACATTCCTTGAGAGAAGTCATGCCCTAGTCTTGTGGGCTTATGTTAATCCATCCCGAAGTAGGCCTCATATATTTTCTCTTTAACGATCCAGATAGATTTCAGCAGCAACTGTCCCATTGAAAGGGAATTCCTTGTGCTTTGATTTTCCATTGAAACTTGTACCTATAATTTCTCAAATTCTCAACTCAAAGTCCATCAATGTTTTTAACTTCATCATCCACTTATACACAAAATCAAGGAAAATTTACTTGAATAATTATTAACAATAGCTAAAATTGTGGCTCAAATAGTTGCTTTCTTCTTTTGTACTAGCAGATCTTTATTATCTAATGAAAAATATTTAACACTCCCTTTACTCTTTTACAAATCTGCTAAAATAGTTGTCAATGAGAACATTTCAATATCATTTATGGTCTTTTGAGATTTAAGATTTTGTTTCAAAAGCATTTTCTATTACTCTATCGTGAGTTATTTGATTCAAAACCTATTAAGTTGAACTTTGCAATTGCTTCCTTTGTCATATAATTTCCCTTTCACACTCTTCATATAGTTCTCTTTGACATTGTTCTAGAAATTGCAAGTACTATTAAATCACAAATATGAACCAGTTGATTCCTGTTTTGTAATTTATGATGTTTGCTCAACAAAGAAAAAATGTCTTTTTAATGACTTTCTTGAGCTTGACGATTTTGAGATCCTAGAGGCCAACTTGGATATGATGAGGTTGAACGACTTAGGAGAAGCTTTGAACCAGAGCTTCATCATTAGGACTTGCAGCCCTCTAGTATAGCTCTATTTGTGGTAGCAAGAGTCATTGGCTACGTTTGATTTTTGGAACTTTGTACTTAGTTTATAAGTTGACTTTGTCCAAACTATATTGTAGTTGAAAAAAATTCAACTATAACCATCTAGTTTTTATTTATGCACTATGAAGTATTCTTTGTGCAATGCAATGTAATCAACGATATGAATACAAACAACAAAATCCTATTTTCTTCAATTCATGTGTTAATCTCTATTTTATTTGCTCTCTATATCTCTATGATATGAAAATGCCCTTAAATTTCAAAACAAGTAGTTTTTGTCTCTTTTTCTACAACTTTTTATGTTTTTTCTTATATCTGATTTTTTCAAAAAATCCTATACTTTGGGTTTGCCATTTTTTCCCCAAACGATTTTTGCTGCTATGCATGAAACCATGAGGAAGGTAGTCCAAACCTGGATGAAAGTTCATCCACTGCTTAAGCTTTTTTATTCCTTTAAAAATTGCTTCTATTGCTTGTTTTTCCCCTTTTGCTCAAGACACTAAAAAACATAGTGGCCAAACCATTGGCACTTGAAACATTTGATATGGGTCAAATCTTTCTTGCCTTGTTGAGAAGAATTTTTATCCCAGTATTTGTTGGCAAAACAAGGATAGACAACTGAGAGGGGGGGTGAATTAGTTGTTACCAAAATCAAACTTATACAACATTAATCAACTTTATATCACAAATCTGATAATTAATAGTGCAAGCATTAAATCAACAACACATCAGAGACACATGAACACCAAGATTTTATACGTGGAAACCCTGTTAGGGGAAAAACCACAATGGATGTGAGTCCACAAGATTATACCCTATTAGAGGTATAATGAAGAATAAAAAGGGAATGCACTTGCATTCAGGCGCACTGCCTAGAGCACACTGCTCAAAAGGAAGGCTCACTGCCTTACATACAGTAATTAGATTAAATCCATATGATGAAGTTGAACTGAAAAATTAGCTTCTACAAAAGCTTGATTATAGTTCTAGTTAGGCGCACAAAAACTTCTTCAAACTCTTCCACCCTCTGCTCAAACTCTTCCACACTTTGCTCTGAATGATTTGACCTTTATTCGCACTTGTACATCACTTGTACACTTGAGCACTTCTCTCTAAATGAGGAAAACAATCTCATATATATATCCGCTACACGAATTTACAACGCTATTCAGTCGGCCACAAATAAAGAATGAATTACAATTGTCGGCCTTGATACATGAATAAATTACAATGCGCACCAACACAAGTCGGTCACAACATAGTGAGAACCCAAACAAACACCTCCAAACATGCCAAACAATAAAATATTAATCCTCATGGATCCACAACACGCTAACACCACAATGTCGGCCAAGAACATGAACACTCGGGCACACATCGGAAAAATCTTCGATCACGAACACTTCAATCAATGCGGACGTACAACAAGGATAGAGCACGATTTAGACTCATCCATGAACGTCACAGGGACATGCACAACACATGAAATTACTAGAATTTCATCCACTTCAACCAAGAACACTATCTACAGAAACTGAGTAACTGTAGGCACACAGATCTTCAGAACTTCCACAGATCTATATGCGAACCTCTGAAACTTTCAGACAACATACTAGAAAGCTTCAACAACAAACCCTTTGAAGTGCACCTTCAGATCTTCAACACACAGAGCTTTACAACATTCTGACCTTCTCAGCTCCGCTGACTGCCTGTACTATATTTATTACAATTTTCTCAATATCCTTGACATATACAGCCTTAAGCAGATTCAATGCTAATAGTGTTGACATCAATGACAACCACATATCAGCAACACAACCACAACATCCAATAGTATTTTCCTTTCTAACCCTTCTTAGGTCCTTTCTTATTGCTTTTCTTCATTTTTCCAATGAGGGCTTGGTTTTGACTATCTTTCAATCTAATTGAATTAGCTTCAAGTTTGGTTTCTTTCCAGAAAAAAATATATTCTAAAGCTTCTCAAAGGTGGGGAGCTTCTCATGAGCACAAACACCTTGAACAAATGGTTCAATGGATGGAGAGAACCCATTTAAGGCTATGGATACAAACTCTTCATCCTTCACCTTAATCACAATTGCTACAAGTTGATCACGAAGTTTTGTCATCTTAATTAGATAGATGGCTACAATGTTCTGTCACTCACGTGTGTTGCATTGAGTTCATTCTTCAATAGCATTTTACACGAGATGTTCACATTCTAATAAAGAGTGGTCAAGGCCTCATATATCTTCTATGTTGATTTATTTTCAACAATGTGAGGAATCAAATTTACAAAATCCGTTGCCTTGGCTATCTTCTTGTTATGTTCAACCGACTAAATAGGATCAGTTGAATGTGTCAACATGGTTTCCACATAGACCCAAATATCAGCTTCTTCCAATAGCATCTACAGCCTACACTTCCAAGAAGTAAAACTTAAAGCACTCCCTAGGTGGTCACTATCTTGAGACTGAGACTAGTCATGTTTGCAGCTGCTGGAACATGTTGATATTGAACAAATTAGTTAAAAACAAATTAGATCAACAACCTATCATAGGTGTAGATCAATACTCCAGAGTGACCTAGACATTGCGGCAGCTAGGGCATCACACTCTACCACCTTTACTGATAATTCTTCAAGAAAAACCTCTATTTATACTTGCCAAAACACCTCTTCACCCAAGGGAGGCGTTTACTCTATGAGGGTCGGCCAAAATAACAATACATAATTTTTATTTATTTTATTATTTCAAGGGGGTCGTCCCAATTTTTTAGTATTAATTTTATTTCATTTAACAATTCCTCCAATTCAGGCGCTAGACATGGGTTGGCCCATGTATATAATAAATCATTATTTAGCAAAACAATTAACTCCTTGCCCAACGATATCTCAACAATAGTGCCATAAATTTGGCACAATCTGTCGTCTAATAAATTCACCAGTAACATGCCTTTTGACATCAATAACAATATTTTTCCAACAATCTCCCCCTTTGTTATTGATGGCAACCTGCAAAGAAATAACTTTGGAATGCAACAGGACCATATGTCTCACTCTAATTGAAGTGCTCCCCCCTTACTCAACTTCTCCCCTTTTGACATCAATGGACAAGGCTCCCCGGGGTTGAAAGATAAGACAATGAATAGCTCCCCCTGAACACATGCTTCTTCTAAAGAACTTAGTGACTAGATGAGAGTGATATCACTCTCAATTTCTCCCTCAAGTAGTCAAAAGTCTCTTTTGGAAGTGGCTTTGTGAAAAAATGTCCGCAATCTAATCTTTTGTAGCAACATGCTCTAACTTAACCTCTTGATCAACCACCCGCCTCTTAAGAAATGATATTTGATCGGAATATGCTTCGTCCTTGAGTGCATAACCGGATTCTTCGAGATGTTAATTGCACTTGTATTATCACATAATATGGAAATGGGATGCTCAAATTCAACCTTGATTTCCTTCAAAGTTTGCTTAATCCAAAGGACTTGAGTGCAACAAGAAGTTGCTGCAATATACTTCGCTTCTGCTATGGACAATGAGATTGAAGCCTGTTTCTTACTCAACCATGATACAAGACTTTTGCCAAGAAAGAATGCACCTCCACTTGTGCTTTTTCTGTCATCAACACTGCTAGCCCAATTTGCATCCATATATGTTGAGGGTGAAATATTCACCTCTTGGATACCATAACCTAAAATCCATGGTGCCTTTTAGATATTTGAATATTCTCTTGACCGCTTGCACATGGGTTTCCTTTGGTGCTGCTTGAAACCATGCCACCAAACCAATTGCTTGCATAATATTAGGTCTTGCAGCTGTCACATATAATAAAATTTTAATCATGAACCTATATAGACTTTGATTAGCCTAAGGAGATTCATCATCCTTACTCAATTTGCATCCTGTAACCATGGGAGTGCTCACTGCATTGCAGTCCTCCAGCCTGAATTTCTTCAACATCTCCTTAATATACTTGGTTTGTGAAATAAACCCTTTATTTGATTGGGAAATTTGCAACCCAAGGAAGAAAGACAACTTACCAAGCATTGACATTTCATACTCCTTCTGCATGTTCATGGAAAACTCTTGGCACATCTTGTCATTGCTACCTCCAAAAATGATATCATCCACATACCACAACAATCAATAGGTCATCTCTTTCATTCTTGATATAGAATTGCTATCTGTAATACCTCTTCTAAAACATTTCTGTTGTAGATACTTGACCAGTCTAGAGACCAAGCATTGGGGGCTTGTTTCAACCCATAAAGCGCCTTCTTTAGCTTGCAAACATAGTCTTGATTTTTTGATAGAATGAATCCATCAGGCTGTTCAATATACACCTCTTCCTCCAAGTTTCCATTTAGAAAAGTTGACTTCACATCCATCTAGTAGACTTTGAAATTCTTGAAATTGGCAAGGGCTAGAAACATCCTCATGGCCTCAAGACGAGCAACAGAGGCAAATGTCTCTTTGAAATCAATCCCCTCAACTTGAGCATATCCCTTGCATACAAGCCTTGCTTTGTTCCTAACAAGTTGGCCATACTCATTCAACTTGTTCTTGAAAACCCATTTAGTGCCAATGACATTCTTGTCCTTAGGTCTTGGGACAAGTACCCAAGTTTCATTTTTCTCTATTTGATCCAACTCTTCTTCCATGGCTTTCACCTAGTATTTGTCTTCTCGAGCTTCTTCAAAATTCCTGGGTTCCACTTTGGAGAGCAAGGACAAGTTCACATGTTCAAATGTACTGGCTACTCTCCTCCTTCTCAAATTTTTTGTATCTCTGCCACCAATGATTAGATTTTCTGGACGATTCTTTTGAACAAATCTAGATGGTGTCTTGGGTGGTGCCCTTGATGGTGTTTTTGGGTATCTTTGCTCATATTTTCCATTTTCAACTTCTTCTTCTACTTCTTCTTTGCCACTATCTTCTTTTTGACAATCAATTTCTTGTGCTATTTCCTTTTGATGCCTTTCTTCATCAACTCTCATATTTGCACTTTCAACAACTTTATGCAATCTTTTGTTATAGCATCTTCTCGTAGAGTATCCAAGAAAGATACCCTCATCACACCTAGAATCAAATTTTCCCAAGTCTTCATCATCTCACCTAATATAACATTTGCTCCTGAACACTTTGAAATACTTCATTGATGTAGGCCTTCCCTTCCAAAGTTCATATGGTGTTTTGGTATTGTTCACCCTCATTTGTGCTCAATTTAGAACAGAGACTGTCGTATGAGTTGCTTCTCTCCAGAAGATGTCAGAAAGCTTAGACTCATTTAACATGGCTCTTGCCATTCCTTGAACTGTTCTATTTTTTCTCTCAACAAATCCATTTTGCTTTGGAGTTCTTACGGTTGAATATTGTCATCTTATTTCATTTTGTTCAAATAATTTTTCAAATTCATTTGAGGTGAACTCTCCTCCTCTATTAGATCTTAGACATTTGATTTTTAACCTAGTTTCATTCTCTACCAAAGCTTTAAATGCCTTAAATCTCTCAAAAGCTTCAGATTTTTCTTTTAGAAATGTAATCCAAGTCATCCTAGAATAATCATCAATTAATAGCATGAAATAGCTTTCACCTTGCAAGCTTTTTGTCCTTGTTGACCCACATAAATCAGTATGTATTAGTTCCAAAGGCTTTGATGTAGAATATATTAGAATGTTTCCATATTTGGATGATTCCGGTTTTTAATGCTCTGTGTTACTGCGATTCTCTTGCAGACTATATTTAGATAGTTGCTAAATATTGTATCTTCGGTTTTGTATATATGAGCTTCGCTCCTTGTAAATAATCAATTCAAGCAATACAAAATAATCTGTTCATATTATTTTATGGTATCAGAGCCTTGTTCGTTTTTTTGAAAATATAATTTCTTTCGAAAATTATTGTTTTTGTTTTCAAAATTCGAATTTCTTGTTCTGGCTCCTGTTTCTAAGCGCGGGACTTCAAAATTTCTTTGATTTGCCTAGTGTTTTTTGTTGGACACCACGATTTCTGGTTCGGGCCATTATGTGGCCGCGCCCTTCTTGCGGATCTCCTTTAGGCCGCGTGCAGAGTTCCGTGTGTAGGGCAACGGATTGCTAACAGAGCCGTGACCTCACACACAGGCCGCGGGCTCTCCCTGCCTTCAGGGCCGCGTTCTGTTAAGAAACGCGTGTCCTTCTCTTTGGGCCACGTCCTACTAAGCCACGAAAATTTGCGCGACTCTCCTTGGCGGTCATTTTCAGGCATTCGACCTCTGTGCTGGCCGCGTTCGCCCCTGTGCTGAGCATAATCCGCCCTAAACAACAATTTCTCAGTTGTTTCTCTCATAATTTCGAGTTTTCTGTAGAAATGCCTCTGTTTTCGAAATTTCTAAGTGCCTAGGGCATGAAAATTTTTTCGTCTAGGGTTTTGCACCCTCAGAATTTGACGAATTTTTTTTCGAAGATATATTCGTGGTGGGTTTTTCGAGATTCTATTTGGGTCTTCGTCAAAATTTTTTGGGTACCTCGTTTTTCGTGCCTCGATTTTCGAGCCAATGGATTTGAATTCCGACTTCAGATTCTTTCTGTGTTTTTTTTGTCTACTCTTTTGGGTACTTGTCAAATTTTCCTGGGTTAGTCTAAAATTCACCTCGACATCCGTGCAAATGGCATCTTTAACCAACCTGATGCTGGAAAATAGTCAGCGGTTTAATGGCAGCAATTACAACACCTGGAAGCAGCGAATGTTAACCATCTTCGAGTACCGTCATCTGGATGCGCTTGTTCTAGGCACAGAGACGCGTCCTACCTCCGTCCAAACAGATCAGGATAAGTTTGATGATCGGAATCGAGAAGCTGTTATGCTTCTCAAGCTATCTGTCACAGATGATCAGTTACCTCAGATTCCCTCTGGCAAGTCGGCTGCAGACATCTGGAAATATTTGAAGGAGCTGCATGAAACATCCGACAAGAGTCGTGTATTCTTTCTAAAGAACCAGTTGTTCTCCATCATGATGGATGAACGTATGTCATTACAGGAGCATCTTACGAAGATTAAGGACATTCGTGATCAGCTTGAAGCTATCGGTCAGAAAATGGAGGAGGAAGATATGGTAGTTATTACCCTGAAAAGTCTACCAACATCTTATGAGCATTTCATAGAGACTCTTAACATTACCTCAACAAATGTTGATCTGAAATTCCCAGAGTTGTGCACCAAACTGCTACAGCAGGATCGCTGGAAGCAGTAGTTTGGTAGCCGTGCTTCCTCATCCTCGTCAAAACAAGCCTTTGCAGCTAAATTTCTGCCATCTCAGTCATCACCATAGGGCAGTTCACATCAATCCTCAGGCAGTTTTCAGCAGAAGAGTGTTCAGTGTCATTACTGTCGTAAGTACGGCCACATGAAGAAAGATTGCCGTCAGCGACTCGCTTCTGAACAAAAGAAGCTGGGAGGGTCAAATCAGTAGGCAAATGTTGTTGAACATTCTGAGAAAAAGGAGTCTGCCTTCTATGCTTTTATGGCTAAAAGCCCTTTTGATTTAGCCCGGTCGTCTGCTTGGTATATCGACTTTGGTGCTTCACGTCATTTTTCTCACCGGCGTGACTGGTTTACAGACTTCTATACCTACAGTGATTCAGTTGTGTTTGGCGGAGGAGAGGAGTTCAAAATTATTGGCAGAGGAAATGTTCAGATACTGTCTGGTGGGCGTCAGCTCATCTTTCTCCATGTATGCTATGTTCCTGGTATGGCACTTAATCTGCTTTCTGTGAGTCAAATCATGAGGAATTCTCCTCAGTTAGATGTGGTGTTCAGTACCCACACATGTTCCATTATTGATCGAGAGAATCGTCTTACCGTTGCGACTAGTCTAGAGGATCATGGCCTATATCAGCTTACTGACACTGGTGATTCTCCTGAAATAGCTATGGCAGCTCGTGAATTATCTCTCAGTACTTTGTGGCATCAGCGATATGGACATCTCAACATCTAGTATCTCTCTCAGTTGTCCCGGGAGGAACTTGTTTTTGGCCTACCTCCGATTCAGACGCAGCATCTTGGAGTATGTGATGCTTGTCAAGCTGGCAAACAACATCGGACTCCCTTCAAAGATGGAGATTCTTGGCGTGCGTCTCGGGTACTTCAATTACTTCATGCTGATATTTGTGGTCCTATGAATACATCTTCAGTTACTGGTTGCAAATATTTTTTGCTTATTGTTGATGATTTTAGTAGAAAGATGTGGGTATACTTTCTTAGACAAAAATCAGATGCATTTAGTACCTTTCAGACCTTTAAGTCTTTGGCTGAAAACGAGTCTGGCTGCAGTATCATTTCTCTTAGAACAGATAATGGAGGGGAATTTTCTTCTACTGCATTCTCCGATTTTTGTGCTAAACATGGCATCAAACGCCAGTTCACCACTCCCTACACCCCTCAGCAAAACAGTGTTGTTGAGCGTTGCAATCGTACGATTGTTGAGATGGCTCGTTCTATGTTACAACACAGGAATGTTCCTAATAAGTATTGGGCAGAAGCAGTGTTTACTGCTATTTACCTTCTTAATTGTTCCCCTACTCAGGCTGTTAAGAACAAAACTCTAGAAGAGTTGTGGTCTGGTCGTAAGCCCAAGATCAGCCACCTGAAGATTTTTGGCTCTCTTGCATATGTGTGGATTCCTGATGCTAAGCGCTCAAAGTTGGATTCCAAGAGTCAGAGACTCATGATGACAGGGTACAGTGACAACCATAAGGCCTACAGATTGATAGATGTCGACACTGATCATCTTATTTTTAGTTGTGATGTTGTTTTTGATGAAACTCGAGGACCTTTTTTGCCTTCTTCTGAGCAGTATTCTGAGGAACAACCTCACTGTGTTCCTCTTCCTATAGCCCCACCTGATGGGAGGGATGATGCAGATAATGCTCGCCCTGAGGCTCCTGATGCTGATCCTGTTGAGGCTCCGGAACATGATCCCCCTCTTGCCCCTGTTGCTGCTCCTGAATCTCTTCCAGCTCCTCCAGAGATTGACTCCTCTACTCTCCGGCCCAAATGGTGGGCTAAAACTATTAGTGATCTTAGGGATGATGAGCTCATTGAGGGTAGAGTTTCTAGAAATAAGAGCAAACAACCACCTACAGTTAATTTTGCTCTTATGGCTAACATTCATAGTGTTTATGAGCCCCAGACCTATTCTGAGGCTAAAGGTATCCCTGAGTGGGAACAGGCTATGGAAGCTGAATTTCAGAGTCTTCAGAAAAATCACACTTGGGCCCTTTCTGATCTTCCTGCAGGGAAGAAGCCCATTAGCTGCAAATGGGTGTACAAGGTAAAATACAAAGCTGATGGAACCTTAGACAAGTATAAGGCTCATCTTGTTGCTCGAGGGTTCTCACAAAGGGAAGGTATTGAATATGAGGAGACTTTTTCTCCCACAGCTAAAATGAGTACCATATGGCTTGTCCTTGCCTTAGCAGCTCAGTTTGGTTGGAAAGTTCATCAGATGGACGTTAAGAGTGCCTTTTTGAATGGTGACTTACAGGAAGAGGTCTACATGACGCAACCTTCTGGATTTAAGGTCGCTGGTCAGGAACACAAAGTCTGTAAACTTGTCAAAGCACTCTATGGTTTGAAACAAGCCCCTCGGGCTTGGTACATGAAAATTGATAAATACCTAACTGATCATGGTTTTCAGCGGAGTCCATCAGATTCAAATCTGTATATCAAACATGTAGGTGATGATGTATTGTTTATAGTTGTCTATGTGGATGATTCGATCATTACTGGAAGCTCAACACATTTGATCACTGAAATCAAATAGGATTTGTGCCACACCTTTGATATGACAGATTTGGGACTCTTGCACTACTACCTCGGAGTTGAAGTTTGGCAGACTGAGCACAGTATCTTTCTTTCTCAGTCCAAGTATGCCAGAAGTCTTGTGGACAGGTTCAGAATGCAGGATTGCAAACCTGCCCCCACTCCTATGGAACCCGGGCTCAAGTTATTAGCTCAGTCCGATTCAGCTGTTGTGGATGAATCTTTGTTTAGACAACTAGTGGGCAGCCTCATTTATCTTACTGCCACCAGACCTGACATTAGTTTTGCAGTAAGCTACATATCCCGCTTTATGACAGCACCCAAGGCTGATCATTGGACAGCAGCAAAACGTGTCCTATGCTATGTTAGTGGTACTTCTGATTATGGTCTTCTATACACTTGGAGTTCTGACCCTACATTATGTGGCTACACAGATTCAGACTGGGTAGGTTCTGTTGATGATCGTAAGTCTACCGTTGGATATGTGTTTAATTTGGGGTCTGGTGCTGTCACATGGACTAGTAAGAAGCAGCAGGCGGTGGCTCTGTCGTCAACCGAAGCAGAGTATCGAGGAGCAGTTAAGGCAGCTTGTGAGGCAGTTTGGCTTTGGCGGATGCTTGCAGATATGCATGTTCCTCAGTCAGGACCGACTCCTCTATTCTGTGATAATCAGGGAGTGCTCAAACTGGCAAAGAATCCGGTCTTCCATGAAAGAACCAAGCATGTCGAAACTCATTGTCATTACATTCGCCAGTTGGTTGAAGACAAATCTATTCAGTTGCTGTATGTGCCTACATTAGAGTAGTCCGCAGATATCTTCACCAAGTCTCTCGGTTCTGATAAATTTGTAAAATTCAGGGAAGCTATTGGTATTGTTGATAGATTGAGCATTATGGGAGGGTATTAGAATGTTTCCATATTTGGATGATTCCGGTTTTTAATGCTCTGTGTTATTGCGATTCTCTTGCAGACTATATTTAGATAGTTGCTAAATATTGTATCTTCGGTTTTGTATATATGAGCTTCACTCCTTGTAAATAATCAATTCAAGCAATACAAAATAATCTGTTCATATTATTTTAGAATACTCCTTTGATTTGAAACTCATCCTTGTTTGCTTTCCAAACTGGCATTGTTTGCAGATATTATTAGGAGGCTTAGTTATCTTCGGTATGTCCCTAATGGCTTGCTTTTTGCTGATCTTCACAATGTTGTCAAAGTTCAAATGTCCCATCCTTTTGTGCCACAGCCAGTTCTCATCTTCTTGTGCCATGTAGCACTTTTCTCCTTTGACTTCACTAAGGATATAGAGATTATTTACAGTTCTACTAGCATCCACAACAAGTTTCCTTGTTCTTGTCTTTCTGATTTCACAACCACTAGGATGAAATGTGAGAGTGTGCCCTTGATCACACAATTGACTCACACTTAGAATATTATGCTTCAATCCTTGGACATATAATACATTTTTCAGTCTTTGTCTTTCCATTGTCAAAACTAAGAGTGCCTTTTCCTGTTTTCCTTGCCATAGCATTATCTCCAAACTTCACGGTGCCTCCATTTGTTTCCTTCAAAGTGAGGAACTTGCTTTTATCCCTTGTCATGTGGCTTGAGCAACCACTGTCAATATATCATTGATTTCCTTCATTCTACACATGAAGGGCTGCTTGCACTAGTATGGATTTCTCCTTCATTTCATGCTCCTATTTCTTCTTCCAAACTTTTGTAGATTCCTCTTTTAGCTTGTCATGAACATCCTCCTTGTTTTGTTTCATAGGTTCCGCAAAATTACTTCTACAAGAATGCGCTGTATGACCAAAGTTATTGCACTTGTAGCACATGATATTGTAGTCCATTAGAGGAGCAAATGAATTATAGTTCCTCAAAAAACCAAAATCCTTTCTTGCATGAACTCTACAATCCACCGCCTTATGACCAAACTTATTGCAAAAGAAACAACAACCAAAGGAGGTATATTGGAACTTGGACATGTGAGGTTGCCTTGGTGGAAACGATCTTTTGAATCTTTCATGGTTGTCCCTATGAGAAATGTTGTTCTTTTGTGGGATATTATTTCCCTCCTTCTTGGTGCTACTATTGATAGAGTCCTTGAGCACATTAGCATATCCTTTAGGCTTTCTTCATTTTTCCTCTTTGGTAGTTCGAAAGTCTTAGAACTCTACTTTTCTTTGGTGGTCTTTTGATTTTCTTCAAAGCCAAGATTAGTCTTGATGAAATGTGATCTTTGACAGTGGATAATGTCCTTTAGAATTCCGGTGCTCTTTTCAAACTTCATGCTTCGATTTAATTGATCATTCAATTTCTCTAACCCCTTCCTCAAGGAAACAATTTCAAACTCCAATTTCTCACACTCCAATTCCTTTGCTTTTAGCTGATCTCTTACAACTTCTATTCATTTTGCTTCCTCAATTTGAATCTATAGATCCATGATCATCTTTTCCGATTCTTCAAGATTTTGAGATGATTTTGCTTTAGTTTTGTTGTCCTTTTGAAGTTCTGACTTTAGTCTCAAATTCCTTTTCTTAAGCTTCTCGATCTTATGGCAAGCAAAATGGACAAGATCCATTTTTACATCATCTTTGGTATGTTCTTTTAAATCTCTTTCTTCTTTTCTTTTGTCTTCATCACCCTTTGCTTCTATCACCATGAAGAGTATTTCTTCTCTCTTGCTATCGAAGAAGCTTCCATTGCTTTCTTTGGATGATCTACTTGCTTCTTGAATGTAAAGGCTCTTTTTACGCTTTCAGAAGTTCTTCTTTTCATGCTTGCCTCGTGTGCTCCTTTTCTTGTAATGTTAATGTTTTCTTCCTTTCTTTTGTTGTATTCTTCTTCCTCTTCACTACTTTCACTCTCGGCCTGTGGACATCTAGAAGCAAAATGACATATTCTACCACAATTAAAACATTTAAGAGTATACATACCTTTGTGTTTGTTGGATCCTTTATTGAGCTTCCTCACAAAGTGAGCTTCTTCTTCATCACTTGAACTTTCATTTGATTTGTATTCTTTGTTCTTTATCTTCTTGGATGCTTTGAAGGCGGCTTCCCGTTTTTGATGGCTTCTCCTTCTCCATCCTCATTTCATATGTCGTGAGGATCCCATGCAACTCATCCGTCTTCAAGGTGTTTAGATCCTTCATTTCCTCAATGGCGGAATTTTTTGCATCAAATCTCATGAGGAGAGATCTTAAAACTTTTTGCACAATTATGGATTCTTCCATCTTTTTCCCAAGTCCTTTAATGGTATTTACAATCTAATCCACACGAAGGAGATAATTTGCAATGTCTTCTTCATCTTTCATTTTCAAGTTTTCAAATTGTCTCTTGTGTGTTTGAAGCTTGGTTGTCTTAACTTTGTCATCTCCTTCATAGATATTCTTCAACTTATCCCACATGTCCTTAGCCGACTAAAGTCCGATTTGGATAATCCACACAAAATCACATTTTTGGCTTTGGCATTGTTTTTGCTTGCCCTCTTTTTGGCTTGATTTGTTCTTGGGGTTGTAGGAGCAGTATAACCATGTTTGATAGATTGCCAAATATCATACCTTGAAACATTCAAATAAGTTTCCATCCTTATGCTCCAAAAGCCATAATTCGTTCCATCAAACATTGGCGCCCTATTTGAGGAGAATCCATATCCTTCGGCCATGTGTGCTTCCAAGATCTACCTTCAAGTGGTTAAGCTATTTCTGAAGGAACCCGCACTGATACCAATTGATAAAACACACATGCTTATACTGAGAGGGGAGGTGAATTAGTATAAGCCAATCTTTTACCAATTTAAACTTTAATAATCACAATGAAGCAATCACAAAAGTCCACACACATAAGAGACATGGGATTTTACGCGAAAACCCTTACAGGAGAAAACCATGGCAAAATATTGCTTGTATAAAACTTTCTTACAAATTTCATAGGCACCAACTCATTGAAGACACGAATCCCCCCATTGAGCACCAACCCAGCAAGAGACGCCAATCTCTTCTAATGAGAGGCACCGACCTCCGGATCTCCTCAATTAGGAGGCTCTAACCTCTTAATGAATATTATGTTTGTCTTCTTGAGTATTTCTGCTACAATAAGCTTCACAAATCTGCCTTAATGTCTTCACACATCTGCTCATAACATCATTCAAATCTGCTAAAACTTCTTTTAAAAGTCTGCCATAAGATTGCTCCAATTTCTTCCAAAAATTGGCTTAAATAGCTCTCATAAATCTGCTCAAATACTTTCTACAAATCTGCTTGAATAACCTCTTATTTCTGCTCTTCATCGAATAATATTTCTTGAAAATTGATTACCATTAACTCCCTTTCAACCCTCTATTTATACTTGCCAAAACACCTCTTCACCCAAGGGAGGCGACTCCTCCAAGAGGGTCGTCCAAAATAGCAATAGATAATGTTTATTTATTTTATTTACTTGCCCAAGGTGGGTGCACATCTCAAGGGGGTCGTCCCTCTTTGGGAGGCCCAAGAATTAATTTATATTTAATTTAAATTACCCCCAACTTGGGGTGACATCATGAAGGGGTTGTCCCAAAATTTTTAGTATTATTTTTATTTCATTTAACAACTCCTCCAATTTGGGTGCTAGACATGGGTCGGCCCATGTATAGA
Source organism: Sequoiadendron giganteum (assembly GCA_007115665.2). NCBI lineage: Eukaryota > Viridiplantae > Streptophyta > Pinopsida > Cupressales > Cupressaceae > Sequoiadendron > Sequoiadendron giganteum. The sequence continues at coordinate 428,902,098 of CM021104.1, forward strand.
ATAAATCATTATATAGCAAAATATTTAACTCCTTGCCCAATGATATCTCGATAATAGTGCCTTAAATTTGGCACAATCGGTCTTCTAATAAATTCACCACTTACATGCCCTTTGACATCAATGACAATATTTTTCCAATGGGAAAGTAGTCCTAAAACTTTCATTTGATTGTAGTTTTAAAATCCTATTCCATAGAAGGTAGCTGATCATGTAAATGATGCAAAATTCTTGTCATTAAGGAAAGATTAATAAAGTCTGACTCTATATGCACTTATATTCATTGTAATGAAAGCTATAAGTTGATTCTATTAGGAGTCAGTTGAAAGAAATTGCCCTAATCAATTTAATCAAATTGCCCATGGAAAGCAGCCATAAACCTTAAGTTCCTTCTGTTTTCCTTGATGAATCATCTGAACGTGCCATTTTAAAGAAGTGTTGAAATTTCTAAATGCTTCAAGTTATTAAAATCAAATGCTTGCCTAATAATGTGATCTTGTTTCTTTAAGCAAGGAACTCTGTATGTGCATATGGCATTTCATACTTGTCTAAAGGTCAAGATTTTCTTGCAGAAGCTTATATAAAATGGATATAAGGTTGCTTGATGGTAGCTTATGTCATATTCTGTTGATGAATGTTTCCAGTGGCACCTACTGTTATCAAGAACGATCAATTAACATGGGAGTATCTTCGCTATCTTCTGTATGAAGAACATGCATTTGATAATATTGTCATTTCACCAGGACCTGGATCACCAACATGTGCTGCAGACATAGGTTGTTTTATAATCTTAGTCCTGAATTTGTGAGTAATTTTCAAGATATTTTATTCTAATGATACTATCTGTTTTTATATGTATCAGCACATGTCCTAAGGAATGGAAGAATATTGCCTGATGCTTTTCTGTTTCTGAGAAAGTAAATAATGTATTGCTGCCAGGGTTCATGAGACTTATGAAGCTCATGTTATTGAATTTTTATGTGTTATATTTTTGGGAGCTATGTTTTTATCAAGCACGTTAGTTCTTCCTAGTTTATGTATGTCAAAGACTTTTGGTTGCTGAAGGGAAAAATCTAATGTTTCTGTGCAGGAATTTGTAATAGGATATTGTGCGAATGCAAGGACATTCCTATTTTGGGAGTTTGTTTGGGTCATCAGGTTCATATTCTACCCCGTAACTGTTGGGCTTGGGCAGTCTCTGTGTTTGATTTTCATGTTTACATTTATTTCTCCTGTATGTATGTCAACTGGCAAAAAGATAATCCTACTCAGAGGAAACTGCAATTGTCAGGCCAACATGAACATACAATTTTAAAATGATTGGTTTACATCTGCCAATTAATGAGCATTCCAATCGTGCCTAATAAAAATTTATCATCTTCACTGTAGCAAGATTCCTATATCAAAAATTATTATCAGCTGTTTTTCCAATTGTTATAGTTATAACTTATATCCTTTAAATTTTTGAGATTCAGTCGTTTTTGTTTTTCAAAATAAAAGTATTTACAAACTTTTGGAATTTACTTTTTTGTTTGTTTTTGTTTTTGTTCTATTTCTTAAAAAACAACGGGTAAAAAAATAGATTTTGCTTTCTGCTAAAATAAACAAACAAAATGGTCTTGTGTCACTTGTGTTGGAGAAATGAATCATACTGAAACCATAATAAGGAACCTACCAAAAAGCTCTGATAGCTCAGTTTTAGAGCACCCCAGCATGCACATGGGAGCTCCTAGGTTCAAGTTCTAGCTGGTTGCTGGAAAACAACATGGTATTAGAGCCAGATTAGGAGCCCTGAGCACCAAAGTGTGGCTCAAGGGGGATGTTGGAGAAATGAACCAAATGTGAACCATAATAAGGAGCCTACCAAAAAGTGCTGGTCACAAAGAGGGCTGATAGCTCAGTGGTAGAGTACCCCAGCATGCACATGGGATGTCCTAGGTTTGTGTCCTAGTTAGTCCATGGAAAATAACAACCTCTACCTATGTTGATATACCTTAAGTATTGCTTTGTTCCTGATGTAGATCACCTTAAGTTTCAAATTCCTTAATACTTTCATTGGATATTGTTTATTGACAAGACCAAAAAAGCTTCAATCTAGAACAGGACAATCAATTTATATAATTATTTGGGACAGTCTCATAAGAAGCTGTATTATATGGGGACGTAGAGCCTTTTGTGATGGTTGTTCATATTGTCTTCTATAGATGCATCTTTCACAACTATCGTACAGATTCTCAGAATCTTCTGTCATGATTTAATCTCAAATTTGTATTTTGTTGCTTTGTTTCTGTTTCTCATTCTCTATAACCTCTCTCTTCCCCATACACAGATGCTTAAGCCCTAGGATCTGTTCTTGTCTCCCTTGGATTGCCTTTCTTAGGTTCAAACCTCAATATTTGACCTTGACCCTAGAGACCATCAGCTGGGGCTTATACCATATAGGTGAACTTAAAAATACCAATAAATTATAGTGGACAATTGAGAGAGAAGAATGTACAAGGCATCATCTTTTATGATCAAGTCTGCATTACATTTATATTGTTTTTCATCAACTGAATTCTCAAACTAACTCCTTCCGAACTGAACTATCAACTGTCAACTAACTCTAAAATTGTCAACTAATTTTTAACTTATAACTGTCTACTAGTTCCATGACCATTATATATATTGCTATGCTTAACCTGTCAGTTTTGTTTGACAAAAACCCTATTACTTGGTCTCCTTTTGAATTGAGGATTAATGTAATTCAGAGTTTTGAGGGCTTGCTAGATGAGAATTTGGATCTTTTGTATCAAATCATTCATGCCCCTAACTTCTGAGATAAATGGCTGCTTCAAGGGGAGAATCCTCAGGTGGAGGATGGTCCTTTTGATGAGGAGAAGCCTTAGGAGATGAGCTCCCATTGTCTTCAACCGTAGCTTGAGCATTCCAAGGGTACTTATTCTTATCTATTTCTTCCAAAACTTCATTCTACCTATAATGTCCCAATTCATTTTCAGGAAAAAGAAAAGGGTTCCAAACTTTTTTGGTGTTCCCATTTCTTCGCAACTGTCTTTGGTGTCTAGAGGCCTTAATCATGGAATAGCTGATCAGAAGTCATCCAATCTTATGAATGGCCTTACTGCTGGTTCGATTTGCAATCCTTTTCCAGCTATGATAGTGGTGACTGTAGAAGAGGACATTTTTGTAATGCCTATTTTTGGCTTCATTCCCTTGCTTTGGATTTGAGAACAACTGCTTTCAGCAAGTTGTCTAAGTTCATAACTTTGTAGATTTTGGTGTAAACCACTAAATCTTTTTGCATGATAGCTTGTGCTGAGCAGACTTACACCTCTAAGGTTTTGTCTCTTTGCTTGAAAACATAGGGTCTCCAAAACTTAGTTGGATAGCTGAAGCCTGAGCAAAAATGGCATCTTGAAGAGGGTTTTGACGTTTGAGTCAGAATCCATGAACTAGTATCACAGGTACGTGTTAGCTTATTCTAAAACCAAAGCCTTTAGTGAAGATGAGATCTCCTACACCTAGGCTCTCAAAAATGTCCACAGGAAAAGGACCATTCCTACTCCCACAGCCCCGTGTACTTGTTCCCACCTCTGTCTCTGGGACAGGGCGATGGAAAGGGATGCCCTCTGCCTGTCCCTTGTTCTCTAGGGAAACTGGGATACATTCCCTTTTTAATTTTTTGTAATTGAAAAAAAAAGTAGAGGAAAATCTGTAACCCCCTTAGAAGCCCTCCCACACCCCTTGTGAAGCCCCCAAAACACCCTATATGTAGCCTATTCACCCATTTATATTGCCACTTGCAATCACTGCAACCAATTTTCCACTTGCAGCCATGAACTTGAATAAGAAGGAACTATGCATAGTTTATGACTTTCACATTGTTCACACAAATGAAACTCATGGCTCAAAGGCATGAAATTTAAAATACCTTGCTCAATTGCAAATATGATGATTTTCTACAAAATCTAGTATTGGCCACAAAGGCACCTTAGGAGAGTTGAATACAATAGTTTGCTTGATATCATTTGATGCTTTCCAAACAATGTAGCATTGGGATCATATATTGATACACACTCATATTTCACTGTGTTCTTAACTGGGAAACATGGTGTTCCTATGTTCATCAAGAGAACAATTAGGATTGTTGCATAGTATTCTTCAGTTGTTTAGTTCTACAGAGTGACAGATTGGGCATATCATATGTTCAATGCTTGTATTTCTTCTGCTAAAATCAGGGGCCATTGTAGTTAATAAGTATGCATTCTTTTGTCTCCTTATCTATTCGCTATGAACATGCTATGTACTTTTGCACCCTAATATTTTAGATCTTTATGAAATGTATAATTTGAGAAACATTGAAGCTTTTATATATACATGTATATATGCATGTGTGTGTGTGTATGATACGCAAGATGCTGCCAAGGGGCAGCTCCTATTGCATTAAATTGTAAAAGCGGGAGTTACTTAACCTTATGAACAAGGATTTCTTCAATATCCTATTCCTACTCCTCTTGAATAAATTACTCTGCCTTATCACTGGTCTTAGGTATTATAATTTTCAGCTGCATAAGCCACTTTGTGAAAACATCAATGCATAGAAGTTGACTTTGGTTTTTTGTAATATTTTATTATGTGAATACAAAGGGAGTGTGCACAATTTGAAACCAGATTGACGACTTATGCAGCAATCTAATTATAGTAGCCATGCTCTTGCATAACAAATTCAGAATTGTAAATGACAATATAAGTAAATAGGAGTCATCTACACTTTCAATCAATAGGTCACAAGATAGATAAATACATCAACACTTGTATTACGAAACCTCTTCCGTTTCCTTTCTCTGTAACTTGAAGCGGAAGAGAGAGAATCATCGGGTGACTCCACCCTACCACGAAGCATTAAGCTTCTCCGTGCCACTCTACTAGAGAAGCCCAACCCATCACCAAGGTTCTACCAATATGTGGTCAACATGCATGATGGAATCCAATTCACTTTGTGTCATTGGTAAACTAGCATACCTATATGCTCATGAATCAAATATTTAATACATTTGTCCACTGCTAAACATATTATGGGAGATGACATAATCAACCAAAGTAATGCGCTTATACGATGGAAATCAATGACATTCAATGTTTACAGCATAGAATATCTCAATCATCTCACAATGATACATTGACATTCTACAAGATGAATAAAACAATAACTAGAAGACAAAGCCCATACTGACATTAGTTCAATAATATAATTCCAAGGTAATAACATTTATTGAATAGTAGACCAAGAAGGCTATTCCATATCCCACATGTTCCCTAAATCCACTCACTACTAGGTGATTTAGTAACCAAAGGTCTTACTTCCTCATTTGTTGATTCCCAAGTCTAGAGCCCTTCCCTAGAATCAAATGAAAGACTAATAAATAAATTCACCCATATTCATAATAGAATACGCTTAAATAATATTAACCATTAAATTTGTGTACTTATGCTATATAAATCAATTCACAACTTTCAATCTGCAGATTGCAGCAAACATGACAGTGTTTAAAGCATCATATTTTTCATGCCCCTTGATCAAAATTAAAAGTTCAATATGTTCTAAAAGGTGGTAGAATGAAAAACAAAACCCAAAAATGTTTTCCCAAGAATCCCAACCATTTAAGAGTAGTTTTATCCTCAATACAGATCACTAGTTTGCCCAGAACAGCAGTTTTATCTACAATACAACTCACTAGTCTACCCAGAACAACAGTTTGGCCACAGGATAATCTTTACTAAGCTGATAATTATTTTCATAAAGATTTTCTCATTAAATCAAATTAGTTTTAATTATTTAAAGCATATTTGGAAAACTCGAATCGGCAAAAACCTTGCCAAGCCCAAAATTGATGAGTCAACAAAAACTTGGAGAAAACTGGGCAAAAACTCGGCAAAAAATTTGGGAACATAAAAAAATTGCTTAAATTTCATTAGAAACACATTTTTTTTGCAAAATTCAATGACAAGATGAATCCAATGAGTACAAAAGTTTTTTCTATTAAATTTGATTGACTTTAATGCAAATTGATTACAAAATTGCATTCGCATGTGGAATCCTAATGGCTGAAAGCCTGATAGTCTGATACAAATTACAATAGATAGCTGAAAATGAAAATAGTAAAACTAGAAGTAAATACTAAATACAACATTTTACACATTCCTCTTCCCTAATTTAGTCAAAGCTAGGGAAGAGGTAGATGCTCTAGTCCCGAGAGTATGCGGTGGCTCCTTGGTTGGCATGGAAGGCTGTGGCTGAGGCTCGACCACCATCTTGGAAGTATCTGGCTCTAGCAATGACTCCTCCTCATCCTCATGAATGTCCTCCAACCTTACATCTCCTGTTGCACCCACATCCTCCATTGCCTATCTCTCAAAATCAAGAATCTCGTCTGCGGTAAACAATGGAGTTTGCACATCCCGCCCTGTCCAATCATTGTAAGGATCTATCTCATCCAAATCAATAGGATCTAGTGATTTGTCCTCTACTCTTTTTGTGCGCAACTGAAGGTTGTATTGCACAAAGAAAAGGTCATTGAGGCGCTTTTGAGCTAATTTGTTCCTCTTCTTCGTGTCAATGGCCTCAAACAAGCTCCATTTCTGCTCACAGTTGGATGCACTAAAGCTCCAATTTGTTCCTCTTCTTCCAGAAGAGTCTTTTCCAAAAACTCTCCAAGTTTTTGATGAGTAGACTCTTTTGGAAGACTTGGCGAGTAAAAGTAAAAAAGACTCGGGGGGCAAAAAGACTTGCGAGTGTTTTGAGACTCACTGAAACTCGCCGAAAACTCGGCGAGTTTGCCAACTATGATTTGAAGTTTTGAAGGTGTATTTTTCAATTTTAGGGGCTTGTCTCTTTAGTCTTATTTAACACTGAAATGTTTGAAAAAATCCTTACTCTTACAGTGAAATACGTTTTTAAAACTTTTGGACTGTCTTCCACAAGTATATTTCTGAAGAAGTATAACAGTCTTTCATTGATTCATGTAGAATAGGGAATGGAATTTCCTCTTTGTTTATAGAATTAAATATATATAACTTTTAAGAGAGACACTTTGTTGCATGTCTTTATTCAAATGACAAAAAATACCCAAAAGATAGAGCTCTGCCCTGACATACGCCTCCTTCCAACATTGATATCAGAGGTATTTTGCCACTGATAAATTAAGTATCAGCCATTTTCGGCTCACATTGGGTGACATGTCTTTGCTAGGTCAGTTATAAAGGCCCCTTATAAACTCAGATGATATGCCACTCCAGTAATCAAGACACAAGAAGATGCAGTCCTGAAGGACTTTGACAAAGATAAACTTCTAAAAGACTCCATTATGATACTTGTGAAAAACAAAAGTAAACCTGAAGGAATTTCAAGCCACTCTTCAAAGATCATGACAAAGCAAAGGATAATCTTAGTATACTAATATACATTTCCAAGAGCTCTATCACCAAGAAAACAACTTATAAAGTACAAATCTAACCTTAACCACCAAGAATCCAACAATCCTTTCAAATTTAGCAAGAAGCTGAGTGCTTTGAAACTAGAATCTCAAGATTATTTAATGACCCATAGATGTTAGCACTATTGTGAGAACAATACAATCCACTAAAATATCGTAAGTATCTATTGCTCAGCAAGATCTCTTGTTAAGGATAAAAAGGCCAGCTCCCACTTAGTCCATATGTAAATGCTTAGGGAGAAAAAGAAAAGGAGAGAAACTTGTGAGGCTGATGTATTTTGTTATTAAATTGTTGGCTGAAGGGAGGAAGTTAGCAAATGGTCATAAATAGTCAATCCAACAGTCACAGTCTGACCGACAACCAGTGGCTCTTTAAAAAGAATTCCACAGTAAGGGAATCACACTGATTTATACAAGGTCCTCCCTGTATTGCTTTCTTTGTAACTGAACACAAACTTGAAATAAAGAATCAATTGTGATATTCTTGTAGAATCGTTCCTGGTATGTATCGGTTTTTTTTGGTACTGTTGCATGCTAGCATAGAGCTTTAGTAGCACAAGTAAAAATTTTGTTGAGAAAGTTTTTTGTTCATTGAAATCTCTAAGCAATTTTTTAAAATGTGGGTTTGTCAAGGGGTTTCACTTGCAACCATGTGTTTCTTTAGCTTTTGGGAATTTGTTGTAAGCTCTACAAATAATTTCATCACTTAGGCTTATGGAAAAGATTTTAAAACTATCGACACTTTGGTTTTATCCTTTCCATATTAATTGTATTTTTGTGCATAGTTCCTCCACTTAATTCGTAAATTGATTATTTTTTTCTTCAATAGGCATTGGGGTATGTTCATGGTGCTCAAGTCGTACATGCTCCGGAGCCCGTTCATGGGCGACTTAGGTATGTTGTTCTATATGTTTCTTTGCATGTTCAAATTATATTTGCATTTTGAAAGAGAGGAATTCTTTTGGAATCATATATTTTGGTTTTTTTGAAATACTGCGCTATAGCATTCAATGCTGTTGTGTTGCTTTCTTGAGCTACCTTCTGTTTTAGTAGTTTGTAATGTGATATAGTGCCACCTCACTACCAATACTCAAACTAAAGCTATCAATAACAAATATAGGGCAAAAACTTAAAGTGATCGATTCAGTTGGATAAAATTCAATATATAAGTGACTGAATACTGCAGGGTACTTGTTGTAAGCATATACGATATGGATATGGGTATACATATGGCAGCCATGTATCGTGTACACCTATGTATATGCCATATTTATATAGTGAAAACTGTAGGCAAGCCATATCTGGAATGTCTCTAGGCTATATATGGGCCATATTCTATGCTGTTTGATTAGTTTATGTTTTTTTTTAAAGTTTAGTATTTGCTTTCTTTTTGGGGACTTCTGGAGTTGATGTAATCAGACATCCAAGAGAAATGTATGGGATACAAAATATATCTGATTTTCAATAAAATAAGCTTCTACACATAGTAGCAAAAATATTTCTTGGGAATAACTTGGCAAGGCAAAAGATACAAAGCTTTTCAATTTCAATTGATTGGGATTTAATTGCAAAAAACTCGGAATATTAAAAATGCAGAAAAATCTAAAGAAATAGAGAAAAAACTGCTGCCTTTTTTATTTCATTTCAAGAAAATTGCAAAAATGATAGCATACAACATGAATTATGGATATGTTTATTAATTGAGGTCACCACCCTTGCAGATTACATTTTGGTGAATCCAAAACTTCTTAAACACCTTCTGCATCATTACTGCTGTGTGTTGTGACACTTATGAGCTTCACAACCCAGTCTCCTTATTCTAACAATGCTGTTCATACAAGCTACCATAATCTAAACATGCGTTATTCTAGAGGATTAACTACTCCGATCAGAACAACTCTCAATTTTTCAAACTTTTTCTTCTGATCCAAATGTTCCTCCAAAATCTCCTACTTCACCAACAACTGTGATATAAAGCTGGGCTTTGACTGTGAAGCTGCCATTTGTATGGATATCAAGCTGAAACAAGTGCCATGTAGTGGCGAGTAGATGCCTTTTTTGTATTGTAAAAGAATTATTGAGTAGCATAGTTGAATTTCAATTTGTTCCTTATAACTATTAAATATATTCTAATTTATTATAACCCTAATCTAAATTTAATTAAATATATATATACTCAAATTTCCACTAGTTACCTTTACTTTTGAGACTAAATTTACCTTATCCATCTCCAAAGATAAGAATAGAGATTGCAATTCAATGAAGGAGACAACACCTTGAGATTTCGTGAAGGAAGCAAACATTTTTTAGTCACATTGAATTTGAGTTTGTGCTCAAATTTGTCTATATAGAGCATAAACATATGTGGGAGGAGAGAGATAGCCAAACAGTTAAATTGTAGACAATTTAGAATATAAAGAGCCATACAATAAAATATTTTAAAAACAATTGTGTTGAAGGAATTCCCCATGTAAGAGGAAAACACCTATGCATAGAAAGAAAGAAAGAAATTATATTAGTATCCATGGATGGCCAAAAATAGGTAAATGGGACTCAAGAGAAACAACAGTATACAATAGAGAGTGCTAGGAAGAGAAACCTAGAAAGTTCCAGCAAGGGAAGCACAAAAGTAAAAATTACAAAACAACGGGGAACTACCAAAACAAGTGGTCAAGAAATAGGTACTAATAGCCATGAAATGGGAACAAGAATCCCGAAGAGTAAAGAGCAACTTCAAAGGAAAATTGGAGGTCATCAAGTATCACTATCTAGACTAGAAAGGGTGAAGTTGCTAGTGCCATCATCGATCATTGTGAAGGGACCAATACAAGATCTAATAATGCTCATCCGGGAGTGTCCTGGGTCAGGAGGAACACTCCCGCTAGGATCACATCTAACATCCAAGGCCAAAGGAATTCCTATAGAGGTGAACTAGACTGTATTTTGTTTTGGAGTGGGGAGTGGAAGAGCTATCATAATCTTATTTGAGCATCATGAAAAGGCCAATATAGAGTCTAAGAACATGATTGGGTAACTGACTTGTGTTTGGGTGGTCAGGTTGATCAATCTTAAGGTGTTTTTACTGCACTAACTTCTAACTATGAAAGTGGACCTCTTTGACTCAAATCTGTTGACTGTTAACAGCATGGTAATATGAGTCAGTACTCCATCTATAAACTAGATGGTATATTACAAAGCAATACAACGGACATGCAAAAGGACAGGAGGAAAAATGAATAAGTAAACCTTAAGAATTAAAAGATAGATCCTCTTCAGCAACAAAAATAGACGAAAATGTTTTTTTCTATTTGAGATGCCTGGATGTCCATAGGATGGTTAAGGAACATCTCAGACATCCCTGGCCATCTTGGAGATGGCTAAATCTCTCACAGATGTCCCATGATTATTCATGCTGCTTTCAGATTTTGAATTTTTTTTGGGATGACCAAGGAATGCCCCCTGCCATCCCACAGTCCCAAAAATGCTGTTGGGAACAGGGATGCCAGTTTCAGAACCAGGAACGGGTCCCCATGGAACATGATTTTTTTTGGCAATTTTTCCAATATAGTTAGTTTCTCTTTTTTCTGTTTTCTACAAAGCATGGGTTGTCACTCATGATATGGTTGTGTTTGGTACACTCTTGTAAAGTGGTGGAAGAAAGCTCATGGTATGTCACTCCCATTGCTGTTTCAATTACTGAACAGCAATGTGAGCACCGCACAAATTGGGAAAATCAAGGGTTCACAATTCCTAGTTAGAAAGACTCGTAATGTCATTTATTGTTGAACAGTTCTTGATGCAAGTGACGCAATTTGATGTTCTCACTTTGGTTTTACTTTTTGTCGCCACAGTGTGTCTGATGCTTGTCAACTCAAACACCTCAAGCACATGGCTACAAGTGAGGGTATGGTCAACCCAGAGATGAACATATGTATACATAGACATTCTGAAAATAAAGTAAAGCTTCCCAGCTGTTTATAAATCCATTAAATACAGATGTATGCAATAAATATCTAAAATGATCAATTACTTGATTGTAAAACAAATTAAACATGACTAGCAATTTAAGCCATAATTAACTTCCATATTGCACATATATAATTGTCATATGTATTCATCTTGATCATCATCGAGTACAAGTTATGTGACCAAGTAAGACATCATATAGATCAAAATATTTACAGCTTAGTCCAATAAGATGACTAAACCTAAGGTTCCACCAGGTAGGGTGCAAGTCAGGTCTTATTAACTGGATGTTTGTCAGCGTGCTTCTGACTTGTTACTATATAAATGGTTTGGGTTCATTACAGGGATATAGTTTTTATAACACAAAGAAACAGGACACTGTCATTTGTTGTAACGTGGAATGATTGCATTGTATTCGATAATTATTTATCTTTGTATTGAGTGAAATCCTCTCTTCCCTTGTTGCAGTGAGATTGAGCATACTGGGTGCCAACTTTTTCATGATATTCCTTCTGGAGCAGGCTCTGGATTTAGGGTGAGTCTATTGTTAGAAGGGAATATCTCATTTGTTATGTAGAGTCCGTACAGTTTATTGGGTCCAATTACTTGACGTGTATGTCTAACATGATAATGAGTTGGTTGGAATAGTTCAACTGGTTTTATTTTCTAACAAACCCCTGCAGCCTTCATATATGACTGTAATGGCTATATGATTAATGCATTGTAAAATGGCAGGTTGTAAGATATCATTCACTGGCACTTGACACAAGCTCTCTTCCCAAGGATCTGATTCCCATTGCCTGGACATCACATTCTGATGCATTGAATCATGTTTCTGACATGCATAGCAGTCAGATACTAAAAACTGCAAATCCAAATGCTTTGAATGGAAAACAACACAAATTTGTTGATGAGATAGCGATGTCATCGATTGACAGTGTAAGCTTTGGTGCCTCTAAAAATCCTGATGCTGTGAAAGATGCAAAAGTGCTAATGGGTGTCATGCATTGCAGTAGTCCGCATTATGGGGTTCAGGTAAAGAGTTCCTTTGATTTGTAGTCCTTACCTTCATTATCTAGCTATGATATACATGGGCAGAGCTTCCTAGAACCTTGTTTGGTATTTTGAGCTTTACATTGGTTTCTGTCATAGTTCCATCCAGAAAGCATTGCAACATGTTATGGGAGAAAGATATTTGAAAACTTTCGAAATATAACAGTAAATCATTGGCACAACTTGTCAACAAGCCCAGAAAAGAGGGTAAGTTTTATTTGCTTCCTAGACTGCTGAAAGAAGTATGAAAATGCACAATTATTTGTCTCAAAGTTGGATGATTCAACTATATTATCATATCTATTTTGGAGTTAGATTGTCTCATTTGGCCATGCACAAGCATTTTAGTAGTCTTGCCTATGTGTTAACTATATCTTAGGGATTAGTATGAACCATGTAATGTGTTAAAAACATGAAATATCTTACTCTTTCCTCATTTTGGCATATTCCATTTCATACTGTGGTATAATACGAGACTGTCTGCAGGCGATAATGAAATATTTTTGATGCCTTTTTCAATTCAATGACTAGCAAGTTTGGGTCAACATGCTGCAGGAACTAATTCCATTTCCTTTGCAAAGAAGTTTGGAAGGGCCAGAGCCCAACTCTTTTTTGGAGTTGACATGTAGGATAGAGAGAGGATTGGATGCATCCAACAAACCTGTTCAAATTGCAAATCTCAGCAATAACATTGAAAAGGGAACTGCTACAGCCTTGAGGTTATGCTGGAAGAAGTTGAAAGGCATTGCTGCAAAAGCTGGGGGATCAGAAAATATTTTCTGTTCACTGTTTGGCAATTACCTTGCAGAAGATACATTCTGGTTGGACAGCTCTACGAAAGATCATGTGAGTTTTTATCTATCAATTCAAACTGAACTACATGGTGGAAAACCTTTGGATGCATCTATGTGTTTTAAAAGTCTTAAATAACAGATTATTTTAAATTATTTTAAAGATCCTTTTGGGGTAGTGGTGGGAGGTTGTCTTAATCAGGTGTTGGGCCTGGGGTGAAACTTTTTGAATATTCTTTTTGACTTGCATTTATGTTATTTGACCTCTAATAAATTTTATTCCCATTTTAAGGAAAACTTCCCCTTTTTTCAAAAAAAGTGACTTTTTGAATGTTCCTTTTTGACTTGCATTTATGTTATTTGACCTCTAATAAATTTTATTCCCATTTTAAGGAAAACTTCCCCTTTTTTCAAAAAAGTGTATTCTCTAAAGTTGAGGAATTATTTTTTTGCTAAAACTTGGTGTCAATATTACCAACTCTAGCCAACTGTCAAGTGACTAGCCTCGTACATGTGAACATTCCCACAACTAACAATACTTGGTCCTGCATTAAACCTGCTTCTGTGCTAAATGCTTCCCAGATCTGTGCATCACATGTTGCACAAGCTACCATTTCATTAGTGGAATTCCTGCCTTTTATAATAACCAAGCAAGCTTGAACAAGCATCTGAAATGTCAGCCTAACATGTGTCTACTGGCTCTTGGGAGTCTGGGACAGCTGCTTCCTATGGACTGCAGAAACAGAGGATAATGGTGATAATGAAAAGCAACAAAGGCAGGGTATCCAAGCTTCATTTGAAGCTCAGGATTGTATAATAAAACAGATTAGAGTAATTATGGCTAAATTTGATACTTTTCTTTCAAATTTTCCTTCTCTGTTGCCTATTTGTCTCTGATGTTCAATCAGAGAGCATTCACTGGACTTCTAACAACTATTTACAATATTTAAGACAATGATGCGGCAAGAAGTACAATGGCTATCTTTGTTTTGTTTAACAATAAATATAACAATTTTGCAGATAAAAGTGTCACCTGTAGGTACAAACACTAAGATTCTATCTCCTCGCCTTTGTGAGGAGAAGATCTATTTAGGAGGCACCTATATGTAAATTTGTTTGATGAAGTAATTTAAGATGCACGGCATCTAAAAGAAAGTTCTGAATAATTTAATAAAAAAGGAAAGAAAGGAAAAACGGTAATAGAATCCAATTGGGCAATATTTATGTCAGAGCTTTGTAAATTTTTTCAGGTGGAATCCTAACTAATCATGAAATTGCTGTTTTGAGTCAAGGAATAAGTGCAGAGGAAACTATCTTTTTTATCCATTTACTTTTATGGTAGGTGTAACATTGTATAATTTTTATCTCCCTTAAAATGATTTTAATTGTCCACATTATTCCCCATAGTTTGAGATGGTCTTTCTTCTAGAGACAACCGTATATTTCCTTCTTGCACAATGATGAGTTCAACTACATTTGACAAATGTATTAGTTTGTATGATTACAGATACAGTGAGTGAGATTTCGTTTCTATGTGTACTGGTCCACGAGGGGTCTCCCCCTGCCCTTTGGGCCATGTTGGATGTTTTGGGGATGCAAATGTGGTGCCACCCACACTTCTGCATTCCAATTCTCTTACATTTTCCCCTTGTCCACAAGATGTGATGGGAGTTTTTCATGCCCTAGGGATATTTCATATTTTAATGGGGTACTTGGGGGCATTGAGAAAAGCCCCTACTCTGCTAAAAGCACCCTGAGGATGTCTTGATAAATTTATAAATTTAAAAAAGCAAAACATTGGGAATTTTTAACCACTGATAATTTAACTATCAGATTGCATTGTTTACAATTTCATATTTGTTTTAGTGTTTCACCTAACTTTTTCAAGTTCAATATCACTAGTTAATGTTGATTATTCATTACTCAATATGCAATGTTAAATGTCATAGATGTTGATGTTATTTGAATTTCAGCTCTTTAGAGATTTTAGTGATATTTAACAGTCTAGTTATATATTGAATATCTATAAAGCACAAATTTTATAATTTTCTTGTATTATATATAATATTAATATGATTCGCTGTCCTCAAAATCTTGGTTTTTTTTTGCCATCCTAGAAACACACCTCCAAGTCTTCCTGCCTCACCATCTTGTGGACTTAGAGAAACATGGCATATATATGTATATATCTATCTATCTATCTATATATATATATCTATCTATCTATCTATCTATATATATATATATATATATATATGAATTTTTTAACAATATATTGTACATGCATGGTTCCTTCCTATAGTATTACATTGAAACCTTAGGAAATAACATCCAAAATTTGGAAGAAGCAAATAAAGAAAATGTTCACAACTAAAATTTTCCTTGAACAAGCCCTCGTTAAACGGAAACCTGTAACGAAAGTGAAGAAGCAATGTCAACTCTTTTTCAACTAGAGGACAATAAGGTAGCAATGCAAGAACAATAGTTGCATCAGACTTGAAAAGTTGGTATCATCAAGAAGAAAATGATGATGCCTAGTTTCTCAGTGATAAAGTTAATTGTAATACACTCATCAATAACATTTCATTCATAGGCTATATCTATAATGATGATTGCATGGACTAACATAACAAGGTTGAGAAAGATTAGTATATACTATATAGTTAAAATATGAATGATAGTAAGGGTAAATAGTTGGTTAACAATAAATAAGATATTTGAAATGGCAATAAAAAAGTATATTGTGCGTATATGGAGAATCTTCAAATGTAATTTATAAACTTATAATTGGTGGCCATGGTTAGTGTAGTACAAAGATCCTAGTTCAAATTAGGAATGCTAGTCTTGGGCCTTATTGATAAATTTTTTTTTCCTTTATTTGGTAAATTCCCCTTTTAATAGGGTAATGTTTTGCTTAAGTTCCATGACCAAGGGACATTTCTTCCATCAAATTCACTAGTTATTCTCACTAGACATGGAATGGGCCGCACCCAACTCTTACCCAATTTTATAACATTCTTATGTCTCATGGGATATGAACTTGGGGCTTCATTATGAAAGTCCCAATGCTTTTACAATTTGAGCTTATCTCATTTTGACATAAAATATTTAAATTTATTGACTTCTAATTGGCTTGACAATTAAAGATGTTCATTTTTCAAAAAGCATATTTGAGAATCACTATACAAAACATTAAATTCCTTGTTCTGGGTGGTGTCACAAGTCAACAAGTAGATGCTCAAATATTCTCTTTTGATCTTCATTTACACTTCCTACTAAATGATGCCAATATGATTTTGGAAATTCATCATTCTCTTGCAATGTCTTTTTATTAAGCTTACTTTGTCTGGTTGATAATATTACATCACTTGTTTTACTTCCAAATTCTTATCAAGTGAAAAAACCAGTGTTCTTTGGAATGCATCCTTGAGGCCCAACAACCAACCTTAGATGTCATGATGGTCTAGGGACATGGTGATGGGGACACTATGTCCTCCCCCCACCTTCCTCCTGCAATTTTTCAAAGTTGGGGTGCCCTGGCACACCCCTTAAGAATTGGGACAGCCTCAATTTTATTTTAATGTAAGAGGGATGCCCTGGCATCCCTGAGACATCTAGGGATGTCCTAACATCCCTTTTCTGTCCGGGGATGACAGGATGCCCCACAACATTCAGTTTAAAAAGAGATTAAAAACAATGCAAAAATGCATTTGAAATTAACTAAAACCATAGAAGCTGCACCCAATGTGGTCCCCAACCGAAAAAATATTTAAAAACCATTTCCATTGCAATTTTGCAATCATCAAAAGAGGAAAAGAGGAATGTCTTGACACTTCTTGCAATCATTGTCACCAGCAACGACAAAACTAGGTATGCACATTAACTTGAAACCTAATTTTTTAAATGTTTTATATCCTTTGCAAATGCCAATCTGAATGTTTTTTTTTCCATTTCATATTTTATTACAAAGTTGGGCTTTGGTTCGATTTGATTTTCAACAAATTGAATGATTGGATTCTTTGGAAAATGTTTTTTTTCATTGTCCATTTCCAATTTGTTTAAAATTAGATTTTTTTTATTGCCTGAATTAAGTGATAGAATGAAAGAAATTACTGCTTCTATTTTTTATTTTTTCTGCAATTGGGCTTAAAAATTTGAGACGAGAAGGGCTTAAATTTAATATGTTTCTGTTTTATTTGCCCTTGTTGAATCAGTGCTGTTTTTTTCTGGCAATTGAACTTGTAAAATGCACTTTAAATGGGCTGAACTGGAACATGTCGATATTTTTTTCGAAATCTTGATTTTTTTTTGGTTTTTGCAGTGCCGACATGAGTTTCTAGGATTGTGAGGTAAAAATTAGGTAGTACAAATGAGGAGGTTGGAGGAGGAGGAGGGGCAATATAGACTAAAAGTTTGGTGGGAGGTGCCTTTGTTGGGAAATTTGATTGCTCTTCTATGTTGTTGGAAAAATGAGCCAAGGGGCCATTTAATGGAAAAAAACCCTTTGTGATAGTGTGCTACTATTGTTAATACAATTAAAGCAATTAATTAGGGGGGAGTCAGTTTTGGAAGTGCAATATTTGCTCTCTTACTTGCCACGGAACCATTACCTAGGTCAATGAACATTTTCTTTATATCACTGGCAAAGGGGTTGGAGTTAGTCAAGAGCTCACACTTGATTAGAGGGCTGAATTTATGAGATTGTCTTAGGAAGATTTGTAAACTCCATTTGTGGTTGTATCGACACCTTCCTTTAGGACTTCCAAGCAAGTTTTTAGTTTCACACTTTCTATAGTTTCATCTTTGAGGTAAGTGGAGTGGACATTCAAGGGAAATGAAATGCATGGCTTTCACTTATAATCATAGTTCCATGGAGTTTCTTGACGGGGGGATGCGGGGAGGGGTTTTATGGATGGGGGGACCAAGGAACTAAGTTTGGGGATGATAGCGAGGCGATGGCGGGGGGCAGCACTGAAATACATATAGTACTTGAAAAAATTAGTTATAAAAAGATGTATAAGTATAAGAATTACAAATGAAACTTTGGCAAACTAGTAGAAGTTAAAACTTAGAAACTACTAAACTTTGAAGTGAAACATTAACAATTTAACATTGAACAATGAAAATGTCGAGTTTGAAATTTATATTATATTCAAGATTTCATAATGATGATTACAATGAGTACAATGATGATAACAAATCAAAATGTTCAAAATAACAAAATGGAGTGAAGTGAGGCCTCTGATCATCCCCAAACTCCTCATCACTAGAATTGCTAGACTTGGACTCCACATGGTCAAGCTCCTCCATACTAATACCAACCAGTCCTTTTTATGTGGATCCTCATCAATCTGTGCTGGCTCCTTTGGCTTTACATCCCATCACGTTGCTGGACTCTCCTTGTACAAAAATGTCTTGCGGTCAATGAGATGAAAGGCACTATGTACAATCAGAAGCTTCTCTGCTCTCCTAGAGGTAAGCCCATTCCTCTTAAGGGAGTGGATGAAGCTATAAGTAGACCGGTTCCTTTTAGCAGCAAAAGAACTAAAAACTTGAGATAGCAAATGAGTGGATAGAGATGTAGTCATACAATTCGGCCCATGCATAGTCCACCACAAAATTGGGTCCTCCTATGTCATAGTTCCCCTATCCATCTTGGCCTCCTCAGAATAAACCTTAAGAGTGGCAAATTTTGTCCACTTAGTACAAATGATGCCATCCTATTCGGGATCATACATCTTTTGGATGGCCTTCTTGAACCCTTCCTTCACCTCAACATCCTGTATGGGTGTAACTCTACTAGAGTTTGCATGTACCACTTGGGGTTCAATGCATAGGCAACCACGTGCAAGGGAGTGTTGAGATTCTCCCATGTCTAATGAATGATTGGATGAATTTGCTCATTGTAGAATGTTAATGTGGGGTCCTCTGGCCTTATTTGGCCTAGAATAGAATCAATGCACTCATACACCTCTTTGAGGCTAGGTGCATTGGCATCCCCATATCTAATGACATGGAAAACTAGAGTAATGATGGACACTATGTATTTTGCATCACCCCAAAGAACATCACTCTTCACTACATCCTTCGCCCTCTTCCCTTCCTTTGTCTTGGACTCAGGCCACCGATTCCATTTTGCTGTCATAACCATTGGTAGCAATGCCTCTTGCAACTCAAGCATTCTCTCCAAGACAATGAAATAGGATGTATATCTAGTCTCGACATGTTTCTAGAATTCCTTTGCAAGAAGGTTCTGAAGAGTGCATGTGAAGTGTGGTGGTTGCAGATAAACATCTACACATCTCTAGCATCATTGACCATTGATTTGATCCAATCAATCTTTCCCATGTCCTTGAGTGCATTATTCATGGCATGCACACAACAAAGAGTCCACCGAATATTTTAATAAGCTACCTCAATTTTACCTGCAACTTTGCACACATGGGCTGCACCTGTCACTACTTGGACCACATTTTGTGGCCCAACCTCTTCAATAGCATCCTTGAGGATCTGAAATTGAAATCGACATCCTTGCAATGCCCTGAACAATCAAATTCCTTAAGAAAATATGGGCCCTCTGAACATGTAACCATGATATTGATAAGTGGATGATGCCTGATGTCTTTCCACCCATCCATGACTATACTGCATCCACTTGCCACCCAACATTCGTTCATTTTCTCCATTAACACATTTATCTTGCAATAGTTCTTATCCAAGATTGTGGTCCTCAATTTTGTCTCCCCTAATGGCACATATGATGGTCCTGCCCTTGCTACCATCACCATCACCTCCTTATAATTAGGAGATCGAGCCACATGGAATGGAATGCCATTGGTAAAGAAGAATTTACCAATGGCATCATCTGCATCGTCCTTCATTGCACATTGAATAATTCAGCTATTGGGTTAGGAGCATCACTTGTCAACTTCCGCTTCCCTCTAGCCTCTGCTACATGGGCCCCTAAAGTAGAAGATGGCATACATGTAAATTGCCTCTGCAAAGTAGAAGTAGAACCATGTGGCTGGCTCTAATGAGCCCTTGGTCTATGAGACAAAGAAGAAGATATAGGTGCATTGCATTGTCTTCACCACCAACACCGCATAGCCTACATATCTCAACCTTGAATTTTAGGTTATTTGGTGACACCATAAAGTATAAACACATATATCCACACCTTTTCCTCAGATATGAAGGAGGTGGGCATTAACTTTGATAATGTTGCCCTAAAATTCAAGGCCACAAAAGTGGCACTTCTACAATCTTGTGCCCCCACATTTCCTAGGCCTACTCTGTAATTTTGTTGCAAATTGTTTAAAGGAGACTTAGGATCAAGGGGACCCTTAGCGAAACTTGCTAGTATTATGGAGGGATAATTCATATTTGTAGTTGCACTCGCCATGGAACTTGTGGTTTGGGTCTCCTAGTCACCCCTCTCTGCTTTTGCATTTTCATCAGGCTCAGGTGCGTAATTGGATCCATTATCACTTTGAGATTGAACCTTAACCTCATCCTCACTCATACCATGAAAACTCATTGTGACACTGCAATAAACAATATAAAATTTATAAGTTTATAATTTTAAAATTAAAATTAAGATTATGCATTCAACATAATGCAAAGGATTAAGACACAAAGATTTTCTTTTTGTTTTTCTTACTATAGGTCGCACGAAGCACAAAATTAGAGGATAAACAAATAAAAATCTTTGTTCTTAATTTTTGTCGACTAAGGATTTCACTTTTCTTTTTCTTACTTCAAAATGCATGAAGCGCAAAAAGTAGAGGATACACAAAAGTTTCATCCTAGTTCGACAAATGTCAAAATAAAAAATTGTAAATTTGAACATATAAACAAAAAGTAATTTACTAATTTGTAAAACAGTAAACTTAAATAAAAAGTAAAAAATATGATAGCCTCTAGCCATGTCTATGAATATGATTTTTTTTTTAATTTCAAATTTCAATGTTGAATCTTGATGACATTGTGAACAATGAACTTGCAGCCATGTTTATGAAATTATGAAGAAAATTAAAATGGGAATATGAAACTAATTAAAAAAATGAGGATTTTAGGGCATTGAGGCTTTGGTGATTGGCCATTAGGGTTTTTTTTAAAATTTTATAACACCTTTTTTTTTTGTCAGCCGTGGGAGACACTTAGGTGTCCTTGGGATAGTCGAGGGACTCATGGGAACACCCTATACCTCTCGGTGTTCCCGTTGTCTCGACGGTGTCTCGGGCATCCTAGCAGAGGTGGGGGTGTGGCAACGTGATGTTCCCTCATGTTCTTGCATCTTGGAGACATCCTCATTGTGAAACACAAGGATTTTGGGGGGGGACGCGTCTCCTTGGAACACCACTTATAATCTAGTTATGGACATGTTTAATTTATAAGTTTGTGATGACACAAACAATGCCCTTGGCAATTTTTTTTTTGCCAATAGTATTTCATTCTATGTTGAACACTCTATTATGACAAGAGTAGGTACTTATCACCTGCTTCCCTGGGAGATGGAATTATTCACCACCATCTTGAATAGACATTATTCCAAGGTGAAAGTGTTGCTGGAGGAGATTAAAGGCAACATGGGTCTCTCATGGCTATAATATCATCATTGATGGGTGGATGAATATTAGACACCACCCACTAATCAATATTATAGTTTTATGCAAGGATAGGCCTTAGTTATTTGGGGTGATTGATTGCTTAGGAAAATCTAAGGATGCAGAGTTTGATTTCCAAATCTTGGGAGATGCCATTGAAGAGGTCGGTTCTCAAATTGTAATTTAGGCGGTTATTGATGTAGCATATGCGTGTGGAGTAGCAAGCAAATTGGATGATTCCATTAACATGCACATCTACTAGACCCCTTGTTGTGTGCATGCCACAAACACTACACTAAAGGACATAGGCATAATCAAGTGGGTGAAGAAGGTTGTGGCAAATGTAAGGTAGGGACAAATGTTCATTTGCAACAACCACATCTTATTGGCATTGTTCCAATCCTTTTTGATGAAGGAGTTTTGAGATTTGATTTGCTTCATACTTCATTCTATTGTAGAAGATGCTCAAGTTGGAGGAGCCCTTGCAACTTGTGATTGACATAGGAGTTGACTTGGTGGGGGGGGAGTGGATAGCAAAATGGGGCAAGAGGGAAAAGGAGATTGTGATTAGTGATGTGTTGTGGTTAGATGTGAGATAATTCACATTTTTTATATATCTAGTTTTCACTATCATTGGAAATGGGTTTTTTTGCGATCCTAACCTTGGGGAGATCTACAAGTGCATTGGTAGCATTCTTGGCTAGATGAAGGTCATCATTGATGAAAGAGATCCAACCATAGTGTTCTACCATGAGCATGTTCAACTTGTTATTTAGTAGAGTTGGGAGAAGATGGATACCCCTCTATGCATGGCTTCATATGCGTTGAATTCAAATTTGTATTTGAAAAGGCTAGGTGGAGTTGTCCCATGAATGGTGAGAAGGTGAAGAAAGGTCCCATGAAGACCTTCAATAAAATGTACAATCTTGATGAGCATCAAAGATTAGAACAAAGTGGATCAAATTTAGTGAACTTGATTGCAATAAGATCCAACATGGATAGATAGGGCCATTTTAGCACAAGAGAGGCTAAATAGTTTGTGGCGACTATATGGGCTTTGATATCCTTGGGCTAATAAATGGCTAACCAACACTCCTAAGTTAATCACAAGAACCTCTAAAACCTGAAATTCATACCCCCAAATCAATTGATACAGGAATTTAGATGATTATGACAGCAGTTTGAACTTTATGTTCAACAGTAGAATAATTTAGAATTACAACTTAAAAAAACTAACTTAAATAATTCAGTTGATGTTATAGCATTGGGAGTTCTCTTTCTCCCTCAAGTTCGAAGCAAATAAATAATTCAAAAAATGCCGACTCAAGTGAAGAGTCGTCTCTTTTATTATTGAGGCTGACCAAAATTAAAGGACGCCTTGCTTGGTGAATGAGGCCAACCCAAATGTGAAGTGGCACCTCTCTTGTATATATATTCAAGGCGTTGTTCATACATTCGATCATTTTTTTTTATTCAATTCGCATTCTTCGAGAGGAGTTCACATATCTACAGCAGATCGATATATTGCTTCAAGCTGTTCGATATTAGAGAGAAATCACAATTGATTGTTCATTTGCATCTAGAGAGGTGTTATATTCATTACATCAGATCGGCCTAGTGTTTGGCCAAGTTGTAAAGCAAATTGCTGCTCTTTTATTAAATATATAAGTGATATATTTGTGGCTGGGTTTTTCTCCCTCAAGAAGGAGGGTTTTCCCAGGGTATTTGCTGTGTCTTATTGTTCATAATTATGTATTTCTGCGTATTTCATTTCTAATCCTAAAACTAACAATTTGGCTACAACTTCAAGGTTAAATTGGACTTTGACCCTTACAACACTCTGGTGCACACAAATCTAGTCCCTATCTAAATAGGTGATATATGCAGATTGAGGGCTTAGGTCTAGGGTTTGATGCATGGAAACCCTCACAATCCTAATCATCTATGAAATATACCAGCCAATTTTTGTATTTTATTACACAGCTAAATTCACCCATTAGCATTAGTGTAAATATAAACCAGCTGAATGTAACCCTCTCCTCTGATCAACCCAGATCCCAATGCGGGCAAGGTTGAGAGCATACACGAAAGGGGGTCGTTAGAATAACTGAAGCTTGCTGAAAGTAACGGAAAGGAAGTGCAATCACTCAACCACTTATTCAGCAGGAGGACTGGAAAGATAGAAATTACATTGCTGAAAGTAACAATCAACTCAACCACTTATTCAGCAGGAGGACTGAAAAGAGAAGTACAATGCTGAAATTAAATATGCAACTCGACCACTTATTCAGCGGGAGTGTGTTGACGGCTCAGCCGATCAACAATATGCAAATGCAATACAATATAGACTGAGCATGACCAGTCTCTTCCACAAGCGTGGGAAAGTAGTGAAATGAGCAAGATAATGAGATAGCTGACAGTACTACTGTTCAACGTTACGAAATGATATAACTCCTACCAATACAAAATTTTTAAGAACTCAATGCTGCAATCATAGAATAGGTCTCTCCTATCCTCAATTGACTCATCCACACTAAAATTCCAACTCCAAGGACAACTTCTACAATCTGATTTCTGACAGACCAGCAACTAAAAGGCACAAATCAGCAACTCAACAAAAACCACTAAAATGCAATGAACTTGCTCAAAACTAACTCAAATGACACCAAACCAAAACCAAATAATCTCTAGCAAGTAGGCGCCCAAACCCCAAGCAACAAACTGCAACCAAAGCTCATTATTTATTTTTGCACGCATTCCAAAGCACCTCCAGCATGATACAACCTCCAAGAAGGGCGATTTCTTCTTAAAATTCACACACTTGATAATAAAATCTGAAAATCAACAAAGAGGGGCGCCCAAGGCTACAAAACACAATGATCAAATACCCATAACCAGATAAAAATCATTCAAAGACATATGAGCAAAAACGTCAATCAGCAATACTGAACCAGCAACTCCAAAAACTGGCAAAACACAAGAAACTTCAACTGCAAAGTACTCAATCTGTTCTTGAGGATTAAGAATAGCCAAATCTCAACTAGTTGCTATCTTTCAAGCAAGAAGTTAAGCCGACTAGGAGGTATGCATCCCTCGAAGCAACTCTGACACCATTCCGGCAGCATAACAATACTGTAAAACATAAGATGCTGAAAAGGAGAGCAAAGCCTCTTATTTATAACTTTCTCCAACCTTGAATTCAAATTTCCTTTCCCTCCAATTAGGTCGCCCCCATGAGATTCACATTCAAATTCACTTTGACATTTGCCTTTCATTTCAAACTTCATTCTCCATAACTTGGCGTCCAAATATGAGGAGGATAAAACTTTATTTAAAATGCCAATAAAAGGAATGTTAGGCGCCCCAATTAATAAAGTGAAATGCTTTTCAAATATTTCTCCAAGTATGGCGTCCAAAATACTTAAGTGAGAGACCTTATAAAATTTGCTCTTTTTAATAAACCAACTTATCTCTCCATTTGGGCGTCCACCAAGCCTTAGTAAAAATATCTCACTTGAAATAATATTTCCATCAAATATTGAACTTGCCAAAATAATCACCTCAAATGCTGGAGATTGGCTGAGTATACTGCCCTGACCGAAATAGCCACTAAATCGAACTGCAGGGACCCTGCTAAAAGTAGTACTGCTAAAAATAGAACTTACTAAAAATAGCATATTGCTAAAAATAGTAAGTTGTTCCAAACTCATTTTAACCACAATCCGAGCAGCCATCGTACTTACTAAAAATAGTAAGTCCAGAAAAGTTCTCTGATTCAGTTGCATGTCATGCTGTCGCGAAGCTCTCTGAAAACCCAAAAGGAATCCAGAATCTAAACTATAAAACTCCAACATGCAGCCATCGTAACTTACTAAAAATAGTAAGTCCGGAAAAGTTCTCTGATCTAGTTGCATGTCATACCACCGCGAAGCTCTCTGAAAACCCAGAAAGAATCCCGCGACCAAACTGCAAAACTCCAACATGCAAACCCCTGAATCCTCAAAGAAAACCTCCAAGTAGCTGAGAACCCTAATTCTGCCTCTGACTAGCCTACGAGCATCAGGGAATAGGCTAACAATCATTGGAAAGTGTAGTGCTAAAAATGGGGACATTATGGTCCGCCCTTCCCAAAATTGCTTGTCCTCAAGCAATACCACCACAACCCCAGAAAATTTGAAGCTTATCCATACCAACCTGAGTATGCTCCCTGGGTCCCATGTTTGTCTCAAGGGGAAACCACCATGCTGATGTTGCACCACTCTGACCATGTCAGTGAAAACATCATGCCAAAACTGCACTAACCTCCCTTGTGACTCCCAAATGTTACTATCCATGAACAGCTTGGAAGGACTGAAGTCAACACCTTGCAGCATCTCATGCCCAAAAGACTCTGAGTCATCAATAACAACCATATTACTTTCTATCACATTCCTGAGCAACGGGAAAGATAGTCTGCTCAACT
The DNA here is from genome assembly GCA_007115665.2 of Sequoiadendron giganteum. Lineage (NCBI taxonomy): Eukaryota > Viridiplantae > Streptophyta > Pinopsida > Cupressales > Cupressaceae > Sequoiadendron > Sequoiadendron giganteum. The sequence continues at coordinate 428,928,466 of CM021104.1, forward strand.
TGATACTGTAATCCTCAGCATACCTCCGTAAGGTAACTAACAAAGCCACAATTGCAAATGTGACCCCTTCGAATTCTCTTGCAAAGAGGAAAGCAATCCTTTGCAAGAGCTCATCAAAGGAAAACTCATGACTCCCCATGAATCTACGATGCCTCAACTGAATTATCATGATACAACCTTGAAGACTGTAGAAAGTTCTCACAATTCTAACTCCAAGAGATTCAGAATGATGAACCAAGGCAACCAAAGGTTCTCTGCCCCAAGCACAAGTATAAAGGAAAGCGTAGGAATGGTCACTAGTAATAACTTGAACGCCTCCCAAAGATGGATTCAGATTGCTTTGAAACATCTCTTGCATTTGAGGCCAAAAATCAGTCCTGATAGGAGATTGTGAAGTCTGAAAATAAGTATACCACTTTCCCACCATGATTGAAATGATTGACTTATGATCTGATTTAGGAATAATCAGCATCCAAGAGGATGAACTACTGTTGCTATACTGAAAATCATCATCCAAATTAATGCATCTACTCAAAATTTCTCTCCAATCCATTTGCGGATGAACAAATGGAACCAACAAGTGGCTGGTAATGAAAGGAATAGCACCAAGAAATCTGATAATTTGATTCTTATCCCTCCAAAAGTCTTGTCCATATGTAATAAGCTTCACCAAGCCAAGTTGAGGATCCCAAGCATGGATACCCAACTGAAAATGATGTCCAACACACTGAAAAGAAAACTCAACACGTCCCCAAGTGCCAGTAAGAACCAAGTGCATACTCAAGAAATTGGTGTCTCCTCTAGTTAACCCTTGAAACCAATCCATGAAAGCTTCAACAACGATGGAGCATGGAACAATAGATGTATTCAAATCCAACTCCCAAGCTAGACTAGGATGAGCTGAAGCATCTCTCAACCCAAATGATGGATTGTCAAGTATGCAATCAACATGTTTTGGTCCTTCTTTCCCCCATTCTTCATGAGTAACTAGTTTGAAATCCTCACTCCTTGCTGCTGTAATGGAACCTTGGGCAGCTACCAAACTATGTTCGGACAACATCTTGATGCCAAGGTTGTAGAGATCATTCTGATTCAACACTTCCCATGTGGAGACTTCATCCTCCAACCTACTTATGCATTTACTATCCAGCAGCCTCGGAAGACCACTAATCACAAAGTCTGGTACAACCTCATGGTGTGATGTCAAAACATCCATAGACTGGAAATTGCACTCATTCTCATGCTTGGTCACTTCACATGTTTTATCTTCAATCACAAAGAGAGGGTTATCATAAGTTTCCTCTGCACCCACTTCAAAGAGAGGATTGTCAAAGACTTGGAAGTCATCCTTTTCATCTTGCTGCTCCAAACCTGCACATACAACTTCCGATTTTCTTGAGCTGCTTTCAAGATCAAACTCCTCCTGAAGACCATCAAGCTCTCCAATCACTTGCCCGATCTCTTCAACTCGTTGTGCAACCTCTTGCTCCTTGAAATGTTTGAAGTCAGCAAACTGGTCTTCAATCTCTGTTAGAGTCAATTGAGTATTTTCTAACATGTCCTTTGTTGATTCCAGCTCAAGAGTAAGCTCATCAACTTTTTTCTCCTTTTCTTGGAAAGCACCAATGGTCTTCTTTGCAATTTCGGAGGCATAATCCCGATCTTCATTCAAGTATATGTACGCTGATTTCAATGCCTCCAAGGAGTCTTTGATAAGTTGCAGATTAGGGAGAGCAACTTCGTCCTTAACCCCATTTTGTCTCTCATCAATTTGAGCCTTCCAATAGAGTTCTTCTATCAAGTTGTGTGTTTGGTCATATCTAGATAGAGCTTGCACTTCATCTTCAACGGACACCTTGAATTGACCTTCCCATTCATAAGAAAACAAAGATGGTGAAGTGTTGGTTGGCTGATCTTCAAAATCAGAACTTTGTTTTGCGTCTTCATGATCAACAGTCATGGCAGCCCCTTCATAGCTTGCCAAACAATCAGAATTTTGAGTTTCATCTGGATCAAAGGGAAAGTCATCCCACACAGTTTCTTTTTTATCACTAAATTCCTTCACTCTTGGATCCCACGTGCTAGGGGATTGACTGTTTTGATCAGAAGAGAAGTGTTCTTCGTATGCTTCTTGGAGTGTTGACTCTTCGAATAGGTCACCACCCAACTCACTTAAACTGATATCTTCATAAATACCTCCCTCCAAGGGCTTAGTTTGATGATCCAACCCAAGTCCACCCATGTCACCAACATTATAATGAAGTAAAGAATCTTCAATGCTAGCTGTTTTGAAAACTTCATCATTCTCATCTTCAATGAACCTATCATGAGTAGGTGTATTACTGATTTCATCATTAGCAGCCCCATGCATACCAAAGAAGCCTTCTTGGTTACTTGTCATAAATTTGACTTGTGAAAACTCTTGGAAGGTTTGGACAGCAACAAGGGGAGAGTTATCCATCACCAAATCTTTAACAAGAGGAGGTAAACACACATCGGAATCACAACCAACAACATCACTATGGTAATGATCATAAGCTGGTTCAAAGACACCACTAGTATCTCCTACATCTTGCTCTTCTTTAGCGAACTCATCCCACACAATAGTTCTTCCATCATCTTTTGTGAGGTCATTAGTCTCAAGACCTTGATTGGATGAATCCAATTTAACATTCAAGACTGTTGTTATGTCCTTTTCAATAAGCTGATCTTCATCACTTCCTATCACATGCACGACTAAGGAAGTATTTTGAGGCTCTACCAAACACTCTTCAACTTACTCATTTGTGGACCGTAAACCACCAACAAGCGCTTTTGCTTCTTCCTTCCTTGAACCTTCGTCTAAGGCATGTTCTGCTTCTCTTTTAATCTTTTCCTTGATGTAGTTGACCACACCCAATTTTCCAAGATACCTAATCAACACACATTTCAAGTAGCAGTCAAAAGAAACACCCTCCTTAAACTCATATGGCATGTTTTGATATTCTTCACGGAGTATGGAAGCCTCATGCTCACATTGCCTCTTTAACTGACATTCTTCAGAAGCCACAATCAAATCTGACTTCTCACGATTCCTGGTCCTCAGAAAACGCAACATCTTCGGAACTTCTGAAAGCTAAACTGAACTCAGGTGAAAAATCTGACTTCTCTGTCACTCATCTGACAAACTGAATCGCTGAATTTTCACAGGATGGCAGGATCTTAGCTCTGATACCACTGAAATATACCAGCCAATTTTTTTATTTTATTACATAGCTAAATTCACCCATTAGCATTAGTGCAAATATAAACCAGCTGAATGTAACCCTCTCTTCTGATCAACCCAGATCCCAATGCGGGCAAGGTTGAGAGCATACACGAAAGGGGGTCATTAGAATAACTGAAGCTTGCTGAAAGTAACGGAAAGGAAGTGCAATCACTCAACCACTTATTCAGCGGGAGGACTGGAAAGATAGAAATTACATTGCTGAAAGTAACAATCAACTCAACCACTTATTCAGCGGGAGGACTGAAAAGAGAAATACAATGTTGAAATTAAATATGCAACTCGACCACTTATTTAGCGGGAGTATGTTGACGGCTTAGCCGATCAACAATATGCAAATGCAATACAATATAGACTGAGCATGACCAGTCTCTTCCACAAGCGTGGGAAAGTAGTGAAATGAGCAAGATAATGAGATAGCTGACAATACTACTGTTCAGTGTTACAAAATGATATAACTCCTGCCAATACAAAGTTTTTAAGAACTCAATGCTGCAATCATAGAATATCTCTCTCCTATCCTCAATTGACTCATCCACACTAAAATTCCAACTCCAAGGACAACTTCTACAATCTGATTTCTGACAGACCAGCAACTAAAAGGCACAAATCAGCAACTCAACAAACCACTAAAATGCAATGAACTTGCTCAAAACTAACCAAATGACACCAAACCAAAACCAAATGATATCTAGCAAGTAGGCACCCAAACCCCAAGCAACAAACTGCAACCAAAGCTCATTATTTATTTTTGCACGCATTCCAAAGCACCTCCAATATGATACAACCTCCAAGAAGGGTGATTTCTTCTTAAAATTCACACACTTGATAATAAAATCTGAAAATCAACAGAGAGGGGCGCCCAAGGCTGCAAAACACAATGATCAAATACCCATAACCAGATAAAAATCATTCAAAGACATATGAGCAAAAACGTCAATCAGCAATACTAAACCAGCAACTCCAAAAATTGGCAAAACACAAGAAACTTCAACTGCAAAGTACTCAATCTGTTCTTGAGGATTAAGAACAGCCAAATCTCAACTAGTTGCTATCTTCCAAGCAAGAAGTTAAGCCGACTAGGAGGTATGCATCCCTCGAAGCAACTCTGACACCATTCCGACAGCATAACAATACTGTAAAACATAAGATGCTGAAAAGGAGAGCAAAGCCTCTTATTTATAACTTTCTCCAACCTTGAATTCAAATTTCCTTTCCCTCCAATTAGGTTGCCCCCATGAGATTCACATTCAAATTCACTTTGACATTTGCCTTTCATTTCAAACTTCATTCTCCATAACTTGGCGTCCAAATATGAGGAGGATAAAACTTTATTTAAAATGCCAATAAAAGGAATGTTAGGCGCCCCAATTAATAAAGTGAAATGCTTTTCAAATATTTCTCCAAGTATGGCGTCCAAAATACTTAAGTGAGAGACCTTATAAAATTTGCTCTTTTTAATAAACCAACTTATCTCTCCATTTGGGCATCCACCAAGCCTTAGTAAAAATATCTCACTTGAAATAATATTTCCATCAAATATCGAACTTGCCAAAATAATCACCTCAAATGCTGGAGACCGGCCGAGTATACTGCCCTGCCCAAAATAGCCACTAAATCGAACTGTAGGGACCCTGCTAAAAGTAGTACTGCTAAAAATAGAACTTACTAAAAATAGCATACTGCTAAAAATAGTAAGTTGTTCCAAACTCATTTTAACCACAATTCGAGCAGTCGTCGTACTTACTAAAAATAGTAAGTCCAGAAAAGTTCTCTGATTCAGTTGCATGTCACGCTGTCGCGAAGCTCTCTGAAAACCCAGAAGGAATCCAGAATCTAAACTATAAAACTCCAACATGCAGCCATTGTAACTTACTAAAAATTGTAAGTCCAGAAAAGTTCTGTGATCCAGTTGCATGTCATACCACCGCCAAGCCCTCTGAAAACCCAGAAAGAATCCCGCGACCAAACTGCAAAAATCCAACATGCAAACCCCTGAATCTTCAAAGAAAACCTCCAAGCAGCTGGGAACCCTAATTCTGCCTCTGACTAGCCTACGAGCATCAGGGAATAGGCTAACAGTCACTGGAAAGTGTAGTGTTAAAAATGGGGACATTACAATCTAGTTGATAATATGTATTCATCCAAGGAGAATTCAGGATCTGCCACCTTGTATACTAATGTAGTTATTGTTGATGATCAAAGACTCCCTTATCTGTTTGGTGCTGTCTCTTGGAATTGGGTTTTGATGTCATATCTGTAGCAAATTACTGGAAGCTCACTTGCCCAAGTTTGAGTAAATCCTTGTCAGCGCTTAGTCCCTTGCCTATGAACCCCTTTTAGGTGTTTGGAATCTCTTGATCGTACCAAGTAAGGCCCTGCAGGTCTGCAAGACAAACCAACCCAGATTTGACCTGTCTTCTATTCTTTCTGCTGCTAGTTTTCAGGCTTGAAGCTGATTGTAAGTTCTTGGAGGGTGCTGGATGTCCACCTTGCAAAACCAAACGTAGCCACTAGTGAGATGAGAGAAGGTCCTGTCCTGATAAGTTATAAATTCCCCTCGCAATTAGCAGTGCCGCCTGTAGATGAAGAAAATAATTTGTATTTGTCAGCTCTAATTGCAAACCTTGACTGGATCTACTTCAAAAAACACAAAAAAAGTAGGGGTTTCATCCTACCAAATCACTGGCTTGAGGGTTTCATCCCAAGCAATGCCAAATTGCAAATGGTGGATTTGCTCTCCAAAATTTCTTTCCAAAAAAAGAAGAAGAATCAGATCTAGTGAATTCACCCTCTTTTGTACATGTTAATGAAAGTTGGAAAAGAAATAGGTAAGCACAGGAAAAAGAAGACTAGGTCGGCCCATAGGTACAATTATTATTATAGTTAAATAATTAATAATATCATTTTTTTAGTGTTTATAAACACTTTTTAATTTAATTTAAATTATTAACTTATACCTCCTGGGTGGAGGGGATATGACAGTCCTGTCCCAAATATTGCTTGTCCCCAAGCAATTTCAGACTTAGATGATTGAAGATTTCCACCCCTTCCCAAGTAGCATCCTCTATAGGCAATTTTTTCTATTTCACCAAATATTCTTAAATAACCTTGTTTTTCAGCTTCTTTTCGCTTACATCCATGGTTGCCTCATGCTTCAAAATAAATTTCCCTTCATCATCAAGTGGGGGCAACTCTAATGAAGGATTAAGCTACTGTCTGAGGGCCTTCTTAAGGCATGATCCTTGAAACTTGTATTGATCTCCTTGCATCGCCTCATCCCTACAACACAAATAAACATTAGAGAAAACCCTCAAGATACCATTAAATACAAAAAATGTATTTTGGTCCCAATTATATGACAACGAAGTAGAAGTCAAAGGATTCACTTTCAACATTGTCCTTCGATGAACCCCAAACAACAAGGTTTTCAACAAAATTGAAGGATGAAGCATTTCAACAAGCTATATACCTAAAACTAATATATTAAATAAAATATGAAATAATATACAATTATCAAAAGCATGTATTTTCTTTTGATTGGTAAAGTGAGGAATTTGATGGGTTCTCATCTTGAAATAAAATCTTGGCAACACCTGTTCCCAAAACCAGCCTAATGCTGTGATATTATAAAAAGTATTTACATTTAATCCTCGTTACTAAAAATCAACTACATTGTGACTTCTGCTGGGACATTTATAGAGTATTCCTAGCCACTAAAAAAAGAAGCATAACTAGCAAGTCTACTGGCCATACACAGTCTTCAATAAATAAAATCTAAATGTTAGTTGGTCTGCATGGTCACTATATGCACTTGCATATTGGGCTTTTCTCCTTGTCCTCCAAAGCCATGCCTACAAATGATCGGATTCCTAGATGTCTTGCCATAGCTGCATCACTTGGCCTTGTCATTGTTCCATCTATATGCGTCTAGCAGTATTTACACAAGAACTCTGCCTTAAAAATCACTCTAACCTCTCAAGTTTTGTCCTATTGCCATGACCATCTTGACCTTAGAAAGTTTTTATTAAACCCTCTTGGGAAAATACTTCTCTCTTTTTCTAATTTTTCATCATGGAGCACATTTCTAGTAGAATGAGTAATTATTTCTCTTTAGATGGCAAAGGCTTTGGAACAACTTGCATGATGTCAAAATAGTATTGTTTTGTAATTATAATCTTTTCATTTTCCTCTCCTTCAATGCTTATGTTTGTAACTGTCTTTTGAGCTCTCACTATCCATTGTATATTAGACAAGTGTCTTCCATTCTATACCCCTTCTAACTAGGATTTTGGCTCTTCCTTTGATCCTCCAAAGACATCTATTTATCCAATTCAGATTTCTTGTCCTTCGTTCCACTTCATCAGTGGGTTTCCTCAACCAATCCTCTAAAAGATCAAAAGCATGGTGTATGTGGGTAAAGCCAACCTTTCTCATAGCTTCAACATTGATTCCTAGAGGATTATAATACTTAGTCCTTCTTGCTTTCCATATTTATTCGTAGAGGATTTAATTACTTACGTCTCTCGCATTCCAATTTCATTGCTTGTAGGAGAACTTCAACACTTTCCAAAGCATTCTTATGACTCAATCGGAATTCTTCTAATTGAAAAGGGCATTTGAATAGGGGTCCTTTGTCAACATTGATAAAAATCTTGTTTGCTTGGGAGATATACCTTAAGTACTCTAAGGCAAAGGTTCTCTTAACTAAAAACTTTAGTAGGTGATATTGGGAGCCATCAAAACCATAAACCTTAATCTATATGAAGTCCCTTGTAATCTAAAATTCCCTCATATCTTTGATGATAAGGGATAATTTTGTCATAGGCATTAGAGAGGAACATGTGGGGACCCTAGACATAAGTTCATTGCAAAATTAATAGGGCCATCCCTAGATATAGTCTATAGAATCTAGGGGAGTTGGGATAGTTTGTTGTAGGAAGATATTTTGAGCACATTGGGACAAGTATTTCTATAGGTGCTCCATGAACAACATTTGTTACCAAAAAACTTATATGGTAATCATTAAAACCTCCCTTATGCTGATCTAGGAATATTGAAACAAGGTGAGCATAAAATTGGAATGTGCCGTTAGTTTTAAGTGTTGTAGGGTATTTTGCATTTGTGGGAAGAATGAATGCATGAAGTTTAAGAGAATTGGATGGCACACACTTCAATGTGTTCATGCTTGTATTTATTATTGAATGGGAAGTTACATTGGTGGTTGTAACTTAAATCACTTATTAGACTTAACTACTTTGGTGTTATTACATCATTAACACAAGCCATAAATGCCTACTTTTACGAAGTGTAGCCTAAGAGTATGCCTAATAGTATATTATATTTAATATAATATAATTTAATGACTAAATTAGAAAGAACTCCAAGTTTGCCCCATTATTTGACAAAAAGAATGATACCAATAGGTTTAGTCATTAGATCAATAGACTATTCTTGATATGTGTAGTAGTGGAGAGAAATTTCTTCAATGTTTATAATTGCCAAATGTAGTGATAATGAATCTCAATGTGTTTGGTGCAATCATTATAAATTGGGTTCTTCACCAACTTCAAGATTTCTTGATTGTCACAAAAACTAGAGCTGGTGTAATTTGAAGAAGTTGTAGATCACTCAAAACTTGATATAACCATACAACTTCACAATTGGCACCAATAATTACTTTTTACTCTACTTTAGTGGAAGATAAAGCTGTCATGTGCTGAATATTACTTTGCCAAAAAACAACTACTCACTCCAATGAGGAAATATAGCTAGTTGTTGATCTCATACTATCAATTGACCTAACCCAATTAGAGTTTGTATCTTGTTAACTTGAAATCATTTTTCTCCTAATAGAGATTTTTGAAAGTCAAGAGTATCTTTTAAGATCATAGTTTACATACTCTCCGATTAATCTCTGAGTAGCCGAGTAATCTCCAAAACAATTGCATGCCAAGTGATTTTTGCTTTTACTCGTGGGCAGTATGCAGATGGATTTTCTCCTGTCAAATTATCGAGTAATCGCCAGTAGCTCACAAAAAACCCACAAACTTGGCATGTTTGTGTGTGTATAAATATGTCTATGTGTATATATGCATGCAAACTTGGCATCATATGTATGTTTATAGATATGTATATGTGCACAGTGTAGTCCTAAGTATACACATACATAAATATCCACACACATTTGCCGAGTATTTGCCGAGTTTTGCCCGAGTCAAAATTTTTGGGCTTGCCGAGTACTCTCCGATTCTGAGTATGTAAACTATGTTTAAGATTATCATCACAAACAATAAATATCATAATGTCATCATCATCACTTTTGACATAGAGATTATGATCAAATGATCTTTGTTGAATCCAAAATCTCGAAGATATTGATTGATTTTTATATACTAGGTTTGTTGAGCTTGCTTAAGCCCATACAAAGACTTAAAAGGCCAACAAACTAGATGATCATTGCCAAGAACTTGAAATACTTCAAGTTGCACCATGTAGACCTCCTCATCCAAATCCCTATTCAGAAAGGCACTTTTCACAATCTTTTCCCTCGTATTGTGAATAGCCTTTTGCAACAAGATAGGCCTTGTACTTGTCTAAATATATTGGATTTACATTTGATCTTATATATACCCATTTGCATCTAATGGAATTTTCCTCGGAGGCAGTTCAATCAACTCCTATGAATGATTTTATCAAAGCATCATAATCAATTTGCATGGGATTCTCCCATCAAGGTTTATCTTTTGCTTCTAGGTACCATTGTGGTTTAAGCACCTTAAAAAGGTTAAAAGAGAGCAAAATGAACATGCTCATTTGAACCAACAATTTGTTTCCCTTTTGTAGGGGTTGGGCATGAAGTTCGACTTTTTGCACATGTTGATTAGCAAAATAATATCACTTTTGTTTTTGTTATTGTGTGACTTGAGACTCTTGTGGCAAAGCAACCATGTTCGGAGTTGAAGACAACATAGGTCTTCATCTTTGATCTAATAGTGATGCAAGAGAACTATATGATGAAACACACACTTATATTGAGAGGGAGGGGGGTGAATCAATATAGATCAAAACTTTAATTTTCACAACTTAAATAATCACAATAGTATTACTTCAAAACTTAATCATCCATAGCAATACCATACATGCAAGATCTAACAATTAAGCACACACATAAGAGACACACGATTTTACGTGGAAACCCTTATGGGAGAAAACCACAGAAAAATATTGTTTGTATAAATCTTCTTACAAAATTCGTAGGCACCAACCCACTAGAGACTCCAATCCCCGCCATTGAGCACCAACTCAGCAAGAGACACCAATCTCTTCCAAAAATAGGCTACAACCTCTTGATCTTCTCAAATAGGAGGCTCCAACCTCCACAAGAACACTAAAATAATTTTATTTGCAACTTCTTAGATTTTCTCTCTCAACTGCTCACAAATCTACCATACTTTCACTCTTAAATCTGCAATATAGTCTTCAATAATTCTACTCATGAAGACGCCATGATCTTGCTCTTATTTTTCTTTTCTTCTCACAAAATTGCTGCTGTAAATCTGCTTACATATGTCTCACAAATCTGCTCAAATAGCTTTTTTATTTCTGCTCTTCATATGAATAATATTCCTTGAATTGATTGCCTTTGAATACTCTCACAACCTTTTATTTATACATGCCTTCATGACTTCACCTAAGGGGGTTGGCCCAACATTATTTAATAATAATCTAATTTATTTTATTTTTAATTTCATTTGTCAATGTGGGCACACCACTCCAAGGGGTGTTAGTTTTATGATCAGATGTAATGCACATAAATTTAATTCAAAATTCAACACCAAGACAGCCAATACCCTGGGAAAACCCTCCAACCTGAGGGAGAAAAACCTAGCCAATATATCTCTTATATATTGATTGAATAAGAGTAGAAATCTGCTTACAACTTAGGCACAATACAATGCCGATTTGATACAATGAATAATAGTACCTCTCTAAGATGCAATATACAAATGAATATGCTTCTCCTTATAATCGATCTGCTGCTGCAAACTCAAACTGAAGATTTGCTGCTACAGAATGAACTCTTGCTGAGATCGAACTTTTCCTTATGCTAGGTGCGAACTTCTTCTTCTTCTTCTTCACCAAAATGCGAACTTATTAACTTCATACACTTGAATGATAAACATCATGTATATATATACACAAGGAGGGAAGGACGTGTCCCTTCACCAAGAAGGTTGGCCTCAAGAAGAAAATACGTCCTTTCTAGAAGGGTGCGACTTTCACAAAAGTCGACTTTAATTAATAATTGAAACATTAATTGTTAATGTCTCAAAAGATACAAAGTAAATGAGGCGCCTCCTCATTTCAATTATCTTATAATAAATTAGAATAGCCAAAGGCTATATTCAAATTTATTACTCCAAGTCAAATCGGGAAGTATTTCTTCAGACGTTGAACATCAACACTCCCTCTCAGCTAGGGAGGAATACTTTCAACTGTACAAGACATATCACCTTATCGTGATGTCGATAAACATGGCTACATCCATGTGAAAAGGAGCTTATCACCTCATCATGAAAGCATATCACCTCATCGTGATATCAACCATCATGGCTACACCCATGTATGGTATGTACAAGTGCTCATCACTCAACATGATGTTGTCACCTCATCGTGACGTTTCACCATGGCTCTCCCAGAGGGTGTAACACAAGTACAAGTGAATCATCACGCTCTCCCTCACTTGATGTTGTCATGGAGTCACACACATGACATCCACCATGGCTCTCCCAGAGGGTGGAAATAAGGGCTTTCACCTCAAATCTCAAAGAGAGATGCATTATCAAGGGCTTGCACCTCAAATCTCTCTCAATAAAGAAATGCATTAAAAGAGGATCACTGAAACTGAGACTCCTTCTCAGCTAGGGCTTGATTCTCCACCATACCTAGCTTATCTTGAAAGTATACAAACTTTATCTTAGAGAGAGGCTTGGTGAGAATGTCTGTCGTCTGCTCATCAATGCTGATATACCTCAACTGAATTGCTTTCCTCAATACCATATCTCTGATATAGTGGTATTTGATTTCCACATGCTTAGTTTTGTCATGGAACACATGATTGACAGAAAGCTTCACACAGCTTTGGTTATCACAATGACTGATAGTAGGCTCCATTGATTGTCCAAACAATCCTGCAAGGAGCTTTTGAAGCCACACTGCTTCTCGAGCTGCCACACAAGCTACAATATACTCGGCCTCTGCTGTACTCAATGCCACAGAAGACTGCTTCCTGCTACACTAGGATATCATCGCAAATCCCAAACTGAAGCAACACCCTGAGGTACTCTTCCGATCAGTAACACTCCCTACCCAATCAGAATCAGTATAACCATGTAGCTTCAAATCCACACCTGAAGAATATCTCAACCCATATCCAACTGTGCCATGCAAGTATCTCAAGATATGTTTTGCTGCAACTAGATGTATCTGCCTTGGTTCACACATGAAATGACTGAGTGCACTCATTGCATAGCAGATATTCGGTCTAGTGTTGACTAGATACATCAATGATCCAATCAACTGTCTGTACATCGTGGGATCCACTGGATCTGAACTAGCTGCAACCTCTTTCAACTTATGCAAGTTGGTCTCCATAGGTGTAGTCATGGATTTGCAATCCATCATACCAAACCTCTTCAAAATATCAATGGTATACTTCCCTTGACTTAGAATCATCTCATCTGGCTTCTGCCAAACTTCTAACCCAAGGAAGTAGTGCATGAGACCAAGATTCTTCATTTCAAATTCAGAAGCTAACTCCTTCTTACATTTGATAATGAGGTGTTCTTCTCCAGTAATAATCAGATCATCAACATACAAAACCAAAATCAATGCTTCACCATTGATTACCTTGAAATACAGGTTAGAGTCAACATCATTCTTTGAGAAGCCCAGACTTAATAGGTAACGATGGATCCTTTCGTACCAAGCTCGAGGAGCCTGCTTAAGACCATACAAGGCCTTCTTCAGCCCGCAAACATGAGACTCCTTCCCATGCACCTCAAATCCATCAGGTTGCTCAATATAAACTTCTTCCTCGATTACACCATTCAGAAAGGCTGTCTTCACATCCATCTGGTGAATCTTCCATCCTCTAGATGCAACAATGGCAATGATGGTCCTGACAGAAGTATAGTGAGCAACTGGAGCAAATGTTTCTTCATAGTCAACTCCCTCTTTTTGTGAAAACCCTCTAGCCATGAATCTTGCCTTGTACTTCTCAATGCTCCCATCAGCCGCATGCTTGATCTTGAAGAGCCATTTAGAAGATACCACAGATTTGCCTTTGGGTCTAGGAACGATATCCCAAACATCATTCTTGAGATGGACTGATACTCTTCAGACATAGCATCTTTCCAAACCTATAGACTAGATGCTTCCTTAACACTGGCAGGCTCAGATTCAATAATCTGACTCATCAAGGCTACATAATTTGAGAACTTATGAGGTCTCTTGCTTTCTCTGAAAGTTCCTCTTGGGGCTGCAAAGCTTTCTGTCTCCTGCATTGTTTTCCTTGCCCAAAGAGGTCTTTTCTTTCCAATCACAATATCTGTAGGCCCATCAGTAGGTTCCAAGGGCTCAACTGGATCGACATCTTCTTTAGGTTCTGGAGCCTTCCTCTAATTCTCAAGAACATGGTCAACTTCCATATCCTGAGGAGGCTCTTCATCATCGATCTCCATATGAGTGCCCTTGGATCTTCTGAAAGCAACATCCTCTTCAAATGTGACGTCTCTACTGATCTCAATTGACTTCTGACCCGGAATATAGATTCTGTAGGCTTTTGATGTCTCACTGTAACCTACCAATATTTCCTTCTTGCCAAAAGGTTCCAACTTTGTCCTCTTTTCCATTGGTACATGAACATACACTGGACATACAAAAATCCTCAGATGACTTACTTCAAGCTTCACCCCTGTGAATGCTTCTTCAGGAGTAATATTCTCCAAGATCCTGTGAGGACTTCTATTTTGAACATAAACAGCTGTCCTGGATGCTTTAGCCCAAAGGGAGGTTTGCAGATCTTGGTCATGAATCATGGCTTTGACTGCTTCCACAATAGATCTGTTCTTCCTTTCCGCAACTCCGTTCTGTTGAGGATTATAAGGAATGTTGAACTCCCTTTTAATCCCAGCTTCAATGCAAAAGTTACGGAAGCTGAAGGAAGTGTACTCTCCTTCGTTGTCGAATCTCAAGACTTTGATCCTTTGCTTAGACAAATTCTCCACCCGAGCTTTGAATTCTTTGAATCTCTCTAAAACCTCAGATTCTTTAGATTTCAAGAAATAAATCAAGTCTTTCTAGAGTAGTCATCAATAAAAATAATGTAATACAAGAAACCACTCAAAGAAGCAACAGACATTGGACCACATAAATCGGAATGAATAAGATTTAGAATACATTTGGATCTACTTTCACTACTATGAAAAGAACCTTTTGTATTCTTACCCAAAGCGCAGCCTTTGCAAGTACCTTCATGCTCCTGGTTGAATCTTGGAAGGCCGGTGACCATCTTCTCCATGATAGGTAGAGCTCGAAAGTGAAGATGAGCCAATCTTCGATGCCAAAGATCACACATACTTGAAGAATCATGCACTAGAGCTTGAAGAAGACGAGTGCATAGTCTGTAGAGACACTCATGTCTAACTCCAATCATTCGAGCATACTTGATGTTTGAGTTCTTAACCCATATAAGAACTTTGCCTTCTGAAAATGCATCTTGGTACCCCTTGTCTTCCAAGGCTGAAATGGAAACAAGGTTTCGCTTGATGCCTGGAACAAATAGCACATCATCCAATTGCAAGGAAATGCTAGAATCCAAGTGAAGAGAGGAGGTCCCAACTCCTTTCATAGAGTAACTAGCATCATCTCCAATAATGACTTGTTCACTATAATCTTTCTCCACTAAATCAGATAGATGCTCCCTAAATCCGGTGATGTGGCGAGAGGCACCACTATCAATCAGCCAAGTGTTGGTGTCGGTAGTTACATCGCTTGACAAGGCTGAATAGAATAGGTATTCACTTGAATCCTTCTGCATAGAGGCTTCATTAACATTTGCAATGGAGGCCTGTTGCCTAGGCTTGGTAGGACATTCCTTTGCAAAGTGATCGTACTTGTCACATCGAAAACATTGGACTTTGGAGAGGTCCCTCTTCTTCTTGAAGGCAGGAGCACCATCAGCTTCTTTATCTCTATTCCTCTTGAAATATCCTTTCTTTCCACCTTTCCCTTTCTTCTTGAAGGATTGCGTGGCAAGAACATGAATGTCTTCATTTGTGGAACTTTGACCAATACCTCTTGCAGCCAATCTAGACTCTTCTTGAATGCAATCCGCCCTCAAACGATCAAACTTGGGAAGTTTCGATCTTGCATTGATTCCTTGAATGTAAGATTCCCAAGATGAAGGAAGACCATTAAGAGCCAACATGGTCAAGCCCTTGCTATCAATAAAATGCCCAATAGAAGAGAGTTGATCTCTCGACCCAGTTATTTTCATGAAATAAGCAATAACCGATTCTCCTTTCGCCATCTTCACATGATGGAGTTGTTGCTTCAGTGCAAGTGCCCGACTTGTGTTATTGATTTCGTACATCTCCTCCAAGGTTCTGAACATCTCTCTTGCCGTCTTTAACTTGGAGACAATAGGAACAATATGATCCTTTACGGAATAACCTAACATCTTCGCCTTAATATCTTTCTTCTTCCATTGAACTTTTTCTTCCTCATCCATAGGCTCAGGAGTTGTGCTCTCCACAAACTCTGCCAACTCGCTTTCCTCCAAGGTGAGCGTAATTTTGAATCTCCATGAAGTGAAATTAGATGCTTCCTCAAGCCTATTCTCAATCTTAAAACCAATCACCAGCTTGACGAAGTGGTAGAAGTAAACAACTATGAGAAAGAGAATGAAGAGTATCGCTGTGATAAAATCTGATCAAGATCTTCTTCAAACCCGCTCTGATACCATGTTAGTTTTATGATCAGATGTAATGCACAGAAATTTAATTCAAAATTCAACACAAAGACATAGCCAATACGCTGGGAAAACCCTCCAACCTGAGGGAGAAAAACCCAACCAATATATCTCTTATATATTGATTGAATAAGAGCATAAATCTACTTACAACTTAGGCACAATACAATGCCGATTTGATACAATGAATAATAGCACCTCTCTAAGATGCAATATACAAATGAATATGCTTCTCCTTATAATCGATTTGCTGCTGCAAACTCAAACTGAAGATCTGCTGCTACAGAATGAACTCTTGCTAAGATCGAACTTTTCCTTATGCTAGGCGCGAGCTTCTTATTCTTCACCAAAATGTGAACTTATTAACTTCATACACTTGAATGATAAACATCATGTATATATATACACAAGGAGGGAAGGACGTGTCCCTTCACCAAGAAGGTCGGCCTCAAGAAGAAAATACATCCTTTCTAGAAGGGCGCAACTTTCACAAAAGTCGACTTTAATTAATAATTTAAACATTAATTATTAATGTCTCAAAAGATACAAAGTAAATGAGGTGCCTCCTCATTTCAATTATCTTATAATAAATTAGAATAGCCAAAGGCTATATTCAAATTTATTACTCCAAGTCTAATTTGGAAGTATTTCTTCAGACGCTGAACATCAACAAGGGGTTGTCCCACTTTCTTAGCATCACAACACAGTGCACACAAGCAATAACGAAAAGGGAACTTCCAAGCAAAATGACAAACTTGCATCACCAAAGCGAATTCAAGATACACAGATAAACCCGATGCAAGAATTTGATGACAGAGCTAAAGGCAAGAATGCGAGTCAAGAGGGAACATGGGTAGAGGCCCTTGCTGATGATCCACCCTATGTTAATAAGTCACATTTGACAATGGAAGATCCAGATTGGCTAACTGACAATTTAGAAGAAAAATTAGGGCTTCTCGATCCAAGAAAAATAAATCAAATTGCATCAAAAATCCTGAAGCCAAAATCAAGAAGAAAGGAAGGAAATCAAATACAATGTGTCGAACAAAAGATGCAACAGTGGAAGGTCAAACATCAATTAACAAATTTCTAAAGACTAAGCGAGGAAACCCCTACCTTAGGGCTCAATGAAGATCACAACATGGAATGTTAGGGGTCTCAATGCCCCTAACAAACGATGCTTGGTTAAGCGTCATTTACAAACAATTAGCACATATATCATTCTTTTTCAAGAAACAAATTTATTAACTCTTAAAAGAGTACAAAATCTCCTCCATCAATATTATTAACATAAATTAGTATGGCCCAGCAAGATATGGCCAATAACTAATTTTGTTATTCATATAAAATATATTATTTGCAACAAAATCACCAAAATGATATACTTTCTTGGGAATTACAAATACACTCTTCACAATAAAAAGGACTACCAAACCAAATAGGAATTACAAACTGAAATTTGAACTGGAAAATAACATTGAAACTCACAAAACTAATCTTCACAATGAAGTACTAAAAAAATCTACAAATTGGAAAACTTTCACCAACCAATTGAAATTCTTGCAATCCTTGGATGGAATCACCTATGTTGGATAAGAGGGTTTTCATTTCCAAATCCAATTGGAAAACTAACATCCTTTGATTTTGTTACCAAGATGGTTTTCGTTCTTTAACCAAAAGATGAGCACTACTTGCTCAATCTTCAAGAAATGGTTTTTGGGAACAAACAATGGATGAATTTTCCTCAAGTCCAACTCCTTTCATAGTCCTTTGTTTGCAATATTAGCCTTCTCAAGAAGTCTCTTGAAATTATTTTTCTTTTTAATTTAATATTTTTTCAATTTGCCTCCTTGTCCTAGCAACACTTTTGGAAACATCTTAAGCTCCCTGTTAAAAACACACATTGTATAAAATCACTTTGAGGAACTATATAATTTAATAATAAAATATAAGTTGCCTTTTTTAAAATTACTTTTCAAGCTACTTAAATTAAGTTATAATTTTTTTTTCTTAGTCCAAAAAAGGAGACATGACATTCTTTTTAATTTGGCTGAATACTGAAGATTGAGATGTCTATCTTTCATACCACAAAATGTCATTGTTGTCCTCCATAACTAAGGTTTGCAAATTAATGATGATATGAATATGATCAACCAGCTTATACAAACCACCTTGCTCAATGCCTAGGGAAACCATTTTGTCCTGCTTGATGTTAGTTACAATATACCTCTTTCTAAACAAAATTACAACAATGTTAGGATTTTCTATTAGTTCCTTGATTGAAAATAGATTTTTGTTCATTTTGGAACAATTCTAATATCCGTCACTATGAATTTTTTGTGTCACCTGAGAACAATCTGAACATCCCCTATCTCTTCTACTGCATTTGTTTTGTCATCAGCAAAGAAATAATGTCTATAGAACTAAAATCACCAGTAAACTTGACATATTAGTCTCTATAGCAAGTGAAATGCTGAGATGCACTGGAATAAAAGAACCAATAGTTGGTTGCATTATTGTTATGTTAGAAATATGCCATCAAAGCCTGCTCATTCTCCTTGGAGTTTTGCTTTGCCTCAACTGCCACAATAGCCCAAGTCTCTGACTTTCTATGGGGTATAACATGTTACTGACCTTTTCTGATACACACAAACTTATGACAATCATAAAATTTTGACTTTGTGTTGAATTGTGAATCACAACCTGAAGTTTTCTTTGGTTTGCCCTTGTATAGTGCAACAAGTGCACTCTTAGATTGTCTAGAAGTAAAGGTATACACTCGCATTTGTCTCTGTTATTTTTGCAACAAATATGAATTGAATTTTTCAAAGGCAAGAGTTTGACTCTTCGCTAACTTATTCAAAGACTCCTTAAAACTTTCAAATGATTGTGGCAAACTATTGATGAACATAGCAACCATACCATCATCTACTTTCTTATTTGCATTGGGGAGGTGATCTCTTAAGTCATTAATCCTAAGTAGATGCTCTGACAGTGACCCACTTTTTCCCAACTTTGTGGAAAACAATAGATTTTTCAAATATAATACTACTTCTTTCAGAAGTTCAATATTTGTTTTTAACTCTCCCAAAGATCACTAGCAGAAGTGGGATACCAAACTTTTGAGATCAAGTCATCAGAAAAACAAGGCTCTTTATGATAGTTATCAAAATCTGAAAGATTTGAAGCCATTTTGGTTCTTGTTTTTAAAATTGTTCTATCACAATTCCAATACTCAAGAATTATGAGTATTTTGTAAGTTGAGACATTAAAGATTTGGCTTGTCAATTTTTTGGCTTCAGACAAAATGAGGTTTTGAATATTGGTCACTGTTAAGGATTCAATGTACAGAAAATAATTTCAGACATTGACAGAAAAATAAGCAATTGCAGACTGATTTTTTGGTAGAATATTGGTCTTAATTTACAGAGTTAAAAAATTAGAATTCTAAATGAATATCTGATCACCCTCTTATGTACCATACCACGCATTGGTCATCCTCATTGTTTTCTGTTTGTTCATGATGTACTGTTCACTGTTCGTCCATTCCGATGGATTTAGTACAGATTTGTGATTTTTGCCTAGAATTATTCTGACAGCAGTGATTTGACAACAATATCTCCTTTTTAAAAATAATTTTGGGACAGTGATTTGTCTCCTTTGAAAGCAGATTTGACAGACTTTTATAGCAGTTTTCTTTCTCCTTTCTCTCTTGAATCTCCTCTTTAATCTTCTTCTCCATTAGATTGGTTTAGTGTACTTTTGATAGCTTCGTTGCATTGGATCAGCATACTTTTCCTAGGTCGTCCTACTCCTTGCTTTGATACCAAATGGCTGATGATGAAATGTGTGGAGTTTGAGAGAATTGGATGGCACCCAATTCAATGTGTGCATGCTTGTAAATATTATTGAATGGGAAGTTACAATTGCGGTTGTGACTTACTTTGCTAGCTATTTTTAGACATAACTAATGTGGTGTTATTATTTATTAATCATTAACCAAAGCAATGAATGCCTATGTATGCAAAGTGTAGCTTAACATTATGTCAAATAGTCTAACAAGATATCTAACATCATATTATATCTAACAGTATCTTCCTTGACCACAAAATAACAATGTTGAAGTTGTAGCCATTGATGTTCACTATTGTAATACAAGGTACAACACATCCTATTTGAATGACTTGTTAGATTCTTTGCCTAAGCCCTAGCTTGCCATTGAGAATATCATTGTAATGTCCCCATTTTTATGCCATGTTTTGTGAGTGTTGGCTAGTTCCTGAGGTTTTTTTGTAAAATCCAGGCGAGTTGGGAGAACTCCGAAGTTCTTGGAGGATGTAGTTTTGGAGTTGCAAGGTTTCTATTATTGGCAATGAACGTTGTGGGCAATGTTGATCTGAATGATACTCTTTGAAATGTTTTCTAACTTTTAGGGTGTTCTCCAAACTTCTTGGAGAGCATGTCTATTTATAGTAAGTCACCAAATTGGTTTTTATTATTTATGTAATGTCTCAATATCTTGTTGGTGTGGTCAAATTTGGATTCCGATGTGTTTCGAGATTTTCCACAACTTGAGGTGAAATAATTAAATTATTCACGTAAGTTATAATGTTTTATCATTATTTTTGATAACTTAAGTGTGATATCTTTTCAAAAAGGTATTTTAATTCCCCTTTTGAATGCCTAAGAGAAATAAGGGGGTCTTGCACATGAAAAGGGTTTTATTTTATTTTAAAAGGGAATTTGATGGAAAAGGTGATTAGATGTTTGCACATAATAAATTATGTTATTTAAAGCAAAAGTGCTTTTTCGAAAAAAAAAAACCAAGAAAGTGCCTTTTCAGAAAAAAAAAAAACATTTTTTTTTTCAAAAGAAAAGCAGACAAAAGCAAAAATTGCTTTTTTGAAAAAGCAGTGAAAAAGAAAAAATGCTTTTTCGGAAAAAGCAACAAAAAAATCTATAAAAGGAGGTGTTGAGGGCTCATTTGGATATGCTGAAGAATGATAATGTTATGTTGTCGAAATAGCTTTGGTTTTCTTCAATCTTTGAGGACCAAAATCCCTCATAGAATTCTAGTTTCGAAATTGCAAGATATTCCCTAGCTAGATTGTGGTGTGATTCCAGCCAGGAGTCACCATTGGAAATGCTTTGAAGTTTCAGTTTTGGTTTTTCAGCATGACTATTTTGATGATGTGATAAGTCATTCGTAGTTGTTTGGAAATATGGTTATAGCTTGCATTAATTTTGGGTGCATGTGAGAGTGATTTGGTGAAATTTTCTGAGTTTATATCTCGCTGTTTAGACTGTAACAATAGGGTTTCATACCTCTTTCAGACCTGCACCAGCCATTTATTTGCCAATCTTTGAGCTTGCATTCATTGTGGGTGTGTGTGGAAGTGATTTGGTGAAGTTTTCTGAGTTTATATCTTGCTGTCCAAACTGTAATAGCAGGGTTTCAAACCTCTTTCAGACCTGCACCAGCCATCTGTTTGCCAATCTTTGAGGTATATTTGTCAGTTCCATGATGGTGGTTAGTTCTTTGATGTTGTGATACATGTGGGGATGTTCTATCAATTTCTTGCATGACCATACTTGTAACAACAAGTGCATATCTTGAATTTAGAAATTTTCAAATGAGCTAACATTGTAACACTAAGCAGTAGTACCACCAGTGAGCTGCTTTTGGTATTTTGTTGTTACAGTTACTCACCCCATTGAATAAGTGGCTTATGATGAGCACACGGTTATACCGAGGTGGAGGGGGGGAATCAGTATAACAACAATCTTTACTTTTTCAAACTTAATACCATATTTAAAACTTGATCAATAACAATAACATCATTTACTCAACATCAATAATCATGCACATGAGAAGAACACTATAACACACAATATTTACGTGGAAACTTTTGAGGGAGAAAACCATGGCACAATAATGCTTTTATGTGAATTCTTCTTTTACAAATTTTGTAGGCACCAACCTACTAGAGGCACCAACCCCTCATTCAAGTGAGCACCAACACACTAGAGGCACCAACCCCTTCATTCAATTTGTGAGCACCAACACACTAGAGGCACCAACCCCTTCATTCAATTTGTGAGCACCAACCCACTGGAAGCACCAACTCCCCCAATTGAATTCGTAGGCAACGACCTATCTCCTTTAGGAAGCACCAACTTTCAAAGCAAAGTACCACCCTCTATGTTGCTTCTTCAACAGATGATGGACATTATGATCACCTGTTCAATACCACTCTTCCTCTTTAATTTATCTTCCTTGAATGATCTCCAAATATCTTCATATATCTTCTTTTTCAATTCTTCATACAAATCTGTTTATATATATGATCTTCTTGTAATGCTCTTCACAAAATTGATACAATCATTTCCATATGTATTCCTTTTAGATCTGCTTATACTTCTTTCAAATCTGCATATTCTTTGCCAAGTTTGCATATGTATTCTTTTTATATATACATACATACATACATACATAAACTGCCTATATCCCTTATCAAATCTACATTATGAAGTCTTCACAAATATGCTTATAGAGTCTTCATAAATCTGATCATACACTCTTCACAATTCCTTCATGAAGTCTGCAAATATACTCCTTAAGATCTGCTCTTCTAAATCTCTTGATCTGCTGTGTATGTATGATGAAATCTTCTAACTCAACATACCTATTCTCATCTTTCTACTCTCCACATATTCCTTATTTTATTTCATCTCCAAAATCTCTCTTCTCACACATCTCACACATCTCATAAGTTTCTTATTCTTTATATCATTTATGTTGAAAGGTTCACACCCTTTCTATCTAGTCGCTGCCTTTGAAAATTTCAATTATTACCTTTAAATATTTTTAATGGATGCTTTATATTCTAGTTGTCTTTTTAGAGACTCATCGATGCCTTCTTTGTGAATCTTTGTGACTTTGTAATGCAGCGCTCCTTTGTTAATATAAACTCTGCCTTTATTAGTTTATTTAGAATGAATAGTTGCTTTGATTGTGTCTTTGTCTTATTTAATTTTTGTCTTTTTCGTAATTTGTCCTTTTCTTATTTTGTCTTATTCCCATGTGTTTTTAATATGTTAATATTCTTTTAACTTTAAATAAGGAAGTCGGTCACTTTGGGATTTATTCAATGTATTTTATAATAATTCTGTTTACTTAATGATATTGCTGTTTGCTTTATTACTTTCATCAGCAACTACAAAATTGACTTCCTTTATGTTTGCCCAGCCCTTCATTCATCATGTTCTTCATTTAATTGCTTTTTTTTTGTTTTCCTTAATCGCTGCTCTATATAATATAATTTCTGCTTTAATAATTGTTAATTGCTGTTCATTATGCATTGCTGTCCAAAGGCAATTGCTGCTATAAAGTAATATAGTAATCGTTGCTCTCATTACATTAATGTCTTCTTCATATGGTTTTGTATATATGATACTTTCCATATCAAGGCATATGCTTTTCCATCATAACATTTGTCATACTTAAGAGTAGTCACAACTGCAGGTAATCTTGAAAGGCCTCCATCACATCAATGTAGAAGTCTTGAATAATGTATTCATGTTTCTTTAGCTTTAGGATTTGTATTATCATATCTTAAATAGCAACACCCATTTGACATCAATGACAACCTCCAACAAACTTGTCCATACATCAATGATACTATGCTTAGACAGCAAAACCCTTTTTGACATGACTTTGACATCAATGAAAACATTTCCAACAGCTTATTGGTTCTCACTCACCACTGAGAAGCGGAAGAGTTGCTCTAGTTTATTGTATTCACTCACCATTGAAAAGTGGGAGAGTTGCTCTTTCTTGTTATATTCGCTCACCACTGAAAAGTGGAAGAACTTGCTTGCATTTTCACCATTGTATAAGCTTTCCCATTGAAAAGTGGAAGTGCTGGCTAACCCCACTGAATAAGCGGATACTACTTTTAGCTTCTTATTTTCAAAAGAAGTTGTAATCCCGTACATTGTATGCTCTCACGTCACCTACACTAAGAACTTGGTGATCATAAAGTGGAAAGGAAGTGCTGGGCATTTCATTCTGTTTTGAGCTAACAATTTTTCAAAAAAAAAAAAAGGAGGTGATTATTACAATCATTCTCCCATTTTTTTTTGGAAAATTGCTTTGTGCAACACAGTTGCTGTTTTTCGATGGAAAACATTCCTCCTTTGTCTTTGTAGGCTTATATAAAGTTCATCCCTTGAATAATCTAAGCATGTTAACCATTGTGTAGATTTTCCTTCAATTCACCAAGAGTAAAAGTGTGTGAATTCATCTTCAACTAGAAGGTGGCTTTAAAAGCCTTGGTAGACAAATTGAGCTATACTTCTTTTGTCTTTTTGGCTAGACATTGCCTACTTTATTTGCCTCTCAAAACCCATGTGAAAAACTGTATGAAAGGGACACATTTGTGAATAATAGCTCAAGCAAACTAAATGTGGCTGGTAGTGATCCCTTTTTCGAATCAGCTCAAAACAAGTAAAATGCTCATCCAATAACTCATATCATGGACATCTTATAAGGCATTGCTGAAAAATACTTACTCTCATTAGTTATTAGTTTTTTAGGTTCAGTTGCATTTGTTCTTCATTTTCTATGTGCACGTTAGACTTCTCCTTGAACACCCTTATATTACTAGTAGCAACACTTTGTCTTTCTATGGAATTAAATTTTCTTGTTGGGTTTGGAAAATCCATTGTGGGAAAGTTCTCCATGGATACAAGGAGCTTCTTCAACAATGCCAATTTGAATTACAAAGAATAAAATAGAATTTCAAATTATTTTCCTTTAACATAGATTTTGAATTTGTAATGGATTTTGAGAATATTGAAGAGCTTCTCCACAATCATGTCAATATTAATAAAGGTCTCCTTGCCTTAAATTGTGTCACCTATTAATGACGGAGCATGCAAAAGATTTCATTGGTGGTATGCAATTGTTTTTCTTGTCAAATTAAATATCAGCCATCGATCAAAGAGCATCAAACAATTGCAGCCTTTTAGGATTAAGTACTTTGTTGGTTATTGTTTTTTAGGTTCAATTGCCTTTGTTCTTCATTTGCTATGTGTGAGTTAGACTTCTCCTTGAATACCCTTATACTACTAGTAGTGACACTTTGTCCTTCTATGGAATTAAATTTTTCCGTTGGATTTGGAAAATTCATTGTGGGGAAGTGCTCCATGGATACAAGGAGCTTCTTCAACAATGGCAATTTGAATTACAAAGAATAAAGTGGAATTTCAAATTATTTGCCTTTAACATAGTTTTTGAATTTGTAATAGATTTTGAGAATATTGAAGAGCTTCTCCGCAATCATGTCAATATTAATAAAGGCCTCCTTGCCTTAAATTGTGTCACCCATTAACGATGAAGTGTGCAAAAGATCGCATTGGTGTATGCAACTGTTTTTTTTTTCAAATTAAATATCAGCCATCAATCAAAGAGCATCAAACAATTGCAACCTTTCAAGGTTAAGTAGTTGGCGGTATGAAAGTTAGCCATGAGAGATGTAAGTAATGAGGCATAGGAAGTGGTCTTGTAATGTGTGAGAGGAAGGAAAATCAACCTTTTGGACTAAAGGTTTGAGTTTAGGATCACCTAAGGGTGAGAAGATGTAAGTGGTTATGGGGATAATGCTTGGTTGGGGACCTTGTGCTCCATGGTCATAGATAAGGGTGCCATGTGGAGATGGATGCAAGGTGTAAATGACAAAATATTGGGGACTACTAGATCAAATTGGTTGGTCATAACTCTTTCAGGGTTATGTTTTTGTGCCCAAAGAAAATAAATCCAAAAGGTTGTGTTACATGGTGTTTAATCATATATTAGATCCAACATTTGTTGTCAAGTAAAGGGAAATCCAATGATTATGGGATTTTTGGAGTTAGGGAAATTATGAGCGAAAGGGGATGGCCAATTGGAGAGTAATTACTTTTATTGAAAATGGTAATGAATGGATGGATGAGTTTTGTTGTGTCCTATTGATGTTGGTGGTGTCTTGCAATCATAGTATTGAAAATCACAGAGAACTCGTGAGACTTGTGAGTTCAAATCCTCTTGCGAAACCCATGCTTGGACCCATAGTTTTAGGACTCAAACTCGGCTCAACAACCCAAAATTTTGACTCGGACTCAAGACTTAGCATAGACTCGACAAAAAACTCAACATGGACTCGGCAAAAAAAGAACCCTCATAATTACATAAAAAAAGAAATAAATGCATTTAGATAACATAAAAGTCTAATTTGACTATCAATTTGTCATTTTTCAAACATTACACGTGTCATATGATCCTGAAACTCTCAAAATTTGAAATTTCAGCCATTATGTCTGTTATGTTCAGGTGCTAGAAGAGTCTGAGCTCGGGACTCGGGAGTTTGAGCTTGAGACTTTGGAGTCTTGGAGCAAGAATCGGTCGAGTACTCTCCAAAACTTGGCCAGACTCAACGCCAAAGTCTGGTTGACTCGGCTTGGCCAGCTTAGAGACTCAAGAGTTTGGAGAGTTTTGTAGAGTCCTCAAACTATGCTTGGACCTATTGCCAAATTGATGCGCATTTGGCATGCTAACTTAGCAAGCTTGTGGCGAGTACTCATTGAGTTCTCCTGTCATACTTAGCTGATGCTAATGGAGCATTCCCCAAGGAAATGAGTAGAGAAAACCACATTTTGTCAATGGCAGAATTGTGAGTGATAAGCCCTATTGTTTACTTCAGTGGCATCTTGCTAAAATTTGAGTTGGGCACCTATTGCTTGTGGTTAGTGGTGTGGAAATCTATGCTAGAAAAGTCATTGCCCTATTTCTGCTACAACTCTTTTAGTCTTCTTTCTTCATCCACCTTCTGGCAAGAGATTCGACCTCCCATTGTCACCCTTCCTTTTATTTTATTGTGTAATTATTTAAGCAAGGAGTTGGCTGGAATAAAGGTGATGGTGAAAGATGCATCAAGATCTTCGTTTGAGCAAGTTGAGAGATACAACTAAACTTACTACACCATTTATTATTGTTGTTCATTTTCACATCTCTTATATTAATATTAGTGGGCAGTTTTTAGTTTTGTGTCGTGTCGTCATAGTAGGGAAGAAATTGAGTATCTCACAAAATTGAACAGCTATGCAATTCACTATGGCATGTTTTGATTTGGTAAAGCATATGTAAAATGATAATTCATTCATAAAGAATAATTCTACGAATAAGGCATCTATAGTGGAGTATTATTTAGAATTTTTTCTCTTTTTTATTCAAATCTACTAAAAAACACTTTCCTAATGTTCTAGAGGCTTATTTGATATGTTTTTGTAATTGTATTTTGAATAAAACTTGTTCTTTAAGAAAGTTCAGTGTTTTTTAATTTACTGAGACATCGAGTCTGAGTAAAAATTAGGTTTTTTGATTATTTGAACTATGCTTGTAATTAAAAAGTGGGACTTTTTTAACTCTTGGAACGCAATGAGGTGTGCTTTGAAAGCATGCACCACAGGGATGATGATTGAGTAGATGTGGGAAATCATGGCCACAAACTCTTGGGCTTGTGGAAACATGGCAACGTAGATGATGAAAATCTTAAAGGTGTGAATTGCATTCACTAGTACTCCCCATACTAAAAGATTCTTAGAGGTCCTTGTGTGCTAAGTGGGTACCCTTGCCTATAATTATTACCAATGTACATGAGAAAAAAAATGCATTAGTGTAAAAGACCACTCTTTGAGTTGACCTTGAAATTACTTAAAACTAGACATGGGTCAAATTCCCAAAAGATAAAATTTTAAAATGCCCATGAAAGCTTTCAAAAAATAACACAAATACATGATTGGGCTGTATTTGGATTATTACAACATTGGTTAGAATTGTGAAAGAAGGGTGACTTATAAGGCGTTATATGCTCCAAAGTTTTGCTAGAGGATGAAAATCCCAAAGTGGTGGAATACATTCACTCTTCTTCCTTCCACTAACAAATGCTTAAAAGTGCTTGTGTGTTAATTGGTCCCCTTGTTTTGTAATTATTATCAACAATATATAAGGGAAGATGCCATTAGTGTAAAATTGTAAATGACTACTCATTGAAATCATTTTGAAATGACTCAAAAACACACCTTAGTTAAAACCCCCAATAAATAAAATTCTAAATCAAGTACATGCCAGGAGAAAGCTTGATAAGATGATGATAAAGAAAAAGATTTTAAAAGATTTTTAGCCTGGGTGCATTGTTTTAGGCCCTTTATGACTATGTTTAAGTGGTCACATCCATGTGGGGTACATTTTGATGTTGATATTCTTGCAGAATTTTCTTATATTTGGGGGAGCTGATAGGCATTAAAACACATATGACCATGGTCACATTTCCATTGTTTGAAAAATTCATGGGGGCGGCAATGATTGATAACATGAACTACAAAGTTAGTGTTAACTTTCAAAACATATTGAGTCCACTATTTGGTTCTTATGAGATTCTTATGACTTTAAATGGCTATAGTAAAAGCAACAAAAGCCTTGCAGTATGATAAGGCATAATATCGAGAATAATCTAACACATAAATTCTGCCTCCACCTTGATTTGATTTTCTTTTGAGTGATAGAGGTAGAGCACTCCAGTATGACTTGAACCTTTGTGTGATATCGAGACTTATGAGAATTCTATAGCTGTGTTTCTTTAATTTTTTTATTTAATATTTTCCTTTTCTTCCTCTGCAGCTTTCTGTTCACTGTAACTGATCATGCTTGTATTGGTCTTTGCATAAGTTGTCACTTCTGCCTTAACAACCAAAAATTGTTCTTTCTAAAACCAGTCAAAAAAACACAGGAAAAGGGCAACTGTTTAACTTATTTATGACTTTTCTGCATACAAGTGGATTCTATACTGAATCTAGGAATGAATATTTGTATTAAAAAATGGCTTCTGATCCCCTTTTCACACACGTTTGCCAATTGATATATGTGGAAATATACTATTTTCAGTTCCAAAGAGTATTACTGTTTACATTCTGAGAAGATAATGAGATTGCTGAGAAGTTTTTCTTTTTGGGTTTTAATTTGTTAGAAAAGTCAGTACCTCTATCCTGTTCTTTCTTAGGTTCAGGTAGCCAGCAAAAAAATTGCATTCTTTATAATATTGTAACTGTGCTACTTTGAAGCCGATTTACTTATATCCTTGATAGTATCTGGAACTTTTCTTTGTGGTTTTTAATGGGTGCTGGGCTTGCATTAACTTGAGTACTATGTTTAAAGCTAGTGATTTCTGAAATTGATATTCTATCTATTTCTAGGCCAGGGCACGATTTTCGTTTATGGGTGGTAAAGGTGGATTGCTGTGGCGACGCATTGCATTTAAACTGTCTGATCAAAGGTGAAGTATAAAACATAACCAGTGGGATGATAACAGAATTCCAGCTTCAATATAGATTTTTAAGCCTTTTTTCTATAGATTTTTGAAAACTTACTTTAGGATGCTATTTTTAATCAAATAAAGAGAACCAACACATCCTTGAGTTATTTTACTTCAGTGATGAAACCGGTCAAGGTGGTGGATATCTGTCAGTTGAAGATGAAAATGGCTCTGTCAAACAAAAATTTCTGAAAAGTGGACTGTTTGATTTTCTATGTAAGGTAAGATTTAATTATTGATTATATGAATCCATATCATTATTATGGATTTGCAATAATTAGGAAATTACATTTTGTATTTGATTTTTCTTTATTTCGACTATGCCAATATGTTTTATATGAGAACTTTCTGAAAGTTATTACTCTACCATAAGATATTTTGAAGATTTTTTCATATTTTGATGGAGATCCTGAGAAATATGAATTTTTAAATAAATTGGAATCATAGTCATCTTCAATTAATGAAGTTTCAAATTTTCAATGATGTTGTCTATGTTGTGAAATAGAAATAAATCATCAATAATATTTGACATTTTTCCTGAAATTGATGTGATTAGGTTCTAGAGGTGGTAGTTATGTGAATGAAAGCTTACTTAAATTGAACATGAGAGCCTGCTATTTTTTTGGATTCTGTAGTGTCCTTCCAATGGATCAGAAATTTCAGTGATTTTTGTAAGGTTTACCTCAATCTGTTTGTATTCGTGATCAAGAGATTTTGAAAGGTTATTGTAATTGAATAACATGAGTCCATGCAGGCACATCTACTTGACATTGTTTGTTAATTATTACTAGCCATTGAAAGGTAAGTAAGATGCTAATGATGCTATATCCTGCCCATAGTATGACCATTTGTTAAAAAAATCGAAGTATTTGACAGCATGGCATATAAATAAGCAAAATATGATCAATTTTGCCAGGCCTGATCAGACTTATCAAGACTCGCCAAAAATAATTGAAACTCACAAGTTTCTAAGACTCTCCAAAACTTGTCTCAAGACTTGACTGCAACACAAAACCCTTTAGAAAGCCCTTTTAATTTCATTTTTCTCTATCAAATCAAATCATTTTTTACATCTGTTTTTTCTGCTTTTCAGGTTTGTTACATGTCAAGAGTGTTTCAACTTTCAAGTGTTGTTGATTAGAATTTTAATCTTCTTTGAAAGGAGAGATTCAAAATGGACAAAATTTATGGACTTTATTTTCTTCGAGCATTTAGATCTTGCAATTGCAGTGGTTTTCATATTGCCTTCTTTGCAAACTATGACTTGGATTCCATGTTAGGTTGGAGCATTTTTGAAGAATTTGGTACACATTTTGGACAAAAATTGGACTCTTGTGGGCTGATTAACCATTTGAAGAGCATCAAAAGCATTTTAAAACAAGGTATTTCAAGTTTCTTTTAACTTTCTTTGGCATTTTGGTTAAAATGCCTTGGCACTTTTTCTTCCATTTTAAACCTTTATAGGTTAAAAAATGGTGAAGGGATGGGTTATTGTTTATACACATCGCAAGGATCTTGAAGATGTAGGGTCCAATGTAATTTATGCAATAAATAACCAACGGGGGCAGTGGACTGTCTAAAATACTACCTTTTAAACTGCTTAAAAAGTCATCCAAACACACAAGAAAATACCAATTGATGTTAAGAGAAAAACTCAAAACTGACTGGGAGGTCATTTAAAATTTTAAACCTCCTAATTCAAGAAACAAAAACATGAGAGTTGTCATCGAGGATAGTAAAACTTAAAAGATCAATTATTAGAACTAATTGGAGTACAACAATTGCCATCCCAGTTGCCTCTTGCAATAAATTCTTTCAGCATGATTCACTTCACATATCAACAAATCCTGGAATGTCATAAATGGAGAAAGTTGATTTTTAAGTGTACAAAAACACAAGCACCTCTTACCATTATTTAGACTTGGTTATAAACTTGCTAAATCTTTAAAATTCTAGTCCATGATGGATGTTGTTATTGATGTGGCCTGAAGTTCAACGCCTCTTCTTTTTGATAGTTGGAAGGATAGTATTTTGTTAGTTATTATTGAGGATGTAGTAAAATTGTAGTTGAGAACTGTGCCTTGGGAAAAATAAGGTGCATTGGTGTGCCTAATAGACAGAGTTATGGGAACAATAGAACCAATTTGAATTTCTTTGTGATTTAAATTTGGTATGTGATTTACATTGAGAGGTTGTAAAACAATTCTGAGCTGTCCAATATTGTGCGTGTTATTGTGGATATATAATGTCACAATAGATGTAGAAGAAGAATAGTTGCAAGGATAGGCTTAGCGTTTTTCAGAGTGATGCTTATGGCTAATCTGAAAGCTGGGTTAGTGTGTGAGTTACTTGCAAGGGTCTGAATTGTATAGATGCTAAATTGCATGGACATGGAGAATTGTATCTCGAGCATGATACTTAAGTAGGATGATATTCTTTAAGGAAAGTATAATATGAAAAAGCAATGGCCATATAATTGGTAAACTCCTTTACAGGGGCAAGTGTAATATGACAAACCAATGCCCAAATAATTGGTAAACTCCTTTACAGGGACAAATTTTTTATACTTACAGATATTGTAATTACGTTGATTCTTATGCCTTCTAGCTGTATACACTCCATGTGTGGTGTTTTTCTTATATGTATAGGAATTATTTCCTTTGCAGTTGTGAAATATCATTGTTATGGTCTTTGGAAAACCTTGTTTCCTACTGCAGCTTGTGATTGATAGTCTTTGCTCTCATGAGGTGAGATTTCACTGGAAAGGTTCTTGTGGGTTTAGTAAGGCACAAATTGCCACTGATATGTGTTCTTATGGTGGCAGAAATTTATTGGCTTTACCAAGTCTTTGCACATTTATGTTGACAACTTTTTTTGGAAAGAATCTAACA
This sequence comes from Sequoiadendron giganteum, assembly GCA_007115665.2. NCBI lineage: Eukaryota > Viridiplantae > Streptophyta > Pinopsida > Cupressales > Cupressaceae > Sequoiadendron > Sequoiadendron giganteum. The sequence continues at coordinate 428,961,067 of CM021104.1, forward strand.
AATACATTGGGAGATATAAGAGAAACTTTTGAATTCATAGGAAAAACACAAATCTAGGCATAACAAGCTTTGGGTGACTCATAACTTCTTGATTGATGACATAGTCAAGGAAATAAGTCTCTAATTCTAACTCCCTTTTCATATGCTCCGACATATTGGTACAATACATTCAATTTGGACTTACTCTCATACACATAAGTGCATTCAGCTGTCAATGTAGATAATCTAAAGTTGTTTGAGCATTGTATGTTGGATGAGGAGGAGGATTCAAAACATGCGCCACCCTCACTTGATGACCATGCACTGTTATCTCAAGAGGATATGGATGTTCACACAATGATTTGGAAAGAAATTAACATGATTTGATAGGTTGAAAAGGAAAGTTGGCAGATTTGTCTTAAGGTTCAAGTGCTTGGAAATCTAAAGTGGTAGCTAATAGAGAAGGTGATGAAGAAATTTCCTCATCTCATGAACTGAAGTTTTAAGAGACCAAAATCTTTATAAGGGTGTTACTATAGAAATATATATAGACTAATTGTTGATTCTTTGTCTAGGTTTAGACTTTGGAGGAAAAGGAATCAAGGGGCTGCTAGATGCCTATAAGAGCTCCATAGGAAAAGGAATTGATTAGGACAAGTTGAAGGTCGGTGGAAAGTTAGACACAAAAAATTGAGGTTGGCTAGCTTCCAAGGTAGGCGGGATCTCAAGGCTGATAGGAGCTCAAGATTGGTAGGAGCTTGAGTTGGACGAAGACTTGAGTTTTTCACTTTGAGAATTCAAAAGCAATTGGGATACTTGGATGTCTAGTTTGAACCTAAAGTCTTCCTAGAGAAAACCTTTGGTATGGGGTAAAGAAGGGAAGAAAGAGATCCAATAGTTGACATTACTCATCTTCCTCCCTAACATAATCTTGGGTTTAGAAAACTACCCCCATTCACATAACCAAATCAAGAGTTTGATGTCAACAAATAGGGCCAAGGCCAAAAACACTCGTTTGGTTGAACTATACCCACCCCTTAGAGTGATATCAATTTGGGGTCATTTTCCACCCCTAAAGGTGATGTTATTTTGTAAAACACCCCCAACATGGATTTTAATGAACTTGAGGCGTGACTTTAGGAGAATGGAAAAATTGTACAAAATGAAAAACAAATCATCATATAGGAGTCACTCAAATGAATGGGTTTTGGGTGTCCAAGGAGTTTTAAATTGCTTGATAAAGATCCTAGATCCAGATCAAAAAGTTAGTTATGTATTTGTTTGGATGACAATGGTTTAGGAGTTGGAAGTGACACAATAGTTGTAACCCAAGACATAAAATTCCTTTCAAAGACTAGATGGAGAAAGATGTGAGAGAGACTAGTTTGGGGACAAGCTTGGTGGTTTTGTGGGTAGGGTTGAAGTCAAGCATAGTTCCTATGTTGGCTACTAGGTTCCAAGTGAATTCATGCACTTTGTTATACATGTCAGTTCCCAATAATTTAGTATTTCTTATTATGCGTGACTTTTTATCCTTGGTGTTTATCCACGTAAAAACTTCTTGTTAATTTTTTCTTAGGGCATTGTCACAATTTTGTCGCATTTTGCATGTTTTATTGATTTTCATATTTAGACATGCATTCGCTCTTTTTTAATTGATGAATTGCAGGTATGGCTCACTCCCATTATATTAGAATAGAGATATTACAAAAACTAGAGATGCAGAGCTTTGTGTGAAATTGTTTCATTCATGTCCTTACTACTAGCATATTTCCAACCTATTACATGCCAAAAATGCCCAAAGGGCTGCATATTATAGTCTCCAAACAGGATAAACAATAAAAACAACACCATCCTTAGACCTTATGACATTGAACACATGCATACCCATAGTAGACAAAAGACAATGCTTTGGTCTAGATATATTAAACAAACAAACATTAAACCCTGACATGAAGGTCACCAACTCAAACACATTATATATCATAAGTAGGAAACCAACCAATCATCATTACAAGGACACCAACAAAATAGAGGCAGTCATCCTAACCACAAACTTCAGTCTAGGTTGACCATTGGGGACACTTTGTGGCCTGCAAAAGAGCTTGAAGTTACAAAGGAACTAGGGGCTAGAGCATCACAAGGAGCCATAGGCTTATTAGTGTTTGCACCCATTGAGCCAACCACTAGTAGAGGCTCTACGTTTCCAGCTCTAATCAGGATGTTTATGGCCTTCTTCATAGCCTCCATGTTGTTGAGTTGTTCCTTAATGATTGATTTTTGAAGTGGAGCACAAAATACTCACAAAATCTAGTCCCATTTTGAATGCCCCTAAACCATGGGCCAAACATAATTCCACCCTTGCCAACTCAATCGCCAATACAAAGAATTACATCTTCAAATCCTTATGAACTATCACAAGCATGGACACTTGATGGGCCACTCCCATGGTATTCAATTTGCTAGCTACTAACACAACTTGGAGACCAAGCCTATACCCAGATTTGATATGGAATAGGGCTAAGGAATGGACAATAACACAATTCCTTGAAAAGAACTAAGGCATAAAATTGAAATTTTCAACAATATTGGAATTCACTCTTCCTAGTTGTTGCTATTCACAAAAACTTCACTAAGCACAATTGAAATAGCCTCCATAATGTTATTCAAGCTGAGACAAAAGAATTTGTGCAGCTGAATTTTGGAGATGTAATCAGATAGTGATATCTCGCTTTTCTCAAAATGTAACTTGACTCCCTCCATAGACCATGAGTAAGAAAACTCTTAGCTTAAAATGAGTCGAGAATTCCCACAACGTAGAGATGAAGCCCATTGCAAAGGAATGAAAAGCACAACCAAAACCTACAAGAAGTAATATTAATTGCTGTTGAATCTTTTTAAAGCCAGCTCATTGGCATGAGCTAAATGTCTTGTGGCCATTGCTTCAAAGGGTTGCCATGCATTCAAAACATGGGGGATTGTTTACAATCTAAGGGTGTGATAAACAATGATCTTGTGAGCCATATGTTAGAACATAAGTTAAATGTGAATCCATTGAGTTGTGCACCTTTGTGATTGGTGTTACAATGATTCACATGATGGAGAAGACAATACAATTCTCTTTCCTTACCAAAGCATGACCAATTTTTTTATCTTGCCACTTTTCAAGAGACTTAGAAGAAATGACCTCTTCAAGCTTGTCAATGGCAAGGTTGACCAAAGAGTCTACAATCATATTCGCCTTCTATTAGCAATGTTAAAAATTGAAGTTGACAAAGGAATCAAGCAATCCCTAAGCCTCTTGTAATATATTGTCTAGTTTCTAGTTGAGAGTTGAGCATCCCTTAATTGTATTAATTAAATCATCGAATCCCCCTCAACTATTATTTGTGCCAAACCATCTTGAGTAGCCACCATGAGACCCAAAACTAGGGCTTCTGCTTTTGTTTAACACTTAGTGTCCAATTTTAATTTATTGAAGGTTGCCACCTCTACCTTGCCTTCTAAGTTGTGAATGATAACACCCAACATCAAATAACCCTGGATCACACACATTGCCCCCACAAAGTTCAATTTCGCAACACTTGAGAGTGATGAATTCACTTGATTTTTTATCTGTCCACTCAAGTGGTTTGAACACCAAGAGCCCCATGAGCAGGGATTAAGACATGCATTCTTACTTTTTGTATGGTTTAAATGATTTTTCCTTTCTAAACTATATGAGCAAGTAGCAACTTGTGGCTAAGCTTGTTCTTTAAATGAAGGCCCTAACTAGATTGTACTTTAGCAACATCATTGTCAATTTAATGAAGCATTGTTGCTTCATCAAGTTATAGAAATTTTTCTTTCTATCTTGAAGGTCACACCCCTTTTTAAGAGCATGTATTTGTGTCAACATCCATTGATGCCAAGGTATGCCCTCTATTGAATGCCAACAACATTGCCATTCTTCTTCTATACCACCCAACAATAGCCTCATTTCGAGGTCTTCCCCACAGTTTTAGGTATTTAAAAGTAACATTTCACAACTTGGTAAGATTGAAAGTGTGGGGACAAATAAGTAGCCGAAACTTGTGCCTTATTGATGTTATGAGGTTCAATCCTTGGGTAAACCTTAGAAGCTTGGGATTTCAAAAGAACACATTGCATCTAAGCTTTGGCAAAATAGCTAAACCTAGACTTGCTTAGGTGATCTCACCTTCATAGTTGATAGTTGCATAAATGTGTGCCACATACTAAATAGTTAAGAGATCCACAATAGCTGGAAACTGTCCAATTACCTTCTTGTTTCTTGATTTGTAATTGATCTAATATATAATAAAATTATAGGACTCACAATTACTTGACATACTTGTTGTGTCCAGAGGCAAGGTAGACAAAACAAGGCTGGCCTTGCAAATCATTCTATAGACTTGTCAGTTTGGGCTGGCCTTGCAAATCATTCTAGGTAGATTCAGCTGTCCATGAACCTCTAAAACAATAAAAATAAAATAAAAAATACAACAATCACATTCTAATCCCCCCAAAAGAAAAACTCAACCGATATAAGGAAAAAGTTAAAGTTGTCCATTTTGGTACTGGTTCGGTTTTGGGTTTTGGTTTGGGTTTGAGGGCTTAGCTAATTTTTTTTTGGGGGTTTGGGTTCATTCGTACAAAAAACATGTAGAAATCATATATATATATATATATATATATATGCATATTTGTGAAGGAGGGGATTTGCTACTCCCAAGTCCCAAGAGAAACAGGGTCTTAAGGGAGCGAATTGCCCTTGGTCACCTCATTGACAAAGATTAAAAGACGTGATGACAAACAAAGGAAAAAGCTAATCTATGTTTTTGGGTTTTTAGGATAAGGGATTTCAAGAATCGGGTGAACAGACCACAAAGGTCTTGGATAGTGAACAGACTGGCTCTCGGCCAAGGACGGTAGTGTGGGTCAAGGACAACAGTGCGGCGTGCTAGCATCTTTGGGACATGCTGGCGTCTCCTACAAACAAAGAGCAAAGTTCACAACCCGAAACACATAGGGTGTGCTAACAACTCGAGAGCTTCAATCTGACGGTTTAATTAGAAATGACAAAATGCAATAAATGCATAAAAAGTTAACTAAGTACAACAAGAAGAATACTATAAATGCGATAAATTAACTATGAACGACATGACGAGCAAGGGTAGTAGAAATGTGACTTACGGCAGGTCTAGCCTCCTGCAAGCCCCATACAAACAAAGTACCTACACACACAGAGATGGAAAAATGTTGAGGCTGTGTTTTGGTGTTTACCTCAATCAAACCCTCGGCTTGGTGTTTCCACTTCCATGGACAACCAATAGACCACAATAGAGAAAAGATGATAAAGAAAAGAAGTAGACAATACGTATAGAAAGCAAAGACAATCTATATGCTAACTATAATATTGATAATGCAATAAAACAATGACAAAGCATTACCCTCCCTTCTACGAGCTTGAAGAAGCCGAGAGGAAGGACGGTAGCTTCGAGAGCGCAAGACGAATGTGCAAGAACGTAGTGCCAATAGCTTGAAACCTACAAGAAGGTGGTGTAGAAAGAATGAAAGAAAGAATAGAGAGAGTGAAGCGAGAAGTTGCAAGAATGAAGTGTAGAATGTGAGAGAGATTGAATGGAATGGAGAAGTTAGTTCAAAATGGATGTTTGGAGGCAAAAGAGATGTTTTCGGGCAGGTTTGTAGTCACAAGAGACGTTACAACTCGCGGATGCCACAAAATGTAACGTCCCAACATCCATTGACCTAGGAATCTATCAGGGACATCCATGCGGCACATAGATGTCTACATGGCGCGGAATCCTCCTAGTCAAAATTCCCTCCACCGATGGAAAACGACAAAGTACATAAAGGTCAACGGGTTTAAGGCAATGTTCCACGGGGATGCGTCCCCCCCCAAAACCTCGTGTTTCCTAGAGGGGGATGTCTCGGAGACTTGGGGACTTGGGGAAGACGTCCCCCAACCAGGCCACCACCAACGTCACCATCCCACCACCAGTGTCGTTGTCTCCAAGACACTGCTAGGACTTTGAGGACGTTGGGGTGTCCTCAAGATGTCTAGGGGACTCCTAGTTGTCTCCAAGATGTATAATTCTTATACTTATACATCTTTTTATAACTTTTTTTCAAGTACTATATGTATTTCAGCACCTTGCCGCCCCCTCGCCGCTGTCCCCCCACCGTCCCCAAACTTAGACCCCCCATCCCCACATCCTGGAAACGCGTCCCCTATCGTCCCCCTGTCCCCGTCCCCAAAACCCCGTGGAACACTGGTTTAAGGTGGTGGGTTTTAGCATTATCAATGTTATAAGGCTTGAGGTAGGAGCATCCAGGTTCACGCACGATTGGCATCAACCAAAAAAATTTCCGGTTTGATTTTGTTGTTTTGCTTTTGCTTTTCATTTTTGTGGGAAAATTCAAATCGATTTGGTGTTATGAGCAAAGAGATGGGATGATGTTTTGTCGTTGAATGGTAAACGTCATATTATTGTTGAAGCTCAAATTTGCAGGCCTCATCCTGTCAAATTGTTTATTTTTTTTTACCAATTAATTGCAAGTATGAGATAATTTATTATATTCCCATTATTTTAGTGGGATTGGCTTTGAGAAATAAAAGCTTTGCAATATGAGGATATTTGAAGGGTCACCCCGAAACTGGAAGAGCCATGAGACGTCAAATAGACAATGGAATACGAATTGAAAATGGAATCATTTAAAACAAAAGGGGATGTGCCATGAAGGAGAGAGAGGGCACAATAGAGAGGTGTGGACAGGGGTAGAGGGCGGCTTAAAGGAAACAAATTTGTAGAAAACTCTTGCCCTCATTTAGCCGCACTAGAAGTGAAACAAATTCAAAACATTAAGAACTTCATGTTGGCGAAAGAATTGAATCTATAAAGACAAAGATTGCTAATTCCGTGCTATAAGAGGAGTGAGGCTATAAAGGAACAAATGTTTGCACAGATTTAAGGATTGGCAGATTATGTGAGAACGTAAAGATTCAACATGATTGCCAAGGCTTTGTTCTTTAGCAGGCTGCACTAAGTGTGGATTGATTTGTGCTACAGGAAAATTAGAAACGGATCTCTGTGAGGCTGACAAGAAGGGGCGCTATGCAGAGGTAGAAGCATAGCCACGGTTTGCATTTGGCTTATGTGAAGCCATACGTTGAAGGAGGAATAGGCAGCAAGTCGCGAATAGGAAAGAAAGAGCATCTTGTTGATATGTGGGAAGAGGTTGTGCCATGTTAAATGGCCCTTGAGATACCCAGTAGCAACATAGTTAATGACAGAAAGGACGAGTTCCGGTGTGAGGATGCAGACAAATGGTTGCATGTAATGTGAAGGCACTTTTGCTCGACAATGGCATGAGTTAAATGGAAAGATTTAAATGATTAGAAGGATGAGAGGCAGTGAAGGAGATATGAGGCAAGATGAAGAGTGAAGGCAACGAATTGAAAACAAAGAGGCACTTTTTCCCATGTATGATTTATGTAGTCAAAAATTGTATAACTATTATTTTGTTTTGAAATTTGAATGAACGATTGAGGTGCAATTGTAATTGGCTTTTAATTTGACACATGTAATTGTCAAATTTGCAATTAATTGTTTACTAAGTCATGTGTAATCTCAGGTTTGTAGATTTGGGTTGAGTGAGTTTTTTTTTCTCTTCATCAAGGCTAAAGTGAAGGTATATTATGGGAAATTTGCACTAGGGTGCAAATTTACACCATAACATTTTGCCCCCACTGTAGCGAGCATATGTGTCAAAGCATGTGCGAGCTAAAGTAGAAAGAGATTGAAGAGAATATACGAAAAAGGAGAGGAAGCAATCCTTCGGTCTGGTATACTTGATGTGAAAGGGGAGCTCCACTAGAATGCGAAGAGGACATGGGTCTTCGATCTTGCAAAGCTAGCTGCAATCTCACAACAAACATGTTAGCTGCAGACAAACATGTTAGGTGAAAAAGCGAAAAATCATAAAATTTTCATAAGACACAATAGACACAGTAAGACACAATAAGACACGATCTGATCAAATATAAGACGATGCTGATAGGTATGGCTAGCATGGCTAGAGTCCATACGACAAGCATGTAGGCCTATGGCTGTTGCAAACTACATTGTAGGATAGTCACAAAAAAGACAGACCTAGTCAGGTTGCCCCCAAACTAGATGCCAAGATATAAGACATCTAAACATCAAGACACAAGACATCAAATATCAGATATAAGACAAGCAGCATAAGATATCAAGGAATCCTTTTGAAAGATGTTTTTCATAAGGGGGTCTTTCATCAGGGAATCCTTTTTATAAGACATCAAGGAACCCTTTTGGAAGAACACTCCTTTTGAAAGACACAAAAATTTTCGCAAGTGATTATGTCATCAAGGAATCCTTTTGAAAGATCCTTCGTGAAGAAATCCTTTTGAAAGAATACTCCTTGAAAACAAAGTTTTTAGCAAGGGATCCTTTCATCAAGGAATCTTTTTGAAGGAAATTTTATCAAGGAATCCTTTTGAAAGAATACTCCTTGTTGAAAATTAAGCAGATATGATAGCCCCCCCTTAGAATGATGTGTTCTATACAGAGGAGCACATGTTGCTCTAAGGAGAAAAGAAAGACGAGATGTTGTGGCACGAGATACATGGTGGGATGTATTCGTGGAGTGTTGTCACACACGTAAGGGACAACTTATCGAAACCACACCATCATGAAGCAAAAAGATAGAGACGAAGAAATCAAGAGCACGAGGGGATCTGATACTTCGGGGTCAAAATCTAAATAGATAGATATAGTATAATATATCTATGAATTGTCATCGATCCCCAAATGTATCAGAACATGAAGAAGAGCACATGAAGACAAATGAAAAATAAAAATCGGGTCAACATGGAAGAAGGCCTAAATGCCCAAAACGCTTTGCATCGTCCCCGACGTGAAAAAGAAAAGTTTACGACGTATAGAAGAATGATGAGACAAATAGAAGAAGGTTACGATATATTCTCGTGCCTGTATCCGAGCACCTACGAGGGTAGCAAGGGTCCTCTAGGCAAGAGCACAAAACACATATAGACAAGCACAGGGGAACACAAGCAAGTACACAAATCTACTCTAAAGGTGTAGAAGAGGTGCGACCCTAATCCAAATCCACCAACAGGTCATCCTGCTCCCAATCTAGATCATTGTAAGGGGAGGGAGGATGAGCCTGGAGGGGAGGGATAATAAGGGTTGCACCAACCGACTCACTTGCAACAAGGGCCAAGGAAGAAGGCCCATAAAGGTCCTCTTCACCGAGCTCTTGTGAGACTAAGGTTAGCGATCTCCCAAAGATCGAGGAAAAATTCGAGATATCCTCCAATGAGTTGAACATGCACTTTTCAGGAGTGCCATGTGTCAACTAAGCGGGAGGAGGACAAGACATCGGAGAGTCACTGCCGACCTCGGGAAAAGGGGCAGTGACAAACTCCGGGGATGGCAGGGGTTGCCTCTGTCATAAGGACGATGTAAGCCAAAGTAGAATAAGACTTAGAAGGTGGAGACGACTTATTTAGACCATCACTTGAAGTGAGGTTATCCTCTAACTTGTGCTTCATTGGAGGATGTGGAATCTCCATAGATGAAGTGGCAGGAGGAGACAGAGCCACAAAGGACACCAACTTTGTGTGAGGCATGTCGACGGGTTGCGAGAAAGGACGAATATCGGGAAGAGAGGTAAGAAGAGGAGGCTCCACCGAGGGAGCGATGAACACCTACACCCTTTTAGGGTGAGGTTCATCGGGATCCGCCGATGAAGCCGGAAGAAGAACGAAGGTGATGGGAATTGGAGCAAAAGAAAAGACAAGAGCTGTAGCACCAATAGAAGAAACAAGAGCGGAAACCGAAACAACAAGCTCCTTCCCACTCTTTTGCAAGGCGACATGCTCCTTAGCTAGAGCCTTTCCCCGACGCTTACTCTCACACACAAGTCGATTATGTCGGCTGCGGGCACTAGAAGACAGAACTTGAGAAGAGGTCGGGGGGCTCCTACTCTACCACAAGAGCAACCTCCGCAACCATCACTGGTGGAAGGATGGTCTCCTTAGGAGGGGCAAGAGACACAAGAGCAGAAACATAGATACGTGTGTTAGCGGCAGGCCTCTTTCCTTTCCCTACTCTAGCAACAAGTGGAGGAAGAAATGGAGGCTGTGGAGGCCGAAACGCAACAACCCCACAAGAACGCCTCCCCATGCTGAAAAGGGTGGCTAAGGTAACAGTGGGAAAAACAGGAAGCTGGAAAACTTGGGGCTTCGACTTCTGCAACATGGGCACCTTTCCTTTTCCTATGCTAGGCATAGTAGTAGGAAGAAAGGACACCACCAAGGGCTAGGAAGAGGAAGCGGAAGGTGCAGAAGAAGAACTAAAAGGGGAAGGCTCGAGGGCAAGAGCAAGCTTGTCCTTGTTGGCAATTGTCATTGATGTTAACATTGGTGGTTGTCATTGATGTCAACACTAAGGAGATTGTTGGCAGTTGTTGTTGGTTGTCATTGCTGTATTCAGTTTGGGCTAACATTGGTGATGAAGTTCGTAATTGGATGTCATGCCTTATCTAAAGAAGAGTTGATTAAGTTCATAGTTGGATGTCATGCCTTATCTAAAGAAGAGTTGATTAAGTTCATAGTTGGATGTCATGCCTTATCTAAAGAAGAGTTGATGAAGTTCATGTCATGTCTTAGAAAAATTGTTGAAGTTCATACAATGCATTATTACTTTCAACAAAGTTGATTCCATAATGGTACATTGAGATGAAGCATTAAGATGAGGATTAGAAGCATGACTAATAATTGAGAGATGTTGTTGAAGGTCTACATTTTATCTCATGCTCTCTCTTGATGTTCCTAATGAAGTATGTGTTGCTGAAAGGAAGTTCTGGCCTCCACAAGCTGCTTAAATGTTTTTGGTTCAGGAAGCTGCATTGAAGTCTGTCTAGGAGAATGCTTCACATTCATCTGTTGTTGTAGTTCTGGCCTTGTAGTTTGGTATCAATGTTAGTGTTCTATGGATGTTGCACTCCTATCTTTTCAAGTCACCTGTGTTGTTGAGGAGAGTTTTGTGAATTGCAGAAGGTTGGCAGTGTTGCTGGTTGTCTGAACTGGTCTGGGAAATGCTCTACATTTTTCCATAGTGATGTCTTTGCTCTTGCGGCTTGGTGAATGTGCTCTCAACATTCGTGTAATGTCTCAATTCCAATCTCATGTGCTGAAGTGGTCCACAAACTGATATGTTAATGTTATATCTCATGTCTATGCATTTTGTGCTTCCTGGATAAAGTATTTTGTACCTAATTGATATGCGGTAGCTGTAGATGTCATGACAGTATAAAATAAATATATGAAGGTGTTGTTGGATGTTCAAGGAACATCTTGATGTGATTTGCACATTGCTAATTGGCCGCTTTGGTGCCACATTGTGTCTTGAGTTGGCTTTTTGGGTTATTTATGGATATCTGGCTGACAAGGCTTGTTCCTTTGCTTGCGTTGTGTACTTGGGGGCTGCACCAAATATGGAAGATGTGTTGTGATAGATTTGGGTCTTGACCTATCTTGCTTGGGACCACATCATGTTAATTCAATGAGAAGTATGTTTATGGGCCGATTGGTTATGTGCTTCAATGTTTCATCCACACGTTTCCTTAATGCCGACTTACATTGATGTGTGCTTGTATGTAAAGTGTTTTGGATCACATTGGAAGAAGTGCTAAGATGTTTGTTAATCCTCTCTATCTTCGGGATAGGACCACACTATGTTTTTGGTGGCCGACTAGTTGAATTCATTGTTTATTCTCTTCCTAGACGACCTAGTTGAAGAATTGAAGTGTTGGGGTGGATATAAATGCAAGATCATTTTGGATGCAACTAGGTGAAGTGTACAAGTGCGAAGAAGTGTGCATGCTAATTGTATTGAATATACAATAGAGATAGTGCTAAAGATTGCGAAAGGAAAGATCAATTGTGCTGTAACCTAAGTCAACAGAGTGTTGTGTGGGCAAATCATTGTAATTCTCTCTATATCATATTGTATCCTACTCTGAGATAGTGAATCTCATTAGGTCCTTGTATCTTGCTCCTGAAGTTGTGTTGTCTTCAGTTCAGCAAGTCCTCTGTATCTTACTTTAAGGGAATAAACCTTCCTGCAAGTCTTTTTGGCAGTGAGCCTCATATTGTGAGTTAACTCTCACCGTGTTTTTTCCCTTAATTGATTTTCCACGTAAATCTGGTGTTCTCCTTGTGCATGTGTGTGTTCTCAATTTCCATAGTTGCAGTTCTGATTATTGCTATATCTTTCATTGGTAAAGTTTGTTGAAGTTGTTAAAGATTCAAATTGCCATATTCTCCCTTATTACTGCTTTGCTTGAAGTTCTATCTTTAAGGGAGTTTGAGTTGTCCTGAAAATTTCAAGCTCCCGAAGAGGTTAAGTTTTTGTTTAGATCGATTCACCCCTGTTGATGTTATAGCAGCTATGGTCTGCACTTCCTTCACACAAATCACAAGAAGAAGCACATGAATTAAATGAGTAGCCTTCGACTATTTAATTCATGATTACAATATTTAGTAAATGCAAAAGGCCGACCCTTTATGGTTCGCATGCCTTAGTCATTACTTGGGCCGACCTTATTATAATTTATATTTATTATGGTTCTTTTATGTGGGCCGACTTATCTTGAAGAGGCGCCACACTTGTATAAATACAAGGTCATATTTGTCATTGTAATACATTCATTATTCAAGCAAGTTCGCATTTCCTTAAGAGCAGAATTCGCACTTCATAGCAGCAGATCCGATTTCAAGGAAGAACATATTCATTTGTATCTTGTGCATCTTGGAGAGGTGCGACCTCATTGTATTCATTGTTGGCCATTGCTGGGCCTGAGTTGTAAGCAGATTTCTGCTCTTGTGCTACATTATATAAGAGATTCATTTGCTGGGTTTTTCTCCCTCAAGAGGAGGGTTTTCCCAGGGTATCTTGTTGTGTTCATTGTCTTATGTGTTGCAATATTTCTAAGTGCTTTCATTGTTTAATCTGATCTAATAAACACTAACATGGTATCAGAGTGGGTGTGAAAAAGATCGTGATCAGATTTAGTTTGCAACACTCACCTTATTCTTTTTTCAGTCTATCTTCTAAATTTCTCAAGATGGTGAACGGTCTGAAAATCGAGGATAGACTCGAAGGGATTTCGAATTACACATCATGGAGGTTCAGGATCATGCTCACTTTGGAAGAGAATGATTTGGCTGAGTTCGTGAAAACAAAAGTTCCTGAACCTGAGGAGGAAGAAGAGAAGCTACAGTAGAGGAAGAAAGACACTAGGGCAAAGAAAGTGTTGGTTGATTCTGTCAAGGATCATGTTGTACCGATTGTCTTCAAATTGGATACGGCAAGAGAAATGTTTACAACCTTGGAAAAGATGTATGAAATCAACAACACTAGTCGAGCTCTCGCACTGAAGCAACAACTTCATCATGTGAAATGGCAAAAGGAGAATCTGTCATTACATACTTCATGAGGATTTAAGAGATAAGAGATCAGCTCTCCACAATTGGTCACATGATTGACGACAAAGACCTAACTATGCTTGCTCTCAATGGTCTTCCACTTTCATGGGAGGCGTTCATTCAAGGAATCAGTGCAAGATATAAACTTCCTAAGTTTGATCGATTAAGAATTGACTGTATCCAAGAGGAGTCAAGACTAACGGCTAGGGGCATTGGTCAAAGTTCAAAGAATGAAGAATTACAAGTTCTTGCCTCTCGTTCGTCAAAGAAAGGAAAAGGCTTCAAGAAAGGGTTCTTCAAGAGGAATCGAGAAAACGGAAATGATGGTGCTCCTGCTTTCAAAAGAAAACGAGACATGTCCAAGATTCAATGTTTTCATTGTGATAAGTATGGTCACTTTGCGAAGGATTGTCCTCAAAGACCTAAGCAACAAGTTGTCACTACAAATGTTGAAGAAATCGCTCCACAGAAGGACTCCAGTGATTATCTATTCTATTCAGCCTTGTCAAGCAATGTTTCTACCGACGCCAACACTTGGCTGATTGATAGTGGTGCTTCTAGGCACATCACCGGTTTCAGGGGTCACCTTTCAAACTTAGTGGAGAGCAACTCTAGTGATCAAGTCGTTATTGGAGACGATGCTAGATATTCTTTGAAAGGAATTGGAAACTCCACTCTTCACTTGGATTCCGGGATTTCATTAGAGTTGAATGATGTACTGTTTGTTCCAGGGATAAAGAGGAACCTTGTTTCAATTTCAGCATTAGAAGACAAGGGTTATCAAGTTGCCTTCTCTAAAGGCAAAGTTCTTATATGGGCAAAGAACTCCAACTTCAAAACTGCTCAAGTAATTGGAGTTAGACATGAATGTCTTTACAGGCTATGCACTCGTCCTCTTCAAGCGCTTATGCATAATAGTTCCAGCATGTGCGATCTATGGCATCGAAGATTGGCTCACATACACTTTCGTGCTCTACCTATCATGGAGAAGATGGTCACTGGTCTTCCAAAATTCAATCAAGAACATGAAGGAACATGAAAGGGATGCGCTCTAGGCAAGAACACAAAAGGTATGTTTCATTCTAGTGAAAGTAGATCTAAATGTATTCTTGATCTCATTCATTCTGATTTGTGTGGTCCAATGTCTACTGCATCTTCTAGTGGTTTCTTGTATTATATTATTTTTATTGATGATTACTCTAGAAAGACTTGGATTTATTTCTTGAGATCTAAAGAATTTGAAGAAGTATTAGAAAGATTCAGAGAATTCAAGGCACAGGTTGAAAACCTGTTTGGGAAAAGGATCAAGGTATTGAGATCCAATAATGGTGGAGAATACACCTCTGGCACCTTTCGAGATTTTTGTATTGAAGCAGGGATTAAGAGGGAGTTCAGTGCTCCCTATAATCCACAACAAAATGGTATTGCTGAAAGAAAGAATAGGTCTATTGTGGAAGCAGTGAAAGCTATGATCCATGATCAAGACCTGCAAATCTCTCTTTGGGCTGAAGCATCGAGGACAGCCGTCTATGTTCAAAACAGGAGTCCCCACAGGATCTTAGAGAATAAAACTCCTGAAGAAGCATTCTCAGGCGTGAAACCTGAAGTTAGTCATTTGAGGATATTTGGTTGTCCAGTCTATATTCATATTCCAAAGGAGAAGAGAACAAAGCTAGAACCTTTTGGGAAGAAAGGAATTCTTGTAGGATACAGTGAGACATCAAAAGCTTACAGGATATTCATACCAGGACAGAAGTCTATTGAGATTAGTAGAGATGTCACATTTGAGGAAGATATTGCTTTTAGAAGGTCCAAAGGCACTCCTATGGAGATTGATGAAGAAGAACCTCCTCAAGATATGGAAGTTGACCATATTCCAGAGAATTTGAAGGAGGCTCCAGAACCTAAAGAAGATGTTGATCCAGTTGAACCCTTGGATCCTACTGATGGATCTCTAGATATTATGATTGGAAAGAAAAGACCTCTTTGGGCTTGTAGGACAATGTAGGAAGCAGAAAGTTTTGCAGCTCCAAGAGGAGCTTTCAGAGAAAGCAAGAGACCTCACAAGTTCTCTAGTTATGTCGCCTTGATGAGTCAGATTATTGAGTCAGAGCCTTCAAGTGTCGAAGAAGCTTCTAGTCAACAAGTATGGAAAGATGCCATGTCTAAGGAATACCAGTCCATACTTAAGAACGATGTTTGAGATATAGTTCCTAGACTCGAAGGCAAATCTGTGGTGTCTTCTAAGTGGCTCTTCAAGATCAAGCATGCAGCTGATGGGAGCATTGAGAAGCATAAGGCAAGATTTGTGGCTAGAGGGTTCTCACAGAAAGAGGGAGTTGACTATGAAGAAACTTTTGCTCCTATGGCTCAATATACGTCTGTCAGAACCATCATTGCTATTGCCGCATCTAGAGGATGGAAGATTCATCAAATGGATGTAAAGACAACTTTTCTAAATGGTGTAATAGAAGAAGAGGTTTACATTGAGCAACCTGAAGGATTTGAGGTACATGGGAAGGAATCACATGTTTGTAAGCTGAAGAAGGCATTGTATGGTCTTAAGCAAGCTCCTCGTGCTTGGTACGAAAGGATTGATCAGTATCTATCAAGCCTAGTTTTCTCAAAGAATGATGCAGATTCTAACCTCTACTTCAAGGTAGTAAATGGTGAAGCTTTGATTTTAGTTTTATATGTTGATGATTTGATTATCACTGGTGAGGAACATCTAATTCTAAAATGCAAGGAGTTAGCTTCAGAGTTTGAGATGAAGAATCTAGGTCTCATGCATTACTTTCTTGGCTTAGAAGTTTGGAAAAAGTCAGATGAGATGATTCTAAGTCAAGGTAAGTATACTGTCGACATTCTCAAAAGGTTTGGTATGATTGACTGCAAACCTATGTCTACACCCATGGAGACTAATCTAGATAAGTTGAAAGAGGCTACAGCTAGTTCAGAACCAGTGGATTCTACAATGTATAGACAATTGATTGGTTCATTAATGTATCTAGTTAACACTAGACCTGACATCTGCTATGCAGTGAGTGCACTTAGCCAGTTTATGTGTGAACCAAGGCAAATACATCTTGTAGCAGCTAAACATATCCTGAGATATTTATGTGGCACAATTGGATATGGGTTGAGCTATTCTTCAGGTGTGGATTTAGAGCTGCATGGTTTTACTGATTCTGATTGGGCAGGATGTGTCTCAGATCGGAAGAGTACCTCTGGTTGTTGCTTCAGTCTAGGTATTGCTATGATTTCCTGGTGTAGCAGGAAACAGTCTTCAGTGGCTTTGAGTACAACCGAGGCAGAATATATGGCAGCTTGTGTGGCAGCTCGTGAGGCAGTGTGGCTTCGTAAGCTCCTTGCAGGATTGTTTGGACAATCAATGGAGCCTACCATTATACACTGTGATAATCAGAGCTATGTAAAGCTTTTTGTCAATCCCGTGTTTCATGACAGAACAAAGCATGTTGAGATCAAGTACCACTATATTAGAGATATGGTACAAAGGAAAGCTATACAGTTGAGGTATATCAGCACTGAAGAACAAACGGCAGACATTCTCACCAAGCCCCTCTCCAGGATTAAGTTTGTGTACTTTCGAGAAAAGCTTGGTATGGTGGAGAATGCAGCCTTAACTGAGAAAGAGTGTCAGTATCAGTGATCCTTAATTGATAATGCAATTCTCTATTGAGAGAGAGTTGAGGTGCAAGCCCTTGTTAATGCAATTCTCTATTGAGAGAGAGTTGAGGTGCAAGCCCTTGATAATGCAATTCTCTATTGAGAGAGATTTGAGGTGAAAGCCCTTGTTTCCACCCTCTGGGAGAGCCATGGTGGATGTCATGTGTGTGACTCCATGACAGCATCACGTGAGGGAATCCGTGATGATTTATTTGTGCTTGTGTATCACCCTCTGGGAGAGCCATGGTGAAAGTCACATTGAGGTGACAACATCACATTAAGTGATGAGCACTTGTTCATACCATTTGTGGAGGTAGCCACAATGGTTGATATCACGATGAGGTGATATTCTTTTGTTTTCATTCTGATATGATGTGTCTTGTGCAGGTGGAAGTTCATCCCTAGCTGAGAGGGAGTGTTGATGTTATAGCAGCTATGGTCTGCACTTCCTTCGCACAAATCACAAGAAGAAGCACATGAATTAAATGAGTAGCCTTCGGCTATTTAATTCATGATTACAATATTTAGTAAATGCAAAAGGTCGACCCTTTATGGTTCGCATGCCTTAGTCATTACTTGGGCCGACCTTATTATAATTGATATTTATTATGGTTCTTTTATGTGGGCCGACCTATCTTGAAGATGCGCCACACTTGTATAAATACAAGGTCATATTTGTCATTGTAATACATTCATTATTCAAGCAAGTTCGCATTTCCTTAAGAGCAGAATTCGCACTTCATAGCAGCAGATCCGATTTCAAGGAAGAACATATTCATTTGTATCTTGTGCATCTTGGAGAGGTGCGACCTCATTGTATTCATTGTTGGCCATTGCTGGGCCTGAGTTGTAAGCAGATTTCTGCTCTTGTGCTACATTAAATAAGAGATTCATTTGCTGGGTTTTTCTCCCTCAAGAGGAAGGTTTTCCCAGGGTATCTTGTTGTGTTCATTGTCTTATGTGTTGCAATATTTCTAAGTGCTTTCATTGTTTAATCTGATCCAATAAACACTAACAACCCCCCCTCTCTCAATCTTCGGAAGTGTTCATTAGTCCTTACCCTTTGGAGGGGCAAAAGACGAAGCCTGTTGCTGTACACGCAGATAGGCCTTCAGAGAAACACCATAAGGAGACAGGGCAAAACCACCCTTTGGTGTCGAGTCCCCAGTCTTATATCTGTAATAAGCTTCGTACAAAAGATCTCCCCTAGGAGGGAGAGGTCCGACTGGGGCGAGCCAAAAGTGGTCAAGGGAGAAGCCCCCACGTGCTACCAATGGCTTGTATCCAGTATCCTGGACAACGTGCATGGTACCCTTGTGGGGAAACTTTAGACATTTGTGGATCCTAGAAGCGACTGCATTCATGGAGGCTAGCCATGGAATGCCTAGCCTCGCCATGAATAAGTCAGACTCCAAGATCACAACAAATGGGACGTCCACAGCCTTAGGTCCTACTAGGACCGACAAAGAAATTGTGCCCATAGGCGCAATAGAAAACCCATCATGAGTGCGAAGAGCAGCTTGCTACTCATCATATTTCTCCTTGTGCAATTTTTTTGATAAACAAGGCCTCCTCCATGAGAATGTTCACATGACTCGACGGATCAACCATAACACTCGTGACGATGTTACCATTGATTCAGGCGGGAACATAGAGCGGAGAAAGCTGCTTGTTCAATGGCAGATCGTGTGAGGTGAATGTAATATCAAGCACAACATTCACATGTTTTGTGGGAGAAATAGGAGTGAATGAGACCACATTCACATATTCAAATGGGGCAAGGTTAGAAGACGACGAAGAAGGAACAACCAAATTAGCCGAGTGTGACGAGAAAGGATCTGTGTATATCTGCAACTGGCTGTTAGGCTTGGCTACAGACTTATTAGAGTTATGTTTTCTACCGTCGAGGCAGATAGTCCCGTCATCGATGCGGTCTTGAATCACGTGAGGTAGGCGAAAGCATCTTTCGGTATCATGTCCAACAACTTGGTGGTATTGACAAAACTTTTGAGAGTCGTACCTTTGAGGATACGGCTCAGACAGTGGCCGAATCTTAGGAAATGTTATTACTTTTATCTTTCAATAATTTTTGCAAGACACTGTTATATGATTTTGATAATTTGGTAAAATTTTTGTTACGTCCTATATTATTTTTATCCGATGGAACAAAGACCATGTTTGCCACAGCCTTGTTCTTGCCAGAGACTGACATGACTGATCGACTATCCTGGCGGGAGTACGAGGACAAATCCCCTTACTGGACAATTGCTTGATGATACTCTCCCAAAGCAGCAAACAGATGTGCAAAAGAAGGATATTTCATTAAAATAAACTTTTCTTGCAACACAGGCTGCAAGTTCCCAATAAGCACTTTTTGAACATCGGAGTCAGGCAAAGGATAGGAAACTTGAGCAAAAATAGCTTGATACTGAGCTATAAAATTAGTTAACTTCTCGTGGGTTCCTTGCTTGCATTGGATGAGATTGTTGAAAGTGATCTTTGGCCTAAAACGGTTGGAGAAACTAATTAATCAATTGATCAAAAGAGAAAACAAAATTGTCAGGCAAGGGACAATACCATTCCAATGCAGTGTCCTTGAGAGAATGTAGGAATAGCTTTGCCAAAAGAGCATCATTATGAAAGAAATCAGTACATAGCGCATTGAAAGGCGAGGCATGTGTCCACGGATCCCCACGGCCATTGTACTATTCAAATTTTGGAATCTCCATTCCCTAAGGGATAGGAGTGTTCAGAATGGAAATGGAAAGAGGACTACGACGAGAAAAAGGCTAAAACATAGGTTAGGAGGAAGAACTGGTCAAATTTGGTAATTGATTTTGCATGCGTCCCATGTTCTATAAAAGAGCATTGAGGATCAGATCAGTACACGAAGTATGACTAGCATGGCCACCAACACTTGCATCAACGGAGCCCTTAGCACCAATGCCACCAGGGGCTCCGACATCAACACCAGAAGAGGCACCAGCACTAGCGCCAATAGAGGTACCGACATCAATGCCCTGAGCTTTAGATGCGGAACAACTAAAGCCCAAAGGTATCTTATTTACTTTAATTGTACGATCTTTCTTAGTAAAGGGACCCGCGTCAGTCATGCACATCGACACCTCAAGCATTGGGATTTCCAATTGTTTTCCAATGATCCCTGATCTCACATCTTGAGTAGCACTCAAGCTAGAGGTGTAAGAGGGAACGTGGGGCTCTACAATATCAACAATACCATGAAGGAGCCCCAGACCCCTTCGATCTTTCATAACTAGCTCTTTCAAATTTTCAACCATGGGAGCTGCGTGGGCAAAAGCTTGATATCCTGCCAAGAATCTCGCAAGCTATGGAAGTCTCAGCTCTAAGGAGTAAACCTACTTCGCAAGGACCTTGAGAGCAGCTTCATCTTCCAAAGAGGAGGTAGAGGTCGTAGGTGAGGCAGGAGGGGTAGAAACATCAGTCCTAGTTTCGAGGACAAGAGGAGTATACCTAGCGAAAATCCCGATAGAAAACTCCTCGAAGGATGGACCGGTACAGGGAGGACTGAACTTCCTAGATCCCGTGTCTAGATCCCGATAACTCCTAACAACGTGATTGAAGGTTGTTGACTGGGTCGTAAAGCTCATTAAGAGCATCACAACATGCTACCAACTACACGTCCTGACACGTGAGAAAAAAATTTCTGAAATAAGAGCGAAGGGAGAAGGACATTCATGTCAAGTTCACCAAAATGTGGAGGGGATTCGCTACTCCCATGTCCCAAGACAAACAAGGTCTAAAGGGAGCGAATTTCCCTTGATAACCTCAATGACAAAGATTAAAAGACGAGATGGCAAACAAAGGAAAAGCTAATCTACGTTTTTGGGTTTTTAGGTTAAGGGATTTCAAGAATCGGGTGAACAGACCACAGAGGTCTCAAATAGTGAACTGAATTGCTCTCGACCAAAGGACAATAGCGTGGGTCAAGGACGACAACGCACCACATTGGCGTCTCATACGAACAAAGAGCAAAGTTCACAACCCGAAACACATAGGGTGTGCTAACAACCCGAGAGCTTCAATCCTATGGTTTAACTAGAAATGACAAAATGCTATGAATGCATAAAAAGATAACTAAGTACAACAAGAAGAATACTATAAATGTGATAAATTAACTACGAACGAAATGACGAGCAAGGGTAGTAGAAGTCCAACTTATGGCAGGTCCAGCCTCTCGCAAGCTCCACACGAACGAAGTACCTACACACACAGAGACGAAAAAATGTCGGGGCTATGTTTTGGAGTTTGCCTTAGTCAAACCCCCGCTTTTGTATTTCCACCTCCACGAACAGCGTATAGGCCACAATAGAGAAAAGATGATAAAGAAAAGAAGTAGACAATATGTATAGAAAGCAAAGACAATCTATATGCTAACTATAATATTGATAATGCAATAAAACAATGAAAAAGCATTACCCTCCCTTCTACAAGCTTGAAGAAGTCGAGAGGAAGGATGGTAGCTTTGAGATTGCAAGATGAACATGCAAGAATGTAGTGCCAATAACTTGAAACCTGCAAAAAGGTGGTGTAGAAAGAATGGAAGCAAGAATGGAGAGAGTGAAGTGAGAAGTTGCAAGAATGAAGTGTAGAATGTGAGAGCGATTGATTGAGATTGAATGGATTGGAGAAGTTAGTTCAAAATGGATGTTTGGAGGCAAAAGAGACATTTTCGGGCAGGTTTGCAGTAGTAGTAGACATTACAACTCGCGAATGCCACGAAATGTAATGTCCCAACATCCACTGACTTGAGAATCTTTCAAAATTCCCTTCACCGACAAAAAATGACAAAGTACGGAAAGGTCAAAGGGTTTAAGGTGGCGGGTTTTAGTATTATCAATGTTATAAGGCTAAAGTGAGGGTGTATTATGGGAAATTTGCACTAGGGTGCAAATTTACGCCATAACAATATTATATATATGCAGCCTAGAAGCACGAATTAGTATTAGAATATCACATAGCATCATATAAACAACAAAACCACCATAAACCGGAATGTCATTTAAAACATGCATAATAAATATTCATCATTCAAACTTCAAGTTCAATATTAAAATAATAATATCAAGTTCAACACTTAATCATCAATATCATCGTGATCATTTACATTAGATGAACCACAAGCAGTGCTAGTGCCACTATCACTTGCACTAATAGTGTGCTCATGCAACCAATGAACACTTGTAAATGTGTAGGAATGGCAATGCAATTGTTGTAGAAGCTTCAAAGGTCAATCTTCAACTCCCTTTGTTGATCCAAAAGAAATGAACAAAAATGAAGTTGTTTTGGTGTTTTATGTGTTTTAGAGGTCTCTTTTAGAGTTGAGGAGGGCGTAGGTCAAAGTCAAAGTAAAAACAATTAAAAAACGCGAAAAAGCCTTTTCTATGCATCCGGGTGCATCCTGGGTGCGCTCGGGTTCGCCCTAGGCGAACTAGGCCCCCTAAGTAGGAACCCTATTTAAACCCATAGAAGAACCGAGTCGAGACTCAGATTTGGTGCGAACCAAACCTGGATCCGGCCTGATGGGAGGTGAACCTGGCTATTTAGGGAAAAAGAGATCACTTACAAGCAACAAAAGAAAAGAAAAATATATTATAGTGATGAGCACACTTATACTGAGAGGGGTGGGGCGGGGGTGTGAATCAGTATAATACAATCTTTTCCCAATTTCAAACTTAATCAACCACAACAATAACAATCATGCAAGATCTAACAATTAAGAACACCAAATTTATGTGGAAACCCTTACGGGAGAAAACCACGACAAAATATTGCTTGTATATAAATCTCTTTTACAATCTTTGTAGGCACCAACCTACAAGAGACACCAATCCCCTCTTATATAATTTGTGAGCACCAACCCACTGGAAACACCAATCCCCACTTGTAAAATTTGTAGGTACCAACCCACTGGAAACACCAATCCCCACTTGTAGAATTTGTAGGCACCAACCCATTGAAGACACCAATCCCCACAACTGAGCACCAACTCAACAAGAGACACCAATCTCTTTGATATGAGGAACCAACCTCGTCAATATGGGGCACCGACCTGTTCAATATGAGGCACCAACCTCTTCAATATGAGGCACCGACCTCTTCAATAAAATCTTGTCTTCTTGACAATTAATCTTCTTTATAAATAGCCTTTAATGATCTCCTTTTATATTTTCTTCCTAAATTATATCTGTATATACATCTCTTTTACATCTGCATATATTCTTCTTATAATTCTACCATAAACTCTTCTAACAAATCTGCCATGAATCCTTCTTACAAATCTGCCTTCAACCTTTCTTTAATGATCTTCCTTTTATCTTCTCATTTGCTAATCTGCAAGTGTTATTCTGATATAAGCTCTTATTCCTCACACACCTTCCTCTTATTTATCTTCACATTTCATACTTCTCACTTCTACTTGCAATTATCTTTTATATCTTCATAACCTAGTGAAATGATGCATCTCTTAGAATAGATGTCTCTTCACATATATATATATAATTTCTTTAATGGTCATAGCTCTTCAACATGTATCTTGACTATTCTTAACCAACTCTTCAATTGATATTTATTCACTTCATTCTTCTATGTTTTATCATACAAATCAGTGTAGAATGTATATATTATTTTTCTCACAAACTTGCCCTTGATCACATATACAAATCTGCTCCAATATGCATCAATAATCTGCTCAAAATATGCTTATAAATCTGTTCCAAATATGCTTCAATAATCTACTCCAAATATGATTCAATAATCTGCTTCAAATATGCTTATAAGTCTGCTTCAATATGCTTTTAGATATTCTCCAAATGTACTTATAAATCTGCTTGAATTACGAAGATATTTTGTCTTCTTTTATTTGCTTCTTCAATGGATAATGATTTTATAAACCTTCTTTACAAAAAATCTGTCCTACACAATTATTCTTCTTCATTTTAGCACTATAGTGGTTATCTTTCGACAGTTGTCTACAGCTTCTTCGTGTTTCAACGATGTTCTTCATGTTCCTCTTCTTTTGGGACATTGTTTTGGTTGGAGTCTTCTTAGTCCTTCACCTTGATTTGGAGGCTTGTTCAGTCCTTCATTCACCTTTCTCTCTTTTGGAGAGGAGTTCTTCCCATGCAGTTTTCTCTTTTTCTCTAGTTTTGAGAGATTTTTTGTTTGTACATGGGTACCTCACCAAGCCTTGTTTGCCGAGACCTATCATGCATTCTCTTTTTAGGGTTTTCAGCTACTCTCTAAGTTAATCTTAAGGGGGGGTGTTAGAGTAATCATGCATTAGCTAATAATTAATTAATCTTTATTAGTCTAATTTATTCTCATGCACTTAAGCTAAATTTAGGAGTGATTTTCTATGTTAACTAAAGAGCTATTATTAGATCATTTTGTCTCATTGCATGAGATGTTGACAATTGTCATGATCTAATCCCTTTATCATTGAGGGTTGCTCCTATATAGCACTCAACCTTCATTTTATTATCATACCTTGGATGCCTTTGATAGAACTCTCAACCTTTGAGGACTCTTGTTTTCTTTGAAGATTCTTGAGGTTCATTTTGTAGCTTTTTCTTGTTGATGATATTGCATATTATTGTTTGCAACTCTCTTGCGTGGAAGGTGTCTTTGTTCGTTGTTTGATCTTGTGGCTCATGTTTTTCACAATTCGAACATGCTCTAGGAATGAAGCCTTTCCAACAAGGGAGGGTATGTAATAAACCTAATTGATAATTGTTGCCTATCAATGGTCACCTTGTAAAGGATACCTTCCTACCTACACATCCCCTTTGTACCACATTTATCTTTGCTTCCATATCCGTAGATCTATTATACTGCTTTTATTCTATTCAAAATGCAAATAACTATGTAGTCTTTTGTAGATGCCTACGTCTTTTAACAGTATTGGATGCTTTTCTCATCTAATGTCGGTAACTTGTCCAAATATTTGGGTAATTGAAAATATTGCAATTTATTAATAAGTGATTGTTATCATTGTTCCTATGTTTTCTTGTAATATTCTTTAAATATATTTTGTCTGTCATCACATGTTTGTTTAATGTTTCAAGATTATGGTCTGACATTCACTCCAATTTTTTGCCTAGATGATACTCTATGTTTTCAATGTCAGTGCATTTTTATGGAATTGTAAGGGTGTGTGACAAATGCTTGTATTTATATATGGAATTTGGGATGCTTTCAAGGATGAGTAGGCATGTGTAATAACCGCCCTAGATTTTTTTTTGAAAATATTATTAACTGAAATAGAGATGCAAATCAATTTCCTTACCACTTTCTAATCACCCAGATCCCAATATGGGCAATGTGAGAGCATACAATGTCCCAAATTACAATTAAACCAAGTCAGCAATTGAAAGTTAGGCACTAGGTGGCAAGCCAGCCAATACCACTTATCCAGTTGAGTGCACAAACAATACTGAATGAAATAACCATACACTTATTCTGTGAGAATTACAAGGGCACATGCACTTATTCAATGGGAAAGCTTATACAATACTTGAAGATGAAAACAGCTTCTTCCACTTATCTAGTGGTGAGCTATTACAATATTACCACTTGTTCAAGGGAGTAAATACATCAGCAATAACAAATTTAAATCCACTGGCGGTATTACCATCCAGTGCTTACAAAATAAACTGCATATAAATTGAAGCTTCCGGTGGTATTATCATCCAGTGCTTACAAAATAAAGTGCATAGAAATTGAAGCTTCCGGCGGTATAACCATCCAAAACATTACAAGGTTAGCACATATGCATTGTGAACAACAAAATAAGAGGATTAGTTGTTGATATTAAGCGCTGATGTAAAAAATTGCTGAAACGCCCCACGACAGTGCCAAATAACATGCACCCAATAACTCAGCTATGAAATAACAATGTGATACCTTGAATGGATGAATTAGAAGGCTGGCAGAGGTCTGAAAACACCCTTTATGCTGCTGTACTTTGGACAAATGAGAACTGATGCACTGCTATTGATGCTCTTGTATACAGTGATGGAAAGGTGTTGTTATTGGCCTGGGAATGATTATTCTTGTTGATGTTAGTTTCCTGAGCAGATCTGTTCTTTATTACAGTGCTAGAAATGCACTAACCAGCCTAGGAAATGTTCATAAACCATGCCACAGTGATCAGCAGAAAACAACACCTGGAAACACTCTTATATGGACTCCAATGTCATTAACATTTCAATAATTAGTTTGCAGGTCTGATAGGAAAGCAATAGTAGTTCAAACAACTGACTTATAGGTCTGTTCAGTCATGGAAGACCCCAAAAAACACCAAGAAACTCTTCCTAACAAGAAGAGCATACCAAATTGAAGCTTCCGGCGGTATAACCATCCAAAACATTACAAGGTTAGCACATATGCATTGTGAACAACAAAATAAGAGGATTAGCTGTTGATATTAAGTGCTGATGTAAAAAATTGCTGAAACACCCCACGACAGTGCCAAATAACATGCACCCAATAACTCGGCTATGAAATAACAATGTGATACCTTGAATGGATGAATTAGAAGGCTATCATAGGTCTGAAAACACCCTTTCTGCTGCTGTACTTTGGACAAATGAGAACTGATGCACTGCTATTGATGCTCTTGTATACAGTGATGGAAAGGTGTTGTTATTGGCCTGGGAGTGATTATTCTTGTTGATGTTAGTTTCCTGAGCAGATCTGTTCTTTATTACAGTGCTGGAAATGCACTAACCAGCCTAGGAAATGTTCATAAATCATGCCACAGTGATCAGCAGAAAACAACACCTGGAAACACTCTTATATTCACTCCAATGTCATTAACATTTCAATAATTAGTTTGCAGGTCTGATAGGAAAACAACAGTAGTTCAAACAGCTGACTTATAGGTCTGTTCAGTCATAGAAGACCCCCAAAAACACCAAGAAACTCTTCCTAACAAGAAGAGCATACCTCTTAAGGTTAATCAATAGCCTTAAATACACTCAACATCACCAAACAGCTTCAAAGGAAAGGAATTTATCAATTTACAGGTCTGATATGACTGAGGGCGCTGTAACAAGTCTTCTATTTTGTAGTTGCAGGTTATAACCACCATGAAAACCCCTTCAAACCCCTTCCAAAATGCAAAGTGCATCCTTCCAAGGTTTCCAAACAACCTCATACTCCCCCAGCTCCACTAAACTCCATCAAAATGCATGGAAATGGAAGCTAAAGGTCTGAAATTCACTCTCCAGCCATACCCATCACTTGACATAGCACTGAGAAAGGGGCAGCCAGTAAACCATAGTCAGAACATCCACAAATCACTCTTTGTTCTCTGTATAAATGCCTGAACGTGGTAACTCAGGACTAGGCACCACTAATAGTAAAGGAAAAGACTCAAAACCCTAGGCGTTTCATCATGGGTATCTCTCACTAGCTTCCCAAGAAACTCTACAATGGTATGGTCTTCCATAGATATTCATGTAACATGCAAAAACAGTCTTCAAAAAAACTTTAAATGGAACGTCCAGCTATGAAGATCACAATAAATATAGTTTCAAATGCTTTCAAACCCTTCAACACACTTTCCATGCAAATCATTAATGGTATGGCATTTCTTGGGGAATGGTACGGCCAGCACAAAATCCATTGGAATCACACCAAAACTCTTCTGAAAACTAATGCAAATCTCACCCCAAAATCTGCACTTCAGAACACTTCAAAAATCTTCATACTGAAACCCGAAAACTGGAACTTCATTCTACACGCTAGTGATATCTAAATAAAACCGCTCCAACTAGCTAGGGATTATCTCTCAAAGATGAAACTAGGAATCAAATGAGGGTTTTTGTTCTCAAACGATTTTAGGAAGAACACACAGGTTCAATCCAGCAGCATTACAATAAGAGAATTCTTCAATATATGCAAAATGAATCCCTTCAACCTCTTTTATAGCTTTTTTGGAGGGAAAATAAGCAATTTGAATTCAAAATTGACCTTTTTGAAATAATAATATTTCATGTGCAAAGGCCCTTTCAACAAGGCACCCAACTTTTAAAACATTTTATTACCTTTCCAACAAACTATTGCACTAAGTTGTTTTTTTTAATTATTTCTCGACATTAGACAACATTAGTGAAATATTAATTAATTATTGAATAACTCACACAAGTTGCAGAAAGTAATGTTAATATTAGGATCAAAAATGCAATTAAGCAGAAAAACGCAATCACAAAGAAGACAACACAACAATTTATCCTGGGAAAACCCTCCTACTCGAGGGAGAAAAACCCAACAATTTGTTCACTTATAAATCAGAAATAGAAGTGCAGAAATAGCACTCAAAATCAGGCCCTAGAAAGGTCGAATCTCATACATTGGATCTGCACTTGAAGATAGTGCGATTTCCTTGAATACACAAATATAGTGCGATTTCCTTGAATACACAAATATTAACTCTTCTCCTTAATGCGAATCTGTTGCTCTTGAAGGCGAACTTACTGCTGAAGGAATTTTAGAATGGAATGAATTGCTTGCTTAATGTGGAGACACATTCTCCTTTATATACAAGACTAGGCGAGCACCTCTCTTGGGCCGACCTAGCTAATATAATATTTTGTTTTATAAATTATAGGCCAACTTGCCTTTGATTAAATTTCCTTAGGGAAATACCTCCTGCCGTTACAAAACACTAACACTCCCACTTAGCTAGGGAGGTATTCTCAAATGTCCTCGTCATGGAGTCTCTCAACATGACGTCCACAATGGCTACACCCAATTGTGGAAAACAAAGCTCAGTCTCAGAGATGTGATATGTACAAGGGCTTTCACCTCATATTTCTCAGTCTCAGAGAAATATACACTACAAGGGCTTTCACCTCATATTTCTTAGTCTCAGAGAAATATACACTACAAGGGCTTTCACCTCATATTTCTCCGTCTCAGAGAAATATACACTACAAGGGCTTTCACCTCATATTTCTCTGTCTCAAAGAAATAACATTACAACAAATCTTGATGATGCTGTGACTCCCTCTGGAGCTCCAAGTACCCGCATCAACCTCTTGACCTCCTCGTCCAAGATTGTCTGCAATGCTTGCCTTAGAGGAACGGTTTCCAACACACACTTCTAGCACTACTCCTAGCAACACCTTTAACTGACTTGTGAGAGTCTAGGACTTAGTCCTCCTCGACCTCATCCTAGATCACCTTATTCTGAATAGGTTTGCGGTGCTACCAATGTAAAAATAAGGTTGATTGCCATGTGCAATTCAGTTGAAGAGGCCTTCCAAAGGCTTAGCACCTGGCCTTGCAACACTGCAACCCACTTAGCAGACACCTTCACTTTTTCTCAGTGAGTCACTCTAGTTCCTCGTGACATAGGACTCCATCTTGCTAAACACAGAACTCCCTCTTGATCCCTGCCTCAATATAGAGATTACAAAAAAAATCCTTTGGGACTGATCTCAGAACCTTAATCCTCTTCTCAGACATGTTCTCAACTAGTGCCTGCTAGGATTCCTCTGGATAAATAATGACATCTTGCCAACTCCACTTAAATCTGTTGTGTCTACCTGATTTGATTTTCTTCATGGATAGTGCATGCCTCAAAGTTGATCCTCTTGGCTGTCATGTCATGAAGAAGATAAAGGATTGTTGTTGTAGCTTAGACAATCAGACCGCACCTTGTGCCCTCGAGAGATGTCTTTAGAAGGATTACTGTCTTCTCTTTCACGAGGTTGGGCATCGACCGCCTTCCTCCTTCGCTCTGCCATGAGAGAAACTAGAGCAAGCATTTAAGTGCAGACAAACACAATGTCTTTCCCTTTTAAGCCTCGCGAGATAGGGGATCAAGGATGCGTGAACATAACTTAACATTGTGAATTCCCTGAACAAAGGATTCCCGAGATCCCTTCCTTCCCCTTTCTACTCCCCCTCAAATGCTTAAACCATCATCGACATCTGAACACCAATCTACCGTCCTTTTTGCCCCTAAAATCCTTATGCAATCTCTGATAAAGCGCTTTAATTGGAGACCACGACTTCTCCTTTTGTTTTAAAATACTCACAACTCACAAGCATACAAGTCCATATTTCCT
Organism: Sequoiadendron giganteum; assembly: GCA_007115665.2. Taxonomy (NCBI): domain Eukaryota; kingdom Viridiplantae; phylum Streptophyta; class Pinopsida; order Cupressales; family Cupressaceae; genus Sequoiadendron; species Sequoiadendron giganteum. The sequence continues at coordinate 428,991,409 of CM021104.1, forward strand.
CTAATATTGCTCAAATATTCACTTTAGATCTGCATCTAAAGTCTGCTTCAGATCTGCCCCGAATGGGAATGATATTCAATGAGAAAATGCTTAGACAAATCTGATCAAATATTCTTGAACCCGCTCTGATACCATGTTAATATTAGGATCAGAAGTGCAACTAAGCAGAAAAACACAATCACAAAGAAGACAACACAACAATTTATCCTGGGAAAACCCTCCTACTCGAGGGAGAAAAACCCAGCAATTTGTTCGCTTATAAATCAGAAATAGAAGTGCAGAAATAGCACTCAAAATCAGGCCCTAGAAAGGCCGAATCTCATACAATGGATCTGCACTTGAAGATAGTGCGATTTCCTTGAATACACAAATATTAACTCTTCTCCTTAATGCAAATCTGCTGCTCTTGAAGGCGAACCTGCTGCTGAGGGAATTTTAATCTGGAATGGAATGAATTGCTTGCTTAATGTGGAGACACATTCTCCTTTATATACAAGACTAGGTGAGCACCCCTCTTGGGCTGACCTAGCTAATATAATATTTTGTTTTATAAATTATAGGCTGACTTGCCTTTGATTAAATTTCCTTAGGGAAATACCTCCTGCCGTTACAGAACACTAACAAGTATTACAACCACATTGGAAACCAATTCTGACTACACTATGATGAAATTGAAGAAGAATGATGATGACCCAAGCCAACCAGATGACTTTCTAAAAATAGATGTGCTCCCCAAGAAGTTTGGAGAACACAACAGGAGGCCAAAAACGATTCTAAAAGTATCACAATGATCCATATCACTAACTAAGCTCAATGTTATAAACAAATGCTAATAAAAATTGAACCTAGATCCTCCAAGAAGTGTGGAGTTCTCCCTAGCACACCAAGAGGCCTACAGGAAAACTCAAAAACTGGCCAAAAGGTCATGGAACAATATTGCGTAAAATGGGGACATTACAACATGAATTATAGATACTTACATAATCACTTGGAATTGAATATATCATAAACTTTAATCCTTTACTTTTTGAGTGGAAGATTAGTAAGGGCCACCTTTTGATTTTTGTAGAATATATGTTGGATACACTATTTATCTTTACTTAACCTTATATCTATTGATCTATCATATTGTATTTATTTTATTCAAAATACAAATACTTAGGTATTCTTCTCTATATACCTTTTTCATCTATACTATCATTAGATGGTTTTCTTAGCTCATTTTCGCAACTTGTCCAAGTAATTGGAAAGTGAATATTTTAATTTACTAAAAAGCAGTGCTCCCAAAGTTTCCAGGACAAAGATGACAGGGGATGGGGTAATATGTTTCTGAGATGGGCTTTTTGGGAGGCCATTTTTTGGGGGATGGTAGAGGACAGCTATTATTATTTAAATAAAAATGGAAAATTTTAAAATAAATTTCAAATATACATATGATAACATTGATAAGGCATTCATCATAGACATTTTAAAACCTTATACATAACATTAGACTTGAGTTGACAAAATTTATTAGCTTTCATTGTTTATATATTATATATAAGTTATAACAAAATGCCCAAAGGCTGCAAGTTTCAATTACAAAATGACAAAAACATAGAAAATATGCAGCTGTCCCTAATCAGCATCTAGTAACACTGTGATTTTGACTCCATAAATCTAGGATGCACCAATGACCATCAACATGAAAAAGTGGCAATTTCCTTGCTCTAGCTGTTCCATACGTGGATGTGATGTCAGCTGCGTAGATTGATGATATCAGTAACATGAAAAATGCCATAGAGTGCTTAGTTCTCTCTTACATGAACACTTCGTCAGGAAAAAACCCTCATATAGCTGCAACAGTCCTGATACCAAACTTGATCAAAGTAAGGTTTTCCCTTTTCAAGCTTTATTGTACAGACCTGTGATAGCAGGTGTACAAAATGATGACATGAGCATTTTGAACTTATGTAATGCCCCCTTTTGTATTTGATTTATTTCTGATTTTTTTAAAGGAAATGAATCCAAACAGCCACTAAAAATTCTGACCCCACTTCTCAAGACCATTAAATTTACTAATATCAATCCATAATTGCAATAAACAACATCAAACTTTGTTAATTTGTGTCATAAAAAACCCTAGAATACTGGATAAAGCCAATTTTGAATTAGGGCGGCCAAATAATCTTCCAGTATGATTATTTTGAACAGTATAGCCACTGAAAACAATGAATGATTTTGGAAAGTACAAATCAGAATTAATCAGATTTTTGCACTCACAGAATGTTGTACCTTACTGAAAAGATGCAAGTCGGATTTATATCAGACCTTGTAATATTTGTAAACAGCAAATAGAGATCGGTGATTGGTATGGCTGCTGTTTGGAGATGTATGGTTAGCTGTACAATGCTAGAAAAGGCTGTAATCCACTGGAATTGATGTGGATCTGCTGGAAATAGGGTTGGAAAAGCAATATATTGTCAAATGTATCCTCCCAATGGTGGTGTTAGGCGGGAACAACAATTCATTATCAACTTTACTGTTCCAAAGGATACTGCTAGGCTAGAAACATGTAGATTTGCTGATGACAAGTATGGAACAGCAACTAATGTTGCTGGACCCCCCTCTAAATGATGTTTCCCTGACTTATATGGCTGTAGATGTCTATTGCAGCTCAAAATAGGTCTGGAAACACATGCAACATGCCCAGATCTGATTGATATCCTCCTAGAAATGATGGCACTTCACTCCAATAGATTGGTCACTTATCTTGGATGACTGAAATAATATAACCAGCAGCTCGTGTGACTGATCTAATACCCAGCATGACTGAACTCTCTCCCAATGTGGTGCTCAGCTAGAATTGACTGAAACAACTCAGATCCAGCTCTTTATGATGCTCAAAACTTCTCCAAAAATCTAAAAATCAGTATATAAACCCTCAATTATGCTTTGGCAATGATATGATGATGTTTGCTTGTATAAAGCACTGTAGCGACATTGTAGTGGATTGAGAAAATCTCCAAATCCTCCACAAACCAGCATAGCTGTGATTCTTGAACGGAATCATCCAAGATTGGAAGCAAGGGTTTTCGTCTTTGATTCCAAATGTGGAATCCAAGAGGATTTTCATCCTCTCAAACCCCAAACAAACTAAGCGTTTTTGTCCTTGGATGCCCTAGATTGAACAAATTGCCCAAATATGAAAATTGGATGCAAAGATAACTTGAGTGATCCTCAAATGAAGATAGACGCCTCCTTGATATACCTTTTTGAATTGGGCCCTTGGTTCTAAATTTCCCTCCAAATATTTAAAAATAATTTTATTTTAATACTAGTGTATTAGAACACCTTTTTTTTAAAAAAAATTATAATTTATAATAATGTTATTAAGCTGCTCTTAAAATTAGAGATTATCGGGCCCAACTTAAATAATATTATTAATTATCTTAATTTAAAAAAGGGGACATAACTTATCTTTTGATTGGTAATTTTCTCTCTTAACTGGCCCTAAAATCTGTAAATGTGAAAATGACAGCAGATGTACAGACTGATAACATGAACATTTTGAAGTTATCTTTTGAAATGTATTTTGACAATTTTCCCTCTTAAACTGGCCCTAAAATCTGTTAAAACTTAACATTAAATAAAAAGGTATGCATTTACTTTTAATGTTGAAATTTGTAACTTATTTACTGCATTTATGATCATTTATTGCTGATATACTTGCTGCGGGAGAAAATTAGCATATCTGGGTTGAACCTACAATTAACCCTCTAACACAGGAAGTGAGGTTTTCCATTACCTAGATGTACCCTACAAGAATGCAACATCACCTGTATGGAGTCTTGGACTGATATGTCAATAACATGAAAAGTGTCTTCTAGAGATTAACTCTCTCTTACACCAACACTTTGTTAAGAAAAGGCCTTCATACAGCTATATCAGTCCTGCTACTAAATCTGGTTAAAGGGATTCCATATCATAGTAGTACCATACAGACCTATGACAGCATCGATAAGGTAAGGAATATGAAATCAGCATCTTCAAATTATTTTTTGATGCGTGTTCCTCCCTCTAACAACAGCCCTCAAACCTGTGATATAAAAAATAAGGTATGTATTTACATTTAATGCTGAAGGTTGATGGTTCATCCCAGCTGTATGGAGTCAAAAAAGTGACTGAAAACATGCCTGGGTGGTAGGGGATGGCTAGCCATTTCGAGGACAGGCAGGGGATGTCTGGATGTCCCCTAGCTGTCCTCTCATGTACCCAGGCATTTCCTAAAAAAATTATAAGTACCTGGAAATATTGCCTATTTTACTGCAAATTTGGGGAATAGGGGAGGGTTAAATTCGGCAAGGGATGCATCCCCGGGGAGCATAGTTAAAAACTAAAAAGTGATTCTTATCATTTTTTCTGTATTTGGTTATATTGATGTTCCTATATATATTTTTTCTGTCATTGCATGTTTTGTGTGGAGTATTTCAAGATTATGCTGACTTTCACCCCATTTATTGGCCTAGATGATCTTGTGTTTTGGGTGATAATACATTTCTGTGGAATTGTAAGGGTGTGCACAAAATGCTTGTAATCTTATATGAAATTCAGGATGCTTACAACTACAAGGATAAGTAGGATTTAATTTTAATTACTTGGAATTGAATATATCAGGAACTTCAATCCTTTACTTGTCGAAAGGAAGATTATGAAGGGCTGCCTTTTGATTTTTGCGGAGGATATGTTGGTTATATTGGGTACGTACGTGTATTTTTTTATGTTGGCTTGGTTTTTTCCTATTAAGGTCATTTCTTGTAGAATAAGCATTTTCCAAATATTTCATTGCTTCCCATGTGCTGGAGACTATTTTATGATATATGCGCATTAAAAGTTGTGTGCTAATGAATATATCTAAACAGTTATGAACTGAAGACAGAGTGTGGAATGAAGTACAACCGCCATGCATCACAGGACCCTGATGCATGTTTCTTCTTGGTGGACCGCCTTGTTGCGATTGATCACTGGACTGATGATGTGTATATTCTGTCAGTATTTCCAAGTACTGAATCCAATGATAAATTGAATGAGCAAAATTTCCAAGAGAGAAAGGACCCAGTAAGAGATCACATTAATGACTCACCGAATAAATTCCATGAGTTTAGACAAAACACTGTGGAGTCTGTTCAAAACCATGGTAATATTTCTTCTAAATCTTATTCAGGTAATAATTATTCTGCAAAGTCTAAAATAGTAAATTCAGTAGCATGGATGGAAGCCACAGAGATGAAACTATTACAGTTAATCAGAACAGCTGCCACAGCAGCAGTGGAAAGGAGAAAATTGCCTTGTTTATACTCCAGTCCTGAAGATATTGATGATCAAGAAGTTTTCAGATTGCAAAAGTCAAAAGATGAGTATATGGATGATGTCAATAGATGCCTTCAGTATATTAAAGATGGTGAAAGCTATGAGCTATGCCTCACAACACAGATTCGGAAGAGAGTTAACATAAAAGATGCCCTTTGTCTCTATCTTAATTTGAGAGACAAAAACCCTGCTCCTTATGCAGCATGGCTTCACTTTGGAAAGGAGGATGTATGCATTTGTTCATCTTCACCAGAGAGGTTCTTACGTTTGGACCAGAATGGCATATTGGAAGCCAAACCTATAAAAGGAACAATTCCTCGTGGGAGTTCTCAGATAGAAGATGAGAAATTACGTTCCCAACTGCAAAAAAGGTAAGAGCACATCTATTTCTTTCTCTGCGAATTGCTAAATGAACTGTCAAATTGTGTTTTTGATACTAAAAGTGCTTGTTATCTATGAATTTGCAGTGAGAAGGATCAAGCTGAAAACTTAATGATTGTGGACCTTTTAAGAAATGATCTGGGTCGTGTGTGTGAACCGGGAACTGTACATGTACCCAGTCTTATGGATGTGGAATCCTATGCAACAGTGCATACATTGGTGAGCACAATTAGAGGGAGGAAAAGAAATGAAGTCAGCCCTGTAGAATGTGTGAGAGCTGCATTTCCAGGAGGTTCAATGACAGGAGCACCAAAATTGAGAGCAATGGAGATTCTTGACTCTATTGAGAATACTTCAAGAGGAGTTTATTCTGGGGCTATAGGATTTTTCTCCTTCAATCAAACTTTTGATTTGAATGTTGTTATCAGAACTATTGTAGTAAATAGAAAAGAAGCTTCAATAGGAGCTGGAGGAGCTATTGTTGCTCTTTCAAATCCAGAGGATGAGTACGATGAGATGGTATTAAAAGCGAGGGCTCCTATGAATGCTGTAGCCAAATTTGAAAACTGCTCAAATTTTTATCACAGTAGCTCTACCACATCTACACAAAATTGATGCAGGCCGACTCTGTTATTCAAATTGGGGTACATTGCCCTCATTATTATCACATTTTAATCTGATCTATATTCACCTTCTAAATAATTAAGATCGGCCAAACCTCTTGGCTTCCAAAAGTTTTCCTGGCAAATGAGCAGCTATATGATCATTGGAATTTTTTATTCCACCATATCATGATAATCTGAGTGCATAGTTGGGGTTTTGGATGAGCGACTGTGTCACTGTCAAGTCTCTTTTCTATTGTAATTCAAGCAACTCTCATATTTGTTTTAAATTATTTTTTATAGGGCTATCACCAGCCACCTGATTCTTTCACACTACAAAAATATTAGAAATATATTTTTTCGCATCTTTTTCTTAAGCTATTTATTTTTTGCCTTGCATATTGATGTTATTATATTTATTAGTTTTTACTAAAACAAGGTTAAAAGTTAAGTTAAAAGTAAAAATAAATATTACAGACTAAGGTTGAAGCTAGAGGTAATCTGCCATTAACCCCACTAGTTATATATTGTAAAGCTAAAATTAGCTTAATTATGCTAACTCTCATTTAGTTTCATGCTCACATTGATGAGAATGTATTAATGCGAAAACATATGAACAAGTAGCATACGCTTGTGTTAGACTTGGCTCCCAATCACACAACTATTCATTTCTCTTTCACCTCCATTGGCACCAATTTCCATGCATTCATTCTTCACCTTGAAATTAACACTTCATCCCTTGAGATTGTTTTCAAGGTGTAGGATTGATCCAAATTAACCCAAGGAGCATTGAAATGACCCCTAAAATTGAAGGCATCTTATTTTGTGATAGTGGCAAATCACTCTCGAATAGTATCAATGTCATTTATCCATCATCAATCATAGAGTTGAGTAAACCTATCTTCCTATTTAGTTATCACATTTATTCCAATTCTATGTATTTGTCACAAGTCTATCATATAGGTTAATTGTTTGTTAATTGATTATATTTATTTAATTAACCTAGATAATTTATATGATTAAAAACCCTAATACTTTTGGTGAACTTGTTCATGACCTAAGACTCTCCCTTCAGGGTTCTTCTTCATTGGGGTGTTTATAATTCTCAACCCTATTAATACTTTATGGTTCAGTGTGTGACCTTGGCTTGGAATTCGATACATGTGTTGGATGTAATCCCAAGGTAGGTTAGTGTATACCAAACAGAGGTAGGAGACCTAAAAGCTAACTTCGATCACAATTGTAGTTCACATTTGTTTATTATTCACTGCAGCTAAATTAAAATCAAGACAATATTAATAGGGTTGAGACTTGGTTTGAATTGATTGTGGCTTGGACTTTGATACATGTGTTGATGTAATCCCAAGGTAGGTCAGTGTAATACCAAACAGAGGTAGGAGACCTAAAAGCTAACTTCGATCATAATTGTAGTTCACATTTGTTTATTATTCACTGCAGCTAAATTAAAATCAAGACAATATTAATAGGGTTGAGACTTGGTTTGAATTGATTGTGTTAAGGGTTTTGGACATTATTTTGGAAACATTTGCACTATAATTTGATTTTTCAAAAAAAAAAAATGTTATATGATGCTTTTGCAACATAATGAATGATATTATCATTGATTTTTAAGTAAAGAATGGTTGCATAGAAATATCAAAGCAGCTGATTTCAATTACTTATATTTTGAATAATAAAATTACTTACATTATGAAATGTACACTTTTATTATACCTTGGCTATATATTTCCGTATACATATTTGATGTGTGCTCAAGTGTGTAGATTACAGGTGAGCCAAACTAAATATAAAAGAATAACTAGTGTTGAACCACTCAATTCTTTTTAAATGTTAAAAAGCAACACGTAACATTGTGGTTAGATAAAAAAAAAATTACCCTCAATAATCTGAAAATGTGGTAAATGTGATTTATTTTGGGATGCCTTAAGTGCTATGTACTAAGTTGTGAACCTATGTTACCACCCTTGTGTAAACACATTGCAGTTTTGTATAGCCAATGTGTGGGCTTTTGTGCTTGTATAGTGAGAAACCAAGGAATTAAGTATGCATTATTCATATGAAAAAAAATTCAAGTAAATGTTTTGTCAACAATTTTAAAAAGGGCGTTTGGTTAGAAGGTGGCGAGTCTTTAATGTATTTGCCAGTTGTATCATTACAAGCATTTATGTAATGTCTTTGATGAAGGTAAGGGATTTCAAGAAGTGGCGTGAAGCAAGGGGTTGCCATATAATTAATGTAATGGTTTTTAGGGAAAAAAGGAGGTATGGTTGAGTGCATGCAAATGAGAATGTTTGGAGAGCATTAAGACAAGCATAAATAAAAGCTTTTTTTGGGTAGGTGAAGGGTTAGAGGGTTTTAGGTTTTGGGGAGAGAAAATTTCTACTTAGATTTGGGAGAAGAGGAAAAAGACTCTTGATAGGAAAATATGGGAAAATAAAGAAGGAATAGATTGATAGTTTGTTGCAAAAGCAAAAGGCTTTGGAGCTTGTGTAAATGTGAGAAAGAGAGCTATGGGTTTGGGTGTTGAAATGAAAAATGAGTGATTTAATAGTGTGGTGTTGGAAAGATTTGGATGCTAAAAGAAGAAATTGGACATCAAAGATAGAATTGACAAGTTGTGTTTTATTTCAACATTCATAGGTCATCTAGAAAGCATTAATAAGGTGATTTCCTCACGTGAATGAAATTGGTAAGAAAATAGTTCTAGATTGAATCTTGAGGCAAAATATATGTTTTTTTTTTACTAAAGGTCGACGCTTATGGGAAATAATGCCATTGTGTGTTAAACTTTTGAGGCTATTTATATGTCAGTTGAGAAAGCATCCCTTGTAAGTGGTATCCTTAACCATTTTAAGAGCATGGTGCTTGGGTAGACTCCTATATATAACCTCAAATAAATTATTTCTTGAATACCATAGTGGATATTAAAAATTGTGCATGATTGCCTTTGTTTTGTTGTACAATCATTTTCTTATGCTTTGCAAGCCCTTTAAGGGCACATACCTTTGTTGGACGTTGTGCAAGTTCTTCATGGGCACTTGGTTGAACTAGGTGGGCTAGTTCATTTGAGTATGAATGTGTGCAATGATGCATGTCTTATGATAAGGCATTGCATAAGTTCCTAGAGGAGGTTGCACATGGCAAGGACACACAAACTTGGTAGGGATTGTGTAAGGTATTTTGGTTGGGTGCTACATAAGCAACTTAAACATCATTGCACAAGAAATTTTTGCATTGTGTAATAATTTTTTGTTATGCAAGTTGTTTTAGCATTGCACAAGTAGCTTGAACATTGATGCATACCATTTTTCAACAATCATACAAGTAGCTTAAACATTCTAGTGTGTGTTTCTTTCCCATCAATTATGCAAACAATTTAGAGGTTGTTATGTAGATTGCTCCATTGACTACACGAGTAGTTTTGTACAAGTTGCCCAAATGGTGGTGTAAACCATTAGGGTCAAAACTTACACAAATGAACAACTTGTTCCTATTATGTGGTTTCTTCGGAAACAAATGTTTTGCAACTTGGGAGGGGGTAAATAGTGATGAAAAGTATAATAATATGTGAACCTTAATCTTAAATTTGATTCTTACATGTGGCTTTGGGTGTATGGCTATCATGTTTCTACCCAAAACTAACCCTTGAAAGAAGCCAATTTGGAATTTGGAATTGAATCTATTTATGTATGACATGTGTTATACTACCTTTAGATATGCAATTGTTATGCCACTTCCAAATGGGATTCTTAGCAAATATTATTTTTGGAATATGAAATTTTACCTATGTATGAATGCACTATGTGTGTCTCCCATCATTGTTGTGGATTGTATCCCAATGTATATTTTGAATGTGTCCTTACAATACAAAGTTATTCTTTAATCTTAGGGGATGGTTAGAGCGCCAAAAAATCCCTTGGGTGTTTGATGATGCCATATTGGTTGGGAGGTAAACAACTATTTGGTTTATGACTAGATGTGTGATTGGAAATGAACCCTATGAAAGCTAAAATGAAACACTTAACATTATATACTTATGTATTGCAAATAAAATCAAAGAATACGATTAATGTAGCTTATGTCATAGTTTAGAAAAAGGTTGTACAATGTGTTGTGAAAACAATTTTGAAAGTAAAAATGGTGTTTGAAACTTGCTTAGATGTTTATGGATCAAGAGTTAAGTTGATTTTTCATTTTATCATTTCAACATGGAATTTTTTGTCAAGAACCTTATGATACTATGTGTGAATTTGTTGTGTGGATGCCTTGGAAATGTATCTTGCTAAAATATAAATCTAGGTTTGGTAGTGAAAAGACATTACATGAATCTTGGTTAATGATATTGAGAGATATCATTGCATAACTAGTAATGATATTGAGAGATGTCATTGCTCTAAAAATTTGAGCATAAATTATGCTAAGAGCTATCTAATTGTGGAACTAAATCTTATTGAATGCAAAATCATATGGAAAAAATAAGCAGCTTTTCCACTACTAGGATATTGATGTTGGCCTAGAAATAATAAAATGAGATAAAAATTTCTATCAATTCATGTTCTAGTGTTAAGTCAAGCTAGTTTGGTTAGTTGTTACTCTTTGGGTGCTACGCGGACCTATTGTAGTTGTTTCACACATTGTTTCCATGGTTGCATAAGATGTAGCTAGTTTCTATGCAAGCCAAGTATGACTAAGCAAGTATTCTTAGTTGTTGCACAAGTCATGAATTTACATTGTTCATATAGTCTTATTTTGTTGCTATGCAAGACCCTTCATATTTTTCTAGTCTTACTTTATTGTTGCACAAATAACAATATCAGTTGTATAACTTTTTATTCTATTGTGCAAGGCCTTTCTTGTCCTCTCCATTACTTTTTTTATGCATGGCATAAGAATTTGTGTAACATTGTTGTACCACAGGCATTGGGTATGTTGTATGATCCAATTTTGTATTGTTAGTGTTGCCTTGATGAATTGTTGCTATGCAAGCAACTATAGGAGTTTTTGAGTGCTAGCATGAGTTGTTACACAACACATCCCTTTACTATGCAAACAAATATTAAAATTTGCTGCATGAGATCCTTATGTTCCACTAGGTTCTACCATTGTTGTGCCAACTTGTTATGCTTGGTGTTCAATCTATTCTCCTATTACACAAGATCTTCACTTGCACTCTATTGTTTTTGGATGTGCAATATATAATAAGGTATATAATCTTGGTTGCACTTTTCCATCCTCATTACACAAGCGGTGTAAAGTTGTTGCACAACCCATTCATATTGTTGTTCAAGGTGTCTTGTCATGCAATTTATACCTTGAGATTATTTAAACTATGGTCAATTATTTTCCAAGCCAAATGTGTGGTTGCATAAGGTGTTACCCTTTAGCCTTGCAAGATGAACCTATGTTGATGGTCTAATCATTTGTTAATTGTTGTCTAATAGATTTCATGAGAATATTAGGAGCGTAAACATGGTTGCATGTGCTTTGATGTTGTTACACAAGTTGAATGTGATGTTGTGCAAGTTATCTTTATCACTCTAAAAGTGGATCATAGTGGTTGTGCTAGCTTGTGCATTGTCCAAGTTCCTATAGTTTTCACTTAAGGTGTTGTGTTGCATAAGTGAAATTGGTTTTGCAAGATGTTTTGGCATTGTAACATTGTTGTGTAAGCCAGCGGTGTTGTTGCACAAGTGATTACTTTGCAAGCAATTACTATGCATGTTGTTGTAATGCAATCCATTATTGTTGTGTAAGTTGACATTGTTGCATAACTATTTTATGGTTTCATTCTAGTTGAGGTACATTGTGTGCTCTATATATGTTCTATATTTATGCAAATTGAATATATGTTTAAAAAAATATTATAAAAATGTAGGGGTTTCACTTATTAAGTTGGTGTTTGTGTTGGGGTACTCCAACTTTAGATTCTTCTACATATCTTTCAAATTAGATTTTCCTAGGGTTTGATTATGTTCTTGTTTGATCATGTGTTTCCTTATTTTAGGGTCATTTATTGCATTGATCTTATCTTTCTCCTATCATACCCATCCTTGTTTTGACCTCTAGGATTTGCATTTCCAATTTATTTTTGTAATACCGAAAATTGCACCCTATGCAATTTCACATTCCATAAACATCCCTTTAGAATAATTAAATTCAATAATGAAATACCCCTTCTGTACAACCTTAATTTTTCCCTCAACCCTTTCATTCTCGACCATTAACATGAACTTTTGTCGCAAACGACCGCACACTGTGCAAATGTTTGTGCATTACACAAACATCTCGAAAAGATTCATGATTGCATAGTCGTTTGGACGTTACACTTCCCACTTGCCCACGAAGTGTAACACCTCTAAAACTTCCAAACACGCCGAAAACATCTCTTTGCATGCTTATACCTCTTTCAAACCTCCCATTTTTCATTCAATCTCTCTCAATCTATCTTGCTCATTCTCTCGTTCCTCTTCATTCTCTCCATTCTTATTCTCTCATTTTACTACATTCTATCAAGCTCTCTTGCACTTTGGCTCTCTACTTGAACGCTCCAACATTCTTGGCACATCTTGTACAAGCTTGGAGGTTGCATGCTCCTTTTGGCATTCTCGTTCACTAAAGGAGGGTAATTGTAATCTCTTTATTGCATTATCATTTTTTTTGAGTAGCATATTGTTATTCTAGCACGTCTATTCTATTTATCTCATCTATTATTTTTATCTCTATCTATTTGGGTGTCTGTGGAGGTGGGAACACCTACGCAAGGGTTTTATTGAGGCAAGCCCCTAAAACAACCCCAACCATTTTCTCATTTTCATGTGTGTAGGTGTTGAAGTTGTTTTTTTATGAGAGGCTTCATTCGTGGACCTCTTATGAGTCTCCTTTCTTCTTTTCCATTCCATTATTTCCTTTCCATTCCATTTAATTTATGTGTGCTATTGTTATTATGTTATTTTTGGTACATTCTTGAGTTCTTAGTTACCAAATATTTAGGGCTTTCTCAGTCGTTTCTGTAGTAAAATCGATTTTCATCCGTACAAGACTACAACGTGTCACGGGGACATTTGTGCATGACATAGTCATCCTTTTCCGAGAGCCTGCCAGTTTTCTTAAGACACCTATGCAACCTACTCTTTCGATCTCTGAAATTGTCATCTTCTAATTGAACATAAAATATAAAATATAAACAAACTCCCTTGTCTCCTCATCTCGTCACTTGAGCTTTAATCCCTAAGGTAGTCGAGGAACATTCACCCTTTGAGATCACATCATTTTGGAGTGTCAAATTTCCTCCTCTTTATTTTGATGAACCCAACATGAAATTGTCCTTGCATTAATCTGTTAAAAATTTCTTCTCTTGTTTGGATGTTTGTTGGATCGAGAGTTGTGACACTTTTATGAGTTTCATAGCTCAGTCTACAACTTCTAGGCACGTAGTTAGAAGAAGTGTTTGACACTTAGGTATGGGTTCAAGAAGATAGTTTAGTCCTACCTGTTAGGGTCCTAATTTTGAGTAGTTCACTATAAGACTATCACCTGGTTATACCCCTCATGTTTTTGTTCATCCTTCAACAAAGGTTCAAATCAATTCTCAACCAAGTACTCCTTTTAGGTCTTCTATGCCCATAGATCATGAAGTCGCTTTTAGGGTTCCCTTTGAGTAGGTTCAAACTTTGGAGGAGAAACTTAAAGACTTTGAAGGTTTCTTAAACAAAGATAATGTGTACACTCAAGTTGCACCTATTGTTTGTGGTTTGAGGAATCTACTCATCTCAGACTGCAAGGGTATTGAGTTGCTTCATGGGATAGATAATCTGGTAGAGACTCGTGTACCTTTGTACATGTCAGTCTTGGGCCACCCTTAGGATACCCAATCAGAGATCACTGGTACACAGTTGTATCTTACGATGCTAGAAGTGTCTGTGCACATGGTAGATACTGATCCTTCTATACCTTCTTTCACTATTTTTGATAACACAAAAATTGTGCCCCTCGATATTCCTTGAGTTAGAGTGAATCACACCTCTTTGGGTAAGAGCTCCCTATATCTGCATCCTGAACCCTCAATTCCATGTCTAGTCAAGCTCTGCCATTTGATGCCATCCTAAATGTCTTATTGAAAAACAGGGACAAATGTAATCACAATTGGCCAAACTAATGAGTG